>JANJGK010000001.1:40818556-40870196 GCA_039081455.1 Macrobrachium rosenbergii
CCCCAGTTCAAATCATTCAAGACTTCGTTTAACTTCCTTATACGTATAAAAATCTCATAAAACATCAAGAGTACTTCTAAAATCATACAGATAAAATTTTTAAAGCACAGACGCCATGACGATCAATGGCAGAAGGTCTAAGGTAAAAGTTTTTTGTTCGAAGTGCATGGATTTTGTAACATAATTAGAAATTTGGTAGGTAGCCTTAGTCATGCACCAATGCTTCAGCCCGGCTGAATTTTCATTTATCGTAAAGCATTTTGTAAGACACTGTTATTATTATGTATGGATATGCATAATTTTTCCTCGCAGCGGCATAATCTCTCTTTCACTGTTTGAAGCCTACGTCTCAATGTGTATTACATAGACATTTTGCCAAAAAAATTTTTTTTCCCTTTTCTGTCATTTGACTTTCAATGACTTCATCACATGTCCGTAAGTGCACTAAGCCTCTCCCAAGCTCAGCTTCTGTTCCAAGATTCTGCATATCACTTGATGCTTTCCTTATTTCTTCTGCTATGTGATTCACCTCTTACCAGCATCCGCAATTCCTATCCTTCATAATTAGACTTACTGTCAACACTTTTCTCCTTTAAAAACCTTTAAAAAATATTCTCTCTCCAAATATAAGACTGCATACTTTTCTGAAATCTCTTCTCCCAAAAGAGTTTTACAGTCTATGATTCATTTATTTAGTATCCTTCTCTCGTTCTTTTGTTTTCTACAGTTGCAAATATCTTCTGAAACATCTTGCCCAGAACCTCTCCAGGCACTTTATTGCCTCAAATGTTTTTCCTTCACTTTCTTCTTACCTTTTGTATTCTTCCCCTTGCAGTCGTCTATAGCGGTCGCAACAAAGGCCCAATCTTTGCCACACAAAAGAAAACTCTTTCATCAGGCAGGTGTAGCAATGGGCTCTTTCTTTTGAGTTTTGTTTGCCGAGGTATACTGTGCATGATTGGGGTCTATGTCTATATAAACAAGGTATATTAGGATAACATTTTTCCATAGAACTATTTTTGGTGAAAAACGGAGGTGAGTACCAATATACAGTTCAGCTTCTCTGACAAATTCCAGACTTCAGTGTTCTTTATGCTCACGAGTGCTGGTAGATGTCTGAGCATCAAAGAGGACGGTGACGAGTACGATAGTTCACGTTCATTTCGAGTGAAGAGAGCATTTGACCATGTAGTAGCCGAAGATATATAAACAATATCTGAATTAGAATCAAGACAACAATTTAGAGGGGACACATCATGCCGCCGGAACAATTTGTTCACTCTTCCTCTTCTCCAGGGTTTGAAGTGAGAGAGAGAGAGAGAGAGAGAGAGAGAGAGAGAGAGAGAGAGAGAGAGAGAGAGAGAGAGAGAGAGATCCTTTCAGCTAATGCTTGTGTCTTACTTAATTTTCGCTATGACCAGCATTTAAGCAACTTACTATAATAAATGCGCTGTTAATTTCAGAGTATCACTTCCAGTGAAGAAGTCCAAGCGTGAAGAAAAAGGTTCGCAAGATTTGTACAGACGTAAATGGTTTTATTTTTATTCTTCAATTAACAGCTTTCCTCACAACGTTTACTCCATACACGAATTACAGTATATGGAATAGTAGCGAATAATGAACATACTGTAGAGTACTATATAGAAAAGCAATGTTAATTTTCAAAAAAACTTTGTACTGAAGATAAGAAGTGCAGCTCCATATTGACTTTTCCAAATAAGTGCAGCTCCATATTGTCTTTTCCGAATAAGTGCAGCTCCATATTGACTTTTCCAAAGAAGTGCAGCTCCATATTGACTTTTCCAAATAAGTGCAGCTCCATATTGTCTTTTACGAATAAGTGCAGCTCCATATTGACTTTTCCAAAGAAGTGCAGCTCCATATTGACTTTTCCAAATAAGTGCAGCTCCATATTGTCTTTTCCGAATAAGTGCAGCTCCATACTGACTTTTCCAAAGAAGTGCAACTCCATATTGACTTTTCCAAAGAAGTGCAGCTCCATATTGACTTTTCCAAAGTAACTGATACGAAAACATTAGTTGCAATAAAAAACTGGGGTGAAATACCTTGATGATGAGAGGAGTTACCTTCCAATTCCATTTTATTGAATTCATATTATTACAATATTTATTGATACGTTTTCGCTAGCTGAAATGATAGAATGAAACTTCCCAAATTTTCTTTAATGATTACAACGGTGCTTGCGAAATAAAGGATATCAGATAAATCCCCCCTCTAAATGAAAAGATCTACTGACGGAAAAAGATTAAAAGAATTCAGATACCACAGGAAATTCCATATTTTTTGCATCTTTACTATAATAGCAACACAAGTGACAAAAAATGAGAGCAAGAACCCGGAAACCGGACTGCTACAAATACGCTGTTGCCCCTTCGATTACAACATCGAAAACTGATTGTTACTCCAGTTTCATATTCCAAAGAATGAAGTGTTATTTACATTTCTACTGCAGAAATGGATAATAATAAACACTTAGAGGAGCTGAGAACTAATATTTTCGCCTGTGTCAAACACTTATGCACAAATATGTCTATCGACTTGAAATGGTTAGTTTTTTGGATACAAAGGAAATGTGACATGTTGAGTAGAGATTTAACCTCCGGTGAGACTCTTGCAGAAGAACAAAATCTACGGTACTACTGCGGAGGGCGTCTTGTTTCTTATGCTTGGAGCATTTCGAAACCCCGAAAATGGTTCCGTCTTCCTAAACCTTAAATTCATCTTCCCCGAAATCTTATCACATGTTGTCAGACACGAGGCCTTTAACTATTCTGCGTAATCCTTCTAACATATAGACAAACAAGCTGCACCAAAATCATGCCTCCCCGGCAGAGGTCATAATTATTACCTTTTACTCAGTTCAAAGTAAGTGAACTGACGTAAGGAGAACGTGATTTTTAAAAAACTTATAGTGCAAAATCTATTCATAGCCACAGAACAGAGAAATGGTGTCACTGAATACATATAACGCCGGAATCTAATAGGGAGATGCACGCCAGTATTCTGAAAGGCTTGAAGCTTTCACGTCATATATACTGTACATACAGTATATACATATAAGCATACATACATATACGCTTCAATAATCAGAGAATTTTTCTTCAAGTCCTTCAATGCATCACCAGTTGCGTCCATCAGAGAACTGCAAAAAAGAAACTTAAAAAAATCGTCTGATGGCGGATGCAAGTATCACAGCAGTTCTGTTTACCATTCCAATTAAGGAGTTTTTTATTACCTCTTATTCAAACATGATCGTTCATTTAAAAAGGTGATGTTTTCATTCACGCAACGTTCATATTGCAAAACCTACTAAGTATAATCGTTTACTTACATTAATATATTAATGTTGTATAACGTGCAATTTTTTCTTCTATTATATACATACCTTAAGACACAACACAGTCAGTGCATTTACTTCTTTGCAAATTGATTTACATAAATGCAGTTCTTATAATTAACCTTATAAAAGTGGTATTACTGGAAACATAATTCATATATTTTTTTCTTTTGTGAAAAGAAAACGTTTCTCTTCTTCAGATGGTTATTCATAAAATATACGTAAATTGTTATTACGCATTTATATATTCAAATTTATGATTGAGTTTTAAATTATACTGCTATTTAATCCCAATGGCATGCGAATCCATATGAAAATTATAAGTGTGTTATAGTGCTTACCTTTCTTCTCATGGGTGAAATCTATCATTAAATGCTTTCAATGCTGATTTATCAGTTTATAAACATCAGTTAAAATCTTCTGGATTTACTTTACAGATCGTTTTCAACAAATAAAAAAATAAATTTAAAATTTAGGCTATTATATAATCTGTATCTTCACTTTTGCTACAAATGACCCACGCCCTTCCCTTCTCTCTCTCTCTCTCTCTCTCTCTCTCTCTCTCTCTCTCTCTCTCTCTCTCTCTCCCTCTCTCTCTCTCTCTCTCTCTCTCTCTCTCTCTCTCTCTCTCTCTCTCTCTACTTAAACATGTGCAACAGGGTATTTAGAGGAAATGTTTCAAGGATAAATGTATATATAAATTATCTTCCATTGACACTAAATGATAGTTTATAAGTTTGACGATGTTTGTCTAGCTTAAAAGTGGATAATTTTCTTCAACCTTTGCCTTAACAACTATATTTATTTACTTATAAACACCTTGAGAATAAAACTCTGGAGCAATACAGGAAACTTCCTATTTCATTTCTTGGCAGTCATAATGTTCCTGAGAGATCTTTTGCTAAAGATATCTGAAACTACCGACGGTTATCATCTGTGCATCTCTCTTTGGAAGATCGCCTAACTTTATACATATTGCAATTCATTGTTTAACCTAACATACCTATAAAACTTTCAGTTTTACTGAGGGACTCTATCTTATGTATTTTAGAACTTTCACAAAATAATTATATTGAAAAATCCCTAGGAATTTTCAATATTTCACTGGATTAGGCACAGTAGGGGTCAATTTATTCTTTCATTCAACACCTATTATTGTTTTAGCACCAGCTACCAGTTCAAAGTTACATCTGTGCATGCTAAACTGAATGAACCGTCAACGCACCATGAATATAAATGCTCTTATCTTGATACCCCACAAAAAGAGGTTCGAGGAAAAAATCCACATAATAGCATTATTGATCGATGTTCCAGGCGAACAGATCTCCTATTAAGAAAATGGGACCTCAAGGTTAAGCCAACAACTATATTACACTGGGAAAGCAAACTCCCGTAACATTTCAAAATTGAACTCAACACCTATTCTTTTCAAAGAACTGGACCCCTCAAGATTTAAAAATCAAATTTTCCACTCGTCTGTGATACATTATAAATTCGATCTCTGTGTCCCTGCAGTTTAATCGAATTGACGCTGAACACCACTCTACATGTCATCTGATAAAATTTTATTCTGAACGAGCAATATTCTGTTAGCTGACATTCTAGGTATTACCTTGCAACGTAGATTAAGAGTACAGTCGGGTTTCAGCTATCTATATTCGTACTAAATTTCCTTCCTTAGAAACAATTTAATAACATCGCTATAATGTGAATATGTTAATTCACCATTCTTTTTTTCGTACTTTCAAAAATGTATAAAATATGTCAAATAACCTCCTAAACTTTTACATAACTAATTTATATTGGTATCCCATCTGTTCCATGTAACTCTAGTTTGTCATTTTCTGTGCTGTAACAAATTTCTCCATCAGTTAAATCATCGCTTTTGTACATTCCGTATTAATTTTCCAATAATACCAAATTTTACTTTGTCGGATTTGAATCTTAACTTCAGATCGCTGCCAGAAAAACTGAGACTTTATCACTCATAAAAATCTGATTGGTATAGGTTGTATGAATGCTACACAGCCATAGCTGAATTTTTGAAAGAAAGAATGAACAAAGTTACACCAAAAGGATTTTAGAAAATTTCCATTCACCAACAACTGATCAGGTTCTTTAAGGTTTCCAGGTATTCAAGTGCATAGAACTCCAACATTCGGCAACGTCTGTTGGTGGTGCCGAGGAAGTGCCTCCCCTTACTTTTCTGGCTCTCCAAGGACGGGAAAGGCGAGGGAAACCAAAAGATGCCTTCTTCTATTCCATATCACCCTTATGCTCACTAGAATTAGACGAAAAAGCTTATATCCCTTGTGTGCTACAGAACGCTGATTAAAACCTATTCAAGTTTACAAAATCTTGCCGATATTTCGTGCGTTTTTTTTTTTTATGTAGAGAGTGCTGATGCGCTGCCAAGTATCCAGTTGAAAATTTATACCATGTAATCCTCTCAAATATATTGAAGATCCATCATCACACAATAGGGACACGGTTGAAAAAAAATCCATTTGTCTACACAGTTGAAATATTTCAAATTAGTCTCACGACTCACATCGGGACCGATCCCCGGTCTTTCAAGTGAGAGTCCAGAGCGTTAGCAATTCCTGCACACAAGTAATGAAAGAAGTTGGAATCTAAGTACTACGTAACTGAGGTTTTTCCCCGGCAGGTGCTTGGCGCCTAAAATACCAGCGAATATTACCTCACTTCCAGAACCAACAGCGAAGGAATTGCTAACATTTCTTTAAATTTACCCCTTCGCCGAGAGATATGATGGAAATGAACACGAGCGACCTGTGTGGAGGAATTGCTAACCCCCTGGGCTCTCACTCGAACGACCAGGATTCGGTCCCGATGTGAGTCAGAAATTTATTTCTTGAAACACATTCCCATGTGTTCATTTCCATTAGATCTCATGGTGAAATGGTAAGTCGAATGAAATGTTAGCAGTTCCTTTGATGCTGGGTCAGGAAGTTGGGTAATGACCACTTGTAAGTTAGGCTCAAAGCGCCTGCCTGGAGGCAAATTCCTAAGATGTGTGCTAGTATTGCACCAGCCCCGGTTTTTATGCCATGCCCCTAAGTTAGGTTGGGTTGGGTTAGGATAGGTCAGGTTAGGTAGGTTAGGTTAGATTAGTCCTTCGACAAATAACTTGGGTGTGGGAAACATAATGAGATTATTTTCAAGAAAATTCTATGATTAGTTTTTAAGATATGGCATCCCGCTTTTTTCAGGGAAATGTTCCATTACGCGTTTACATCGGGAAAATGCTCCCAGGAGAAACCTCAGGTATGTAGTACTTATGTTCCAACATCTTTTATGACTTGTGTAGAGGAACTACATTCTGGACTCTCACTCGAAAGACTGGGGTCGGTCCCGACGTGAGTCAGAAATATATATATATATATATATATATATATATATATATATATATATATATATATATATATATATGTGTGTGTGTATGTATGCATATATATATATATTTGTTTATTTCTGACTCACGTCGGGACCGACCCCAGTACGGCATGGATCCGGGGAAAACCATTGCAATTGCTACAAAATAATCTATATATATATATATATATATATATATATATATATATATATATATATATATATATATATATATATATTATGGGTGTGTGTGTCTTTCCCCTAAGCATGGTTTGGCTTCAGAGAAAACCATCCCTTAACTGCGGAGCTTCCTATACAGAAAACTTATACAACATCAAGCCCTTCATGTACCTACAAGGAGACTCCGTAAACATTGCGACAACCTCTCCCAGAAACACTCTACCAGTCATCTCCAGATTGTGCGCATTCCAGGGCTTTCTGGTACTAAGCCAAAGACTTTCCGTTCCCTAAACTTCTTCCACACCACCCTACAAGTTCTCTGTCTCTCTCTTACCCCTTCCCCCATGTGTTCCAAAATATAAACAGTTTTCATCAACTTCATTTCCTCCATTTTGTACTCCTGACAAAAGCACTTCTAAATACTTTTATCATCTTTTATTAATTTTTTAACCAAGGATAACTTTGTAGTAAGCTCTTCAAGCCTATGTTTATCGTGTGTGTGTGTGTGTGTGTGTGTGTGTGTATATATATATATATATATATATATATATATATATATATATATATATATATATATATGAAACTGAGAGAGAGAGAGAGAGAGAGAGAGAGAGAGAGAGAGAGAGAGAGAGAGAGAGAGAGAGAGAGAGAGAGAGAGAGATTCCTGAAAGTTTCTGAAGGGAGGCTGAGTACGAGAAAAGACAGTTCAGGAACGGAATGGCGAGAGCGCGTATGAGATGATAGGAGAGTAACACAGTTTGTAGGATGAGCTGCTGTGCTGATTATGAGCCTTCTACATAGATTTATGAAGCAGCTGATGTTGCCGAAATTTGCTGCATTGAGGGTTCATCTCTGATTAAGAAGCTTAACGATAAATATGAAAGCAACTCCTGGCTTTTGGATTAATAAATAGACATAATGAGAGAAAGAATCAGCACTGACATCGACACAAAAGAACTTGAGTCTCTAACTGACCCTGATAAAGTTCATAGCGGAAAAGGACCAGTGAACGTAAAACGTCAGTGCACTTGATAGGAAAGCAGTGAAGTCGAAATGTTGCCGCCATCAAGTACCTTTAAAGAGGCAGTTACAGACAAAAACTACCACAAACGAGTTTCGAGAACTAAAACGATGGAACACATCTATCAACAGCAGCGCTGTTAAAAAAAAAAAGATGGAAACTGTTTGAACCCTTACAATGATAAGGTTCAGGCAATGCTAAATTTTGAATGTACGTCGAAGCCAATCACAAATGTTTAATACAGTCGCCAATTCCACGAGAAAGAGAACATCAAGTAATAAAAGAATGCATACTGCCTTTAACGCACGATATAACAGGTTACTGAATGCTGGAAGCGAAGAAAAAAAAACAAATAGTATCCAGAAATACCTATCCTAAAATATAGAATTAAAACTGATTTTCAACGCCTTGCATTACGCAGAACGCTGGAGAGAAATGAATTCACATCCTTAAGAAATTATGGGCTGAGTACAAATTACAGATACACAAGTTGAAAGATAATAAAAAAATACATAATAATCAAACTTTTTGTCTAAATTGGTATTTTAATAATAATGATTTAAAAAAAAAGTAAAGACAAAGGGTGTTCATACCAGTAACTCCCGCAGGGGAGGGGGGCCACTGGGCACGTGCCCCCCTTTCTAAGTCGAGGTGAAAAAAAATTATAGTGTTTGGAAGAGAGAGAGAGAGAGAGAGAGAGAGAGAGAGAGAGAGAGAGAGAGAGAGAGAGAGAGAGAGAGAGAGAGTCTTTGTAGGTGACTCTAATGACAGAGGCTTCCAAAAATTTTTCGAATCTGCCACAAAAATTTCAAGTACTTTAAATATTGAAGTCAAAATGCCCAGAGTAGCTATCAGTCAGCGATACAGATCTAACAACCGCCACCCGCCCCCCCCCCGCCCCCCCCCCCGCCCCCCCCCCCCCGCCCCCCGCGTATAGCAGTGCAGAGGAATATTATAAGAGTCTTTTTTTGCCATTTTTGGATTTCGTCATTGCTCCGTTTCATGTTAGATTTGCTAATTATCACAGTGTTGCTAGGTCATTGTGCTCATCGATGCCAAGTTACTTCAGTCGCACCACATTCAGGACTTGGTTCCTGCACTGAATATGTATAAAAATTATATACTTGACCATATAACCAATGCTGAGGAAGATGAAGTTGAACACAAACTTTGGACAGGAAGGTGGGATACAATCGAAAAGAACTCTCTCCCATTGTCAGTGTGCGAGACTTCAGAAAGGTGTTCTGAAAATGATCCAGTAACCAGAAGGCTGTTACAAATGTATGCATCTTTGCCTGTTTCTTCTGCATCTGCCGAGAGAAGCTTTTCTACCCTCAGTCTCGTAAAGAGTTATAGAAGAGCAACAGTGGGATAGGATCGACTGAATGGTCTTGCCAAATTATATGTTCACCGTGCCTTATCAGAAAATCATCAAGAAATTATTTCTTCTGTTACCGATATATTTTCTAGAAATGTCAAGAGACGACTTAACTTTATATTGAGAGAACCTACAAGAAATTGGAAAAAGCGAAACTTGATCTGGAATTTTTACAGTATTGTCAATGTAACGGAATTGTCCCGAATTTTGTTAAGTTTAAGTTGTATAAGTCTTCTCTATACCACTCACATTTTTACCAAGAAGCTGCAAACTCTCTGTTGAATATGGAAATTTGTAATAAACAAAAAGCAATTTATAAACATAACGACCTTGTTTCAAAGATGAAGGTGGAAGTGTTCAAATCTCTTTCTTTTATAGACAGTTTTATTTTTAGGAAGCTTTTTACCAAAACTCTAAATGATTTTAGTTTGCTCGTACAGGAAAGGCATTTCCGGAAATTGAGAGGTTTGGGTATTATTATTCCAAAATTTGCTAAAGATAGAGTAACTGTATTTAATTTCTCAAAACATGTGTTATCGAAACGCGAAGAGTTCTTATTATCTCTAGGATTGGAGTTTTGCCTACCAAATTTTAGACCTAATTATATTAAGTTTTTCCTCCTCATAGAGTCGACTTTCCATAGGTTAATTGCATTGCCGTTTAACGTAAACAAGAGCGATCTTCAGAAACAACTCTTCGAACTGTCCCAGGGTGCATTTAGGAAACTGAAAACGCGCTGGACGCCGTTTTTTAAAAAAGAAGATCATAACACCCTTAAGCAGCTGGCAAGTAGAAAAGATTTGGTTATTACCAGACCCGACAAAGGAAAAGGAATTGTTCTATTAGATAAAACTGATTACAATGAAAAATGTTAACTATCTTAAGAGACCAAAGTAAGTTTACAGAAATTGGAACACCTGATTTTCATAATATCGTTATTATTGAGGATAAAATTAATAGATTTTTACGTTCTTTAAAAAAAGATAAAATCATTGATGATAATACATACCAGGATTTGTTTGTCACAGGATCATCGTTTGGGATCCTATACGGTCTTCCAAAAATACATAAACCTAATTTACCCATGAGACCTATTTCAGCATCCTATAATACACCCAACTATAAATTGGCGAAATATCTAGTACCTCTGTTGGAACCTTTGACTAAAAATAATTTTACTCTTAGTAATTCATACAGTTTTAAGGAAAAAATGTTACCACAAGATGCTGATCTTAAAATGGCCAGTTTAGATGTAGAATCGCTTTTTACTAATGTTCCTGTGGAGGAAACTATTGATATTATCTTAAGTAAACTTTTTCCTGAACCAGATGCTGTTGTTAACAATTTTAGACGAACATCTTTTGACTTTTTTAGAGTTGGCAGTGCGGGACACTGCCTTTATTTTCGATGACAAGCTTTTTAAACAAACCGACGGTGTAGCCATAGGTTCCCCTTTGGGTCCAACTTTTGCCAACATCTTCATATGCTCGCTGGAAGAGCGCACGTTGGATGAATGTCCACTCAGGTTTCGCCCGCTTTTTTATGTTAGGTATATTGATGACACCTTCGCCCTATTTAAAAATGACTTTGATATTGACTCTTTTTTAACATAGGCCAATTCTAAGCATAGCAACATTAAATTTACTGTGGAAAAAGAAGTGAACAACCAATTGCCTTTTTTAGACGTTCTTGTCACCAGAAGTGATGGTTCTTTTAATACTTCAGTTTTTAGGAAGAAGACGTTTACTGGTTTAGGATGTAATTATTACAGCTCTTGTTTTTATAATTTTAAACTTAATTCTATTTTTACTCTCCTCCACAGGGCGTTTTTCATTACTTCGAACTGGCAATCCTTTCATCAGGAAAGTAATTTCCTCTTAGATTATTTTATGAGTAACTGCTTTCCGCAAACTTTTAAACAGCTTGGAATTTTTCTTAACGTCACAAAACCTCCAACAGTACCTAAATTAAATTTTTACGCCAAATTTCCCTTTTCACACGATGAACTTTTAGAAAACGGTTTATGCAAATTATCCACAATCATTATGGTGCTATTAATTTAAAATTAATTCCCAAAAATCCTCTAACAATAGGTTCGTTTTTTAACTACAAGGATCGATTAAGCCCTTACCCTCTAACGTGGTGTATAAATATACTTGCCCTAAGCGTAACTCTGGGACATATGTCGGATCCACGAGGAGGTTACAGAGGGTCAGAATCGACTCCCATCGGGGAATAAGCTTTCGTACTGGTTGTAGTCCCTCCAATCCAGAACATTCTAATATCAGAGCTCATTCTAAAATCTGCAAAACTCATATTGAAAGAAATGACTTCAGCTAATAGGCCAAACAGCAAATCCTCACGAATTGCCTATACTCGAGTCATTGTTTATCAAACAACTATTTAGTCCCCCAGTTAAATACCCAAACCTCCTCTACACAACTGTACCTGAGTTAACTCTGTCTACAAGCATTCTGTCGTTTTCTCTCTCCACCTAAGGTTGGTTAGCGGTCTTTTGTTCTGTTGTGTTTTTAGCTGTATTGTATTTGGTGAATTTTATTTGTATTTTTCTTATGATTTTTTAAGCTTTTACAGTAACTTTTTAAGTAATCTGTTCATTATTCAACAGATCCCTGAAGATGTAATAGAGAAATTATTATGAAACGTTGGAAATAAAGAAATATGTTAGAGTTAACTGGTTTCCGTGATCCACCCTCACACTGACATATGTATATACATGTATATATCATAAATTTTCGTGTGAAATATTTCAGGTATTACATCGCATTATTAAAATAGTCAGCCGTTTTATTTCATTAATATCCAATATTTTCGGTTTCCTTATTTGGGACATGCGACTATCACTGTTGTAGAGGTAGGTTTAATAGTATATTTTCATTCTCTTTTTTACTCTCTTTATATATATATATATATATATATATATATATATATATATATATATATATATATATATATATATATATATAGAGAGAGAGAGAGAGAGAGAGAGAGAGAGAGAGATATATATATATATATATATATATATATATATATATATATATATATATATATATATAGAGAGAGAGAGAGAGAGAGAGAGAGAGAGAGAGAGAGAGAGAGAGAGAGAGAGAGAGAGAGAGAGAGAGAGTAAAAAAATAATGAAGATATACTATTAAATTTACCTCTACGACAGTGATAAACGCGTATCCTAAATAAGGTAACTGAAAATATTGGATCTTAATGAAATAAAACGACTGACTGTTTTAATAATGCTTTGTAATACCTGAAATATTTCACATGGAAATTTATGGTAGCACCTCGAAGGGGAAAAGCTACAAAATAAGACTGAACCGTTTGTCCCACAATTCAAATATTAATGATTTTAAATTAAAACTCCGCATCTCATAAGCCATGCATGAGTGTGGATGTTCTGAAACAGAAGTGGTTAATGTCTGTGGAAGATTAATCAATCTTTCTGTTTTGCTAGCTATACCTAACCAGATTTGGATGAATTTACACGTATATGACTGCTTGCCTACCCAAATGGCAGCAGTTCAGGAGGCTGACTCCGGGGCTTGTTTCATTTCCGTTGGTGATTACAATGCTCATCATTCTGATTGGCTGAACTCAGTTACTGCCGTAGATAATCATGTTGTTGTTTTAGATTTGTCGAGGGTTTCAGGTTGTGAGCAGTTATTAACTGAACCCATATACCAATCTGGCATCTGTCTTGACCTTGTATTCACAGGTGTTACAAGGACTGAATATTGTAAAGAAAGGTCACCATTGGGCTCATCTCATCACAGTTTGGTTAAGGTTAATGTGGAGATGGATCAGACTGTTCTTGATGTTCTTCAAGAAAGGTATACTTGAAATCCTAGCAAATAAGTATGGTATTCACCACGATCTTACTGAACTCAGTTGGAGTGATATTTACAAAATTCTGCATATTATTGTGCTTAAATGATCATGTTAACACTATCAAAGAGGGGAGAATTCCTTCTGAAATCATCAAGTTTCATCTTTAAGCTAAATCATGGTTTATTGCTGCATGTTAGCTTGCCTGCCACGAATAACAAGTTTATCATTAATGGAGGAACCATCGATCAAACATTTTGTAGCGTAATTTCGTTGACCTAAGAAGTCAAGCTCAGGTTGTCTATGAGACGACTTAGGGTGTGAAGATCTTGCTCATCAGTGGTAAATGACCATAAATGGTGGTCTACCCTCAGGTGGGCCACTCACGCTCGATCTCGTCGAACGATATGAACCAAGTGGGAGGAGACTCCAAAAAAATGACTGCTAGCTCACGTTACTGAACGGTCTGAACAAAGTAGCCAGCCTTAAGCTGGCAGCCACACTATTAAGACATGGCGGAGGCAATATTTGATAACGAACCGTACATGCTCAGCTTTCGTGCCGTTGCAGCCGATGTAACAATAAAAAAAAAACGGCAAGGAAAAAGAATATTCGGTGAAAGACTGGTTGTCGAAGAAAGAAAAATTCTCATATTTATCTCTTTTGAAGGAACTAAAGGTAGCTCCCAAGGATTGGTATAATTACCTAAGGATGGACGAGGCAGCATTCAATTTTCTCTGGAGAAAGATCATAAAGGTCATTCGAAAGAAGGACACATTACGTGTGGGGAAATCAGTAATGCCATATGAAGGGTTTATTGCCACATTACGCTGCTTAGCGACTGGCTGTTCTTACCAAGATTTGAAATTGATTGTGGCCATATTCCCTCAAGAGTCCCTTCGGCCCCTAGCTGCAACCCCTTTTATTCCTTTTACTGTACCTCTGTTCATATTCTCATTCTTCCTTCTTGCTATCCACCCTCTCTAACAATTGTTTGAGAGCGGACTGCGAGGTTTTTCTCATTTTACACCTTTCAAACCTTTCTGCTCTCAATTTTCCTTTCAGCGCTGAATGACCACATAGGTCCCAGTGCTTGGCCTTTGGCCTAAATTCTATAATCCATTCCATTCCATTCCATTCCATATCCCCTCAAGCTCTTGAAAAAGTCATACCACAGACATGTTAAGCTATTTGGACAGCATGAAGATAAATGAAAATCATATACATATTTGTATCTTTAATAAAAAATAAACTTGCATTTAGAAACTCACAACAATTGTGACTCCCCTGCAAATATACATAAAGGTTTGTAGTGTATGAATTACAGTATAAAATTATAAAAGCAAAAAGGTAACAAATCGCTACTGTGTAACTAGTCATTACGCTATAAGTATTTCATAATCAGCACTGCTACAAGAGAATGATGGGGTTTAGATATCAGGGTTAGAGGTATCATTACCGCCAATTATGACTTTACTGTTGCGATTCAGTGTCCCCAGTTCTCCTTCAAATAATATATAATTTATATTAGGTTTTCAGCATATATTCTTATCTCGTTAGGAGATGCCCTCAATTTATTTTCTTTTCTTTTATCTGGGGATATAATTGACTAAACTTCCTGACAAAGACATATATTTTTTTTATTTTGTTTGTGGGAGATTATTTGAGCTATTATGTATTTCATTGATGCCTCTACTTTCCTTGATTCTTTTCGATATGAATCTCATATATATTATTTATCTTCTTGGTCACCATCTCTTTCGTTGCATCCGGACACCTCTCTTCTAATTTCTCAATTAGCGGTTGATAAGCTGCATTCCTTTTGTGTCTGTCGGAATATTCTTTACTTCTAGTGTACCACAGTTTCTTGATAAATGAACTTCTTAGTTTATCAAGTTTCGTCGAAGACCCCACTCAGGGGCAAACTATCAGTTTTGAACGACATAATCTGGAAAACACCTATTTGATTGTGGGGTCGGACCGTGAATTGCTCATTCAAACCTTTACTGTCAGGTTTGTCGATCCCGCTTGACAATTCCGGGCTTGATCAGGTCAGACAACACCCTACTCACAATCAAACGTGCTTAAGCCCCGCCCACTTCGATCGTAGGTTAAAAGAAAAGTATATCTTAGTTAAACCAGACCACTGAGCTGATTAACAGCTCTCCTAGGGCTGGCCCGAAGGGTTAGATTTATTTTACGTGGCTAAGAACCAACTGGTCACCTACCAACGGGACCTACAGCTTATTGTGGAATCCGAACCAGGTTATGACGAGAAATGAATTTCTATCACCAGAAATAAATTCCTCTAATTCTTCATTAGCCGGACGGAGAATCGAACGCTGGGCCAACAGCGTGCTAGCCGAGAGCTCTACTCACCCCTCCAATGAAGAACTTGGAGATGCTGGAACTGCTGTATATTGGTTTAGCTAAATGGAAGGCAGAGCGTTTACCTCAAGTCTTTGCGAGTAAAAAGTGTGATGAATTCTTGGTTCTGCCTCAGCCTTGCTTTCCAGAACCTAAATCATGTTCATTGGCCTCCTTCAGTTCTAGCGAAGTCAAAACTTTGCTCCTGGGGCTTGGCAGCTACACCAGCATAGACCTTAACAGGATCTTTCCAACCTTTTTTAATATGACAGCTGATTTCATTCCTTCTAAGA
This sequence comes from Macrobrachium rosenbergii, assembly GCA_039081455.1. Taxonomy (NCBI): domain Eukaryota; kingdom Metazoa; phylum Arthropoda; class Malacostraca; order Decapoda; family Palaemonidae; genus Macrobrachium; species Macrobrachium rosenbergii. The sequence goes on from JANJGK010000001.1 coordinate 40,834,408, forward strand.
TTACTATTTCTCGAAGGTTAGGTGGAACTGCATGTTTTTCTACTGCTTGGAGGATAGAAAACATTGCTGAATTACCTGAAGGACTAAGTCTGTACTCATGTCCCTCAAAGTGTAGGCCGATTTCAGTTACCCCTCTTTTATCTAAGGTTTTTGAGAAGTGTCTTTGTAGGTTTGTTGAACATCATAACCTGCTATCAGCATTACAGTTGGGGTTTTGCAAAGGCCTTTGTACTTCTACTGCATTCTGAACAATAGTTGCCGTCTTGCAGAGTGCTCATGATAAGGGTGAAGAAGCTTGCATGGTTGATTTAGATTTAAGTGCAGCCTTTGACCTGTGAATCATAAAGCACTTATCTACAGGCTAAGATTACTGCGAATTGATGGTTCTTTTATTAATATTTTAAATGAATTTTTAATAGGCAGAACACAGTAATGTCATTTCAAGTGTTCCTCAGGGTAGCACTCTTGGAATTTTGCTGTTTATTATCTGTACATTAGGGACAAGTATTCCTCAAGGTAGCACTCTTGGAATTTTGCTGTTTATTATCTCTACTAGTGACAAATTGACTGCACATGCCAATAATGCTACTCCTCTAGCTATTGTTCAGTGGTTGAAGAATCCTTAAACAGAGATCTGGTAAGCATTGGAGCATGAAGATTATCCTTTTTAAATCTCAAATTACGATAGTTAATCAATCCACAGCACTTTTGTCTTTGCATCCCGATTTGCATTTAAATTGTATGTTTTAAACGTCAGTGACTTTCAAGATTTAAGGTGCAACTATTGATAAGAAGCTGACTTTTGAGATGCATGTACATAATATTGCATCCTCTATTTATCAAAAAGTTGGTATCTTGCGGGAATGTTTTTGAATGTTTCGGGATAAATCTATCATACCTAGGTGTCTTCCCTCTTTGTTTTTGTTTTTTTTCTTTGGAGTACTGCTCTCCAGTGTGTTCTTCGGGTGCTGACTCTCCTCTCAAACTCTTCGATAAAGGTGTGCCATCAGTTAAGTTAATTTTGCCAACTCTTATTGTAGACTAGGGACAAAGATGTAAAGTTAGGTCATTGTCTGTTGCATAAAATGTATTACAACGACACTTATTTACCTGACCTAGGCGTTTTTGCTCACAACACTAGGCAGGTTGCAACTCCAAATAGTGTGTTGTTTTCTAGCATCAAGTTTAATACTACTCAGTTTTGCCCCTTCCCAGTTGATAGCTGGGAAGGGGCAAAAAGGATTGTATATTCTAATAATGCACTGGAAAGGAACATCATTGAATCTAGCTTCATAAAAGAAAGTTACAACCATAATATGAATATCAGTCAAGGGATGTATAAACTTGATCCTTTAATATCAAAAGAAATTTGTAAATTGTTTAAACTTTAAGGTAGGCAGTAGAGATGTATGAAAATAGGATTATCATATTTGTAAACACAGTACGAGGGTAGTAATGTTAATGAGTTTCCAAACTCCGCCTCCATGACACCTGTCAGGTGTGGATCTGAGGTGGGGTATGGTCTGTTTATCAGCAATGTACCCTGAGAGTCTATTGTGATTTTTAGCCAAATGAGTTTTAAAGGCCACTCCTACCTCGACACCGGCCTGAGTGGGGATATGGAGCCTCTAACGGTTGTGTATGTTCGTCAGTACTGTTCTTGTAGTATATATATTAGTGACTTCTCACACTCTGTATCAGTCCTTCGTCAATGGCTTGGAAATAAAGTCGAAACCGGTCAGGATCTACACCCCGTTTCTTATTTTTCACCTGTGGTAATGTGTGATAAATGAATCTCGTACAAAAGTGATAATAATCATATATATATATATATATATATATATATATATATAATATATATATATATATATATATATATATATATATATATAATATATATATATATATATATATATATATATATATATATATATATATATATATATATATATATATATATATATTATAAGGTGTTATAATATGTATAACCATTTTACATGTGTTTGTATGTCTTTGTGAAAATTTTTATGTTTTGCTTGCAGATTCGTCATTTGCTGTGAAGATGTAATTTTAAAATGCCTTTTTCATACAGATAAATTGTGTATCATGTAATCTTACAATGTCTTGATATGTTATTTTTCATTTGTTTAATATATGGAATTGCATACAGAGTGTTATGAACGACGAATTCTTAGTGTGTTTTGGAGAGGAGAGATATTTTAAGATTCTTATCAGATCACTTAGGTACATCCTGTGTTTACCCAAGTGTGTGGAGGAGGCAAAAGGACCCCTCTTATCTTATCATGATGAGCTGTCAGCCAATTGGTGAATTCTCTGTTATACATTCATCATGTGTGTCTAACCCATGTTTATTAGCTGTGTCTATGATTATTCTTTTTTGTAAACTGAGTAATGGAATGAGGAACAGTAAGAGAGTTGGAGATGACATGTTGACAGCCAGCCAGTTTTGGGTCTAAAAGCACTTCCTTTTGTTTGTTCAGGTGTGTGAGTCTCCCAGGAAATGTCAGTCAGAGATAAGGCACTCGAAGCTCCAGCCGTGTATGTATTCCATACTATTATAAGGTGTTATAATATGTATAACCAAATATTATAAGGTGTTATAATATGTATAACCATTTTATGTCTCTGTGAAAATTTTGATGTTTTGCTTACAGATTCGTCATTTATTGTGAAGACGTAATTTTAAAATGTCTTTTTCTTCCAGATAAGTTATATATTATGTAAGCTTACGATACTATGGAATATTTTTCCCTTTGTTCAATGTTTGAAGTGTCTTGTGAAATTCTTATCAGGTCACCACATCCTGTTTGCTGAGAGAGAGAATAAAGAGCTTGCCTTCCATATTTGCTCAGGTGACTGTAACTCGCATTAAGGAAAAAGAATTCTCTTATGTTATCGTGATGAGCTGTCACCCAATAGGAGAGTTCTCTATTATATCTTTGTTCTGTATGCTTAACATATCATTATTAGCTGTGTCTATGCCTATTCTGTTCGTAATCTGAGAAAGAAAGAAAGAGGAACAGTGGATGAGTGGAGTTGCTTTGTGTCTAAAAGCGTTTTCCATTGTTTGCCCAGCTGCGTAGGCTCCCAAGAATTTGGTAAGCCCTGAACAGAAAATGTCCATCATGTAGATAAGGGTATGGCACTCAAAACTCACCCGTGTGTATTCATATACGTGTATACATGTGTATTCTGTAGAATAGGAATTAGGTGTTCTGTGTGAATACCCTATGTGTATTCTTGAGTATTCTGGAAAGGCCTGTTGGAGAGTTAAAAGGGCAGTACTGTCTAAAGACGAGTTAGTCTGCCAGAAAGATTTCTCAGAGAAGCATCTCTCTCTCTCTCTCTCTCTCTCTCTCTCTCTCTCTCTCTCTCTCTCTCTCTCTCTCTCTCTCTCTCTCTCTCTATAATCCCATTACATATAAGGGAAATAACTGAAAGATTTCTGGTTGTAAAAGCTCTGTTAAACTCACCCCACGAGTGTGTTAACTTTGTAGAAGGTGATCAGGAATATTATTTTGTGCAAGTATTGAGGAGATTGTAACAGTGTAATAATTACAAAAGGTAATGTGGTGATTACTAAGTTTCATATCGTTAAGACTTGAAGTGATATTCTTGGTAAATGAGAATTGTTATTTTGAATAAGTCTTAGTGCCTTAGCAGTGTTTTCTAATGATTGATATAATCTTTAGGCACATTTTTGGTGGTTGGTATATTTCCATTTTTGCATGTCGCATTCTTATATGTCTGTGCTATCACATTATTATAATATTATTATTACTGTGTTTTGCTGGTGATTTCTTAGCATTTTGTTAGTGCCTACCTGTTATTGAGATTTTGGAGAATGTTATGTGGATTCCAGTCAGTAATATTTTGGTGACTGTTTGTAATGGTTAATCAGGTATATACTTGGCACTTGAGTGATAGTTAATAGTCGATTCTTACCTAACCAAATTGCTTTCTTAATAAATTGAAGTTTTTGTGAATTAAACTTGATTAAGAAATACTTGAATCTTACACTGTTGTCAATTAGTGGTAAATCTTTTGAGATTGTGAACTTTACATATAACTTTTGAACTTAGAAATAAACCTGTTTGTTCACCTGAGGCTTATCTAGGTAAAACAGAACCAGAGAGACAGTTACAGTGCTGGTTGAAGTGAAACCCATATTCCATTAATCTGGATATAACTTAATAACTGTTACCTCATCCATAACTTGATAAAGTTACATTGATTTTCTCAAGAGATAAGTAAGTTTATGGGATCATTATACCTTTAGAGACTCAGTAACTCTTTGTTATGAGGTTTCAAGTATCTGGTCGATGTGAGGTAACTTTTGGTATTATTATTTGTGTAATAACCAGGTGCTTGATCACTTTGTGACAATACACACATGTATACTTGTATGTATGAATGTATGTATACTTTATGTATCATGTATTCTGGGAGGGCTTGTTGGAGTTAAAAGTGCAGTGCTGATCCAGAGTCAGTTAGTTAGGATCAGGGGCTCATGGTAATAGGTCCTATCTCACTTTCTCTCCCTCAATTACTGTTTGCTGGTTACTATAATATCGGTAAAAGTTTTGTTAAATTCACCCAAGGAGTGTATTCGTCTTATAAGAGGTGATCCAAGGTATTTGTGCTATACAAGTATTGTGTAAAGTGTTTGATGGTACATTTTTACAAAAGGTAATGTGGTGATTACTGGGTTTTGTTATGTTAAGAGTTAAAGTGATGTTCTAGGTGAAAGAGAATTATTATTTTTATAAGAGATGAACATATCTCTTATTGTGAGTTCTAATGTGTCTTGCTGCTAATTATGTATATTTGTATAGGTCTTTGTGACTTGGCAGTGTTGTCTATGAGAAAGTCTTAGAAAGACGTGAGTTTAACTTTTTCTTTTTTAAAGTGAAGTAATCTTTTGAAAGATTGATATAATCTTTAAGCACATTTTTTAGTGGTTGGTATATTTCCATTTTTGCATATTTCATTCTTATATGTCTGTGTTATCATATTACTGTAATTTTATAATTACTGTGTTTCAAAGTTTTGTGCTGGTGATTTCTTAACATTTTGTTAATGCCTACTTGTTATTGAGATTTTAGAGAATGTTTATGTGGATTCCAGTCAGTAATATTTTGGTGAATGTTTGCGTTTAATTAATCAGGTATATGCTTAAAACTTGAGTGATAGTTAGTGGTTTGAATCTTACCTAACCAAATTGCTTTCTTAATAAATTAAAGTTTTGTGAATTAAACTTGATTAAGAAATACTTAAATCTTACACTGTTGTTAATTAATAGTAAATCTTTTAAGATTGTGAACTCGGCATATGACTTTTGAACTTAGAAATAAACCTGTTTGTTTAATTTTTTTTTGTAAAAACACAGCGTTTCATTTTGACCACCAGTAATTAAAGACATTAATGAATGTGTACAAGGTAAGTGATGTATCTGTTTGTTCACCTGAGACTTATCTAGGCAAAATAGAACCAGAGAGACAGCTACAGTGTTTGTTGAAGTGATACCCATTTTCCACTAGTCTGGATATTACTTATGAATTGTTGCCTCACCCATAACTTGATAAAGTTACATTGATTTTCTCAAGTGATAAGTAAGTTTATGGGATCACTGTACTTTTAGAGATTCAATCAAACATCTTTGTTATGAGGTTTCAAGTATCTGGTCAATGTGAGGTAACTTTTTGGTATTATTATTTGTGTAATAACCAGGTGCTTGATCACTTCACGACAATATATATGTATATATATATATATATATATATATATATATATATATATATTTATATATACATACATACATATATATATATATATATATATATATATATATATATATATATATATATATATATATACATATACAGTATACAGTATATATATTTGTATATGATTCTCTCTGGATTCAATTTTGCTGCCCTCTTTCACTTTCATGAAGATGATGAGTGACCCTTTTCTATCTCCACGAATCCCAGGCCATCCCTGAGAGGAAATATGTATTCTCGTTAGGATTCCTTCAGAATCCTGAGACCATTTGGGAGGAAATACGGTAAACATGAAGACGAGATAGAAAAAGAAAAACACGCTGGCACTTCAAAAGACTGAAGTGAAATTTTTCCCATGGATTCAATACTTTACTTTATGGAAATATTGATTTCATTGAAAACTTTGCTCTCAATAGTTTTAGAGGATAAATTACGTTGACCTTCAGTTTTGATTTATATGGTATTTCAAGCAAACTCTGAGCGCCCCTTATAACTTAATTCTTATTAATGATTCGATATTAGAAAACAATTAAATTGACTTATACTCTCTAATTTCGTTTTTTTCTCACGTTAAATGTTTTGGAGTAACACTACAACGCAAATGCAACGCAGCAGGTTGTATCATAAATCGGGGTTTTACCTCAGAAAACGATATTTCATGCCCTTCTTACACTTAATACCTCGAGGAAAGTAGCTGGAAGTATCTAAAGAATGAAGCATCATATCTCTAACAATACTGTTAGGTTACTACATTAGCGTACATACAAGGCGCCCCACACACACACAAACACAAACACGGGCAAACAATCAAAGCTTACATGCGTCGTCTTGAAAAGTTCTAGATATCAAGATCATTTTAGCATACCTCTAAAGGCACTCCTTTTATTTCTAATTAACGTGTGTTTTGTTTACCTACTGTACATGTTTGTACGCGGATACCGTATGGCATTCACGTCCCATTATTGACTAAACTATTGAAATTACAATCAGTTTCTCACCTTACATTTTACTGCATTTTCTAAACGAAAAGAATGGTCTTTCGCGTCATGAATACGATTAGTAGGCCTATACCATGTCAAGTCATATAATCACTAAAACCATTTTTTAGTTGGTGACCTTATGAATGCTCTAAATATTCGATCAATAACCGTTAAAGTGAAATTATTTTTAAAATATGATTACAATCTTGAATAAAAAAAATGGTGCAGACACTAAGATTTCAGCTGTTGTTCAGGTTCAATTTACACACCCAGTACCAAAAATACTCTGCTGGTGACCATCTGGATATCTCCCTTTTTGAATAGGGATCATTCAAGTGACGTTGGTTACTGCCATTTTTCAAAAAAGCATCAACGCTCCCTCCCCCAAAACAGGCACTCTCCAAAGTTCCACGCTTTTTCCCGGAAGTGCACTGATCAACATATAATTGTCACAGATCTGTTCCATTACCAGGAATAATTTTGTATCATTAAGCACTACTCGGAAATAATATTTGTAAATATATGAATGTAAACTTTCAGCGAATTCATCGCCTCATATCGCATGTAATGCAAATTAATCAAGTCAATAGGATGCCTTGCACTCAACGGAAAACGGTAACAACGAAAATAAAACCGAACATCATATTTCCTTTCACGAATTCGCCCTTGTACCAAATATCCGGTAGAAGCTTTTCACTCGGCCTATTCCTTCTCAAGTGGGAGAGTAACGTCCTCCACGTGAAATCCACACCCGGCGAAAAGCTTTTCCTTCAACAGAAAAAGCACCTGGCAACCAAAGGACAGTTTTAGGAAGCGGATCACCCCCATAAATGTAATATTGTTTCAGGGATAAAAAATAAAAAAAAAAAAAAACAAATGTTCTCAGTTTCTCAACCTCTGATATCCTAAAAACAAAAGTATGTTGCAGAAATTATATATATATATATATATATATATATATATATATATATATATATATATATATATATATATATATATATATATATATATATATATATATAAATGAAATACAATAAAATATGAGATAAAAAACATGCTCCTTAAAATTACAGCCAAATAAAATACTAAGTTATATGAGCAAAAAACAAGGAAAAAAAGAAAGTTACTAGTTGGACGTGGTATAAATAAAAGCTCAGTGACATAAACAAAGAATTCCGGGCCAGGGTAAACTCACGTCAGGTAGGGAGTTGTGGAGGTAGTTTGGTTATTCAACTTTGAAATTAGTAGTTTAATGAAAGCGATTCAAAGATAGGATACGAAAATTTGCAACTTTGGAAAATATTTTAAAATTTTTGTATTCAATTTCAGTTTCTCACCTTTTGGCGTGTTCTCGAATATTTGAGAACTCCGGATTAGATCATTCGACTCCAGTTCCATAACTAACAATCAACACGTGCATATATATATATATATATATATATATATATATATATATATATATATATATATATATATATATATATATATTATACATACATACATATATTGCCAACGAACACACACACAAACACACACACACACACATATATACATGTATATGTATATATATATATAGTATACACACACATATATATATATATATATATATATATATATATATATATATATATATATATATATATATATATATATATATATATATATACACACACACACATATATGAGACTGATATAATCATTGGAGAATATGAAGATTACATTCTTTATGTGCAGTGGATAGGCTGCTCATCATCCAAAATTTTGGTTAACTTACAGTTCAAATACGGACAATCGATAATTTATATTTTTTTCATAATCGGATAAAATAAAGTTTTCGTTATTGCGGAAAAACTTTATAATCCTAAGAAGACAGAAAAATTTCCAGAGTTCACAAGTTAATACTTCCCAGCTATATCTGAGCGTTACTTATTTAATCAGGAGACTTTTGAAGTTCTCCACTCTCAACGGTTAATTAATTTCGGCCTTACCCCTGTGAAATAAACATGATAAAGGAGGGCTGTTTCGAAGTACTTCACAACATGGACGCCGGGGGCACACTGTTTACGCAACTCTCTTTCTCCCGTCTAATTTGGAGATTATTTCTCTCTCTCTCTCTCTCTCTCTCTCTCTCTCTCTCTCTCTCTCTCTCTCTCTCTCTTTCATTTATTGTTGATGTTTACTTCCAAGATTTGAAAATATCAGCGCTCTCTGATTGCATGAGAACTTGCAGAATGATGTAATTCAAATTTATAACCAACAAATTTACAACTACAGTTATTTATGCAAAAAAAAAAAAAGATTATAACATAAAAGTAGTTATTACTTAGGTGCTGAATTCCTGCTCTTCAAAAATGGCTTCTTGTGAGATAAATGACAGAGTTCTCACACTTTTCTGTACGAACTAACATTCTTGACACCTAATACTCATTAAAATAAAGTAGCATGTACTCTGTGCGAAAAAACAACGTTCAAAATTATAATAAAAATGAGTCATCGCCATGTCTTTCTATAATTTGAGTCATACACACAAAAACAGATTGAAAAGGAATTAAACTAAGATTGTAGCTTGAAGGTTGTCCTTAAAGTAATTACAGAACAGCAAACCGCTCTATCATTGTAAGTGGACAGGGCCGTATTAAATTAGGCTGAACAGCTCTCTCGAGATAGTGCTGCTGAGTCCTCTGGGTTAAGAAGGATATTTTAAGACGAGTCGTGGCTTCCAACTCATGTGTCCCAGGAGGCCATTTTCAAAAGTCCAGGATGAACAAAGTCAATTTGAGGTAACAAAACGGAATAAAGGCGTCAGAACACAACGACTTCTATCACACAGAACCTTAAAAGGTACGCTTTTGGTATAAATATGAAAATTATATATATAAATGTATGTCTGTATGTATATATATATATATATATATATATATATATATATATATATATATATATATATATATATATATATATATATATATATATATATGTGTGTGTGTGTGTGTGTGTGTGTGTGTATAGACTCTACTTTGCAACAGTGTACTTATCCATGCCAGAGTGTTCCTTGCTAGATGTGCATAGAGTAACGCCACTCCCTTGTTAGGAGTGATTAGATCAATTCAATACCCTTTATAGGGGTGATTAGAGTAACGCAATCCATTTAACTTAGGTGTTAACTCGTCCTAAGAGAGATATAATTTTCACAGTAGTCTTATCTGGAATTATTTCGCTTCCAGGAGTGTTGTCAGAGTCCTTTACCAAGTAGACGTTTCTCCTGCCATCCTGGTTTGCCAGAGGAATCCGCCCTATCCGGGCTGACTTTACTGCATTGATGAATTTAACGACCTTTTGTATATGGTCCATTTATAAACACCTTGATTTGTGCAAATCTCCAATTCAGTGACTTATTGTACATTTACATTTTAGTGAGATCTGTCACCTTTACTTTACCATTGTGCTTGGGTAAATAAAATAGTGTTAAAAGCAGAATTCTCACTTGGCGACCTACCACTTATTATTTGCTCTTTTTATTCCTCTTTTTCACGGTCTCCCGAGGGTTTTATTGCAAGGCCCAATTGATTAAAGTAACGTAAATTCCAGCGCCCGTCGGAAAATCCGTAGCAATATATATATATATATATATATATATATATATATATATATATATATATATATATATATATATATATATATATATGCATATATACATATAAGAGGGCATTGTGGCTATTGCAATTACATATGTATCTGGTAAAAGTGACCAGTTGATTCTACATACATACATATATATATATATATATATATATATATATATATATATATATATATATATATATATATATATATATATATATATATATATATATGTGTGTGTGTGTGTGTGTGTGTATAGTATATATATACATATATATGTATGTGTGTATATATATATACATTATATTATATATATATATATATATATATATATATATATATATATATATATATATATATATATATATATATATATATATATATATATATATATCACTGCATCGACAAGAGGGAAATCATTCATCGAAATGTTAACTAAATATCTTGAAAGTTAGCAAGGATATGAGAGTTGGACTTGAACCAATGTAAGGGACGGTAATAAATAGAAAAAATATTAACTTGGATATCTGATTACATCAAAACTTGAGTTAAATAAGATAAAACTTGACGAATTTTCTGGGAATTACTATTCCTTAATTTGCCATTCAAGAAGGTCCTAATGTTTGATTTCGTTATTCTTTTGAAGTATTCGATGAATGATGTTTTATTTTGGGCCGTCAGTGAAATCTGCGAGAAACAAAGGAAAGGACCAGTCATTCCAAGCCAGATGGCGACGTCCCTTTAGTGCCATGCCTAATGGTCCATTAAAGAATTTATTATTAGAAAACTGAGAGAGAGAGAGAGAGAGAGAGAGAGAGAGAGAGAGAGAGAGAGAGAGAGAGAGAGAGAGAGAGAGAGAAAACTCAAGCAATGTTTGAACTATTTCGTAATAGCTAAAAGGCTTAAAAACGTTTATAAGAAATATTCTACATATTTCGGTACAGCTGCAGAAAGTTAGGTTCTTTGAAACCTAGGAAAAACAGAAGCATTTTGACTCTAGGAAAAAAAAAGTTTATCTCATTTCTCATTATAAATAATAATGAAATGAAAGGAAACTGCTAATTCTTTCTTGTAAAAACTTTATTAAAGCAAAAGCAATCTAGGAAAGCTGCAAGTAGGTTTTGTCCATGAAAAGAAAACAATATAAAACAATATCAGATTGAATTAATTTGAAATGAGAAATAAAGGTGTGAATAAGACGAAACACAATCGCAACCAAGGAACGAATAAACCAAGCTCGTGAGTTAAGGATGAGTAAAACGACCTGAGCAAGTTCGTGTGCTTGAATCTATTAGCCGTTAAGACGTTGTTTATGCGGCGCTGAAGGAGGCTTTCCCGCACCGCTGCACTTCGGTCCTCCTTTCTCGGAGTAATAAGCCTTCCTCCTTCGTCTTGTCTCATTTTTGAGGGCACAATTGTTGTTTTGTTGGACTTGGCATCATCAAACCCCTTATTCCGTACTTAGAAGGCTTCAAGTAAGGTCTCCAGTGATTACAGAAATACAATCAGAGTATTTTGCGGGGAAATGGCAGCGAGTCTTCATCCCAGTTTGGAATTTGTGGAAGAAATGAAGAAGGCAATACTTTTTTTTTCTGGGACGCCTCGATGAATGATTATCATTATTAACACTCAAACGCCACAATCGTTATAAAGTTATGTTATCATTGCTCATTTTCATTCGTCTTAATTACCTCCACCATTTCAAAGATAAAGATTTACACGGAGAGTCCAGAATGCAACTTAAGTCAATGTAGAACTCCTCTTACAGCAGACCAACCTTACCCCCCCCCCCCCGCCACAAGAGAGAAAGAAAGAGAGAGGAGAGAAATGGAGAGGGAAAGAAAATGCCACGGGATAGACAGTGTTGCAGTTTTTATGTCAACATAACCCGATTAAGGTTTCTATGGGATCTATGGCAGGTTTCCATCCATCCAATAACCTAATTTCCACTAATATTCATGATTTAAAAAGAAATATCTGTATAGCAATCTTGCTGGTTTTTTACTAAAAGTATTCAAAAGAACTACTGTAGTGGCTCAGGTTAGTTCTGTGGTTATTATTATTGTTATTATTATTATTATTATTATTGTTGTTGTTGTTGTTGTTGTTTTATTTATTTTTTTTGTGTCTTTCACAGTCATCCTATTCGACTGGGTGGTTTTTATATGTGGGGTTCCGGGTTGCACCCTGCCTCCTTAGGAGTCCATCACTTTTCTACTAAGTGCGCTGTTTCTAGTAGCACACTCTTCTGCATGAGTCCTGGAGCTACTTCGACATCTAGTTTTTCCAGATTCCGTTTCAGGGATCTCTGGATCGTGCCTAGTGTTCCTCTGATTATGGGTACAATTTCCACTGGCATATCCCATATCCTTCTTATTTCTATTTTCAGGTCTTGATGCTCATCAATTTTTTCTCTTTCTTTCTCATCTACTGTACTCTGGTGTTCCATGGTACTGCGACGTCAATGAGGGATACTTTCTTCTTGATTTTGTGACTCAACGTTGCGTCTGGTCTACTGGCACATATCACCCTATCTGTTCTGATACCATAGTCCCAGATGATCTTTGCCTGATCATTTTCTGTCACTCCCTCAGGTTGGTGTTCGTACCACTTATTACTGCAGGCTAGCTGGTGTTTCTTGCACAGGCTCCAGTGGAGGGCTTTTGCTCCTGAATCATGCCTATTTGTCTACTGGTTCTGTGCAAGCGCTGAACATTCGCTTGCTATGTGGTTTATGGTCTCGTCTTTCATATTGCACTTAATGTATATCGGTGAAATGTTATTTCCATCTATTGTTCTTTGGACATATCTGGTTCTTAGGGCCTGATCTTGTGCCGCTGTTAGCATTCCTTCTGTTTCCTTCTTGGGTTCCCCTTCTGTAGCCATTGCCATGTACTGTTAGTGGATTGGTTTGTTGTGCCATTCCTCTGATCTGTTTTTCATTCTCTTGTGTCTGTGTATTTCTGGGTCTTCGTCTGCTTTTATCAGTCCTTCTTCCCATGCACTCCTTAGCCACTCGTCTTCACTGGTTTTCAGATATTGCCCCAGTGCTCTGCTCTCGATGTTGACGCAGTCTTCTATGCTTAGAAACCCTCTCCCCGCTTCCTTTCGTGTTATGTATAGTCTGTGTTTGCTCTTGAGTGTAGTGTTTTGCGTACTGTCATGTGTTTCCTAGTTTTCTCGTCTATGCTGCGGAGTTCAGCCTTCGTCCACTCCACTACTCCTGCACTGTATCTGATTACTCGTACTGCCCGTGTGTTTATGGCTTTCGTCATGTTTCCGGCGTTGAGTTTTGACTTGAGTACCGCCTCAAGTCTCTGCATGTATCCTTTCCTGATCGTGTCCTTCATCTCTTGGTGTTTTATATCCTCTCCTTCTATTATTCCCAGGTATTTGTATCCTGTCTTATCTCTGATGTTATTCCCATCTGGTAGCTTTATCCCTTCAGTCCTTGTCACTTTGCCTTTTCGTATGTTGACCAAGGCGCATTTTCTATTCCAAACTCCATCCTGGTGATACCATATACAATCCTTACAGTCTGGATTAGGGTATCTATTTCCCTGATGCTCTTACCGTATAGCTTGATGTCGTCCATGAACATCAGATTTGGTACCCAGCACCCATCTTCGGCAGTACTTTTTTGTTGTTGTTATTATTATTATTATTATTATTATTATTATTATTATTATTATTATTATTATTATTATTATTATTATTATTAAAGTACCTGTTCCGTCAAATAAATGCATGGTTGTTCATTGCCTTTTGTAAAGTATTATTGTGTTATCTTGATTAGCGTTATTATTAGGATTGCTAGTAAGAGTGTTCCGAATGTTTGTTTATCGACAAAATGAAAAGAAAAGAAATAAGAACGTTTTGCAATAAACGTAAGAGCAATCTCTGACAACCACTATTTGTAGCATTAACTTCAAGAAGCTCTCTTGATTTCTTAACTGCGATGCTCATTCTAGACAGTCTGATGATCAGAGATGGGACACATCTTGCTAGGAAAGGTATAGCATGACATATAACACGAAGAGAACTGTATAATATGATATTATGACGTGAAGAGAAATGCCAACCGCTGACATGTTATGTAACGAGCGGTGTAAGGAAAATTAAATCGCGAGCAGCTAAATGCGACGAGTGGTTTCATCACATCATAATTACACAGCATAAAATGGAATGCAAAAGTCTAAGAACATTTTTTTTTTAAATTATCGGTGAATTCTGATATTTTTTACACGTTTGGGCAACACTTTCACGAACGGTCCAAAAATTCACTTGAAATTAAAGCTACGTAAGGCGTTTTTAAGATATTTATGGAAAAATTGGCGTATGTTCTTACATATTACAAAATAAGTTTTTCTGTATACCTGGACTGAGATAGAAAACCTCCAGCAGCACGAACTTGGCCAAACCTAATTATAAAGATGGAATTTTGCAAAAAATAGTGGTAAAATCTGCTCATAAAATTTTTGCACAATGTACTGAGAAGAATGACACAGCATATAACCTAACAGTACAGAACATACTTTATCTTACTTCCATCAAACATTTCACAACAACATCTCTTTGTATCACAATAATAGCAAACTGACAGACATTTAGGAAAGGGCTTAAAATTTTCCATTAGTTTCATAACAAGAATATAATGGTTAATACTACCAACGTTCACGGTTATATCTTGCCCAGTCCAACGAGTTTCCTGAGGGAAACAAACGTCACTTTGTAAATTAGCTGAAATTCACAGGCGCTTCGCGAGTGCCTAGCATTTTAAGAGCAAGTGCTTTCACATTAAAAAGGGGGCACCAACACTTTCAGTGTATTTTGCTAGATATTGTCCAGTAAACTAATGCTAACTTTTATTTTGAATATACCCTTTGAAAAATAATAGACTATTTTAGGACTATGCTGTCATTTCTTATTATGAGGTCCTGCTTATCACGACCCAATGTTCAAAATAAATAAATGAAATTCTAAGTTCGAAAGCAAGATTATGTCGGAATTTTTCATGCATTGCCTTATTTGTCAAGAAAAACAATGAGCAGTAAAGAATTCGTTATTTTATGAAGAATGATCCCACTAGCCTAGGCAGGGAAAGAGTACGTCAGGAAGTACAATACTGCCATGTGCCATTAGAGATTCTTAAAGGCTGGAGATTTAGACCCCTCTGCAGTAGCTCTCTTTGGAAGTTTTGCACCAAGTACTTTCCAGAGTTTGGTCAGATCGATTGCACGACAGGGATCGAATAGTCTTGTAACTGGCTTTATATTCTGCGCGTAGTAAGAAACCGGTGTCTTATTGTTCGCAGCTGATATTTTCTTCATTCATATTCTATACCGTATTTCGTAGAAAACAGTGAACATTGGCTGAATGACTAAACTTTTGTTTCCGAAGTACGTGTTGCGCATTGACGCAGGAGATATCACCTAACGTTCGTAATTTCATGGCTCTTGAAGGAGCTCGAAACGTTCAGCACAACACATATATACAAATTTATGCACATTGTAGGCACACACACGAACACACGCAAACAAAAACTAGCTTTACATTAGTAAGGGGAAAATTGATCTTGGTCTGGTTTGTCGTCCCTACATCAAACAATATACAAAGTTTATACTGTATATCCAATGCAGCACGAAGGAACGCGTGCTTGAGAATATCACAAAATTCATGTAGGAAGGTGAGTGAAAACCGGGTCTTTGAACAAGTACTTTCATAGTTTATTCTACATTTTCAGGTTCACACTTTATATATATATATATATATATATATATATATATATATATATATATATGTGTATATATACATGTATACAAACATACATGCATACATATATATGTATCCATATATACATGCATATATATATATATATATATATATATATATATATATATATATATATATATATATATATACATATACATATATATATATATATATATATATATATATATACATATACATATATATATATAGTATATATATATATATATATATATATATATATATATATATATATATATATATATATATATATATATATACTCGTACACACGCGCACACACACACACACACACACACATATATATATATATATATTATATATATATATATATATATATATATATATATATATATGTATATATATAGTCACAATGCATTCCAAGTACCTGGTTATTACACAACTAATCACAGAATTCGAAAATTTACCTCACTTCAGCCAGATACCTGAACTCTCATAACAATAAAAATTACGACTGAGTACTTTAAAGGTAACAGTGATCTTTTAAAAAGCTCATTAATCATGTGAAAAAATCAAACTAAGTTTATCAAAACAAGTGTGACGTATTAACAATTAAACAAGAAATATACTACAGAGAAAAAGGGCATCACTCCATCAAACAACTTTAAATGTTTCCCTGGTCTTAATTCACTTCAGCAAAACTAAAGGAACAAAACATGTTTATCACTTTGCCTTATGCACACAATCCCATTCACTGGTGGTCAATAAGTGAAACATTGCTTTTAAAAATACTACATACAAAAATTTATTTTTACATTCAAAATTTATAATTAGAATTCAGTCTGAAAACTTTACTCTTACCTGAAAATAACACAAAAATTTTATTAATTCTTGAGTTAAATTATTAAACAAAACTAAATCACAAAACTTTAATTTATCAAGAAATTAAATTAATGAAGCAAAATTTAAACCATCCAGAATTACTCAAGATTTGAAAAGAAAATCTTAAAAAATGAAAATTAAATCAAGTATGCAATGTTAAATTATCAAGAAATATTTAAAATGCTAAGTAAATAAATGAAAATCACCAATACATAAAATGTGAAAAATCAAGAGATTGCAAACACAAGAAAACACAGAAATACACAAAATATTCATCAATAATAATTTCACCGAGACAAAAATTCTCTCAATATACCTTACTATACCACAGTTAAATTTACTTTACCTTACTCAAGCTTGTGAAAACCTTTGTAAAATCACAGGACATGCAGCTGCTTTCGATTCACAAAACACACTTTTTATAAGGCTCTGTTATCGTTTTCCTAAACTCAGATCTCAAAAGCTAAGATTAACACCAGTGACTTTACGTTAATAATTTCTTTCTTTTGAAGGAAGAGAGAGAGAGAGAGAGAGAGAGAGAGAGAGAGAGAGAGAGAGAGAGAGAGAGAGAGAGAGAGAGAGAGAGAGAGAGAGAGAACCAATACTAACGGTCTCTCAAATCAGAGTGAACAAATTTTAGGATTCCAGTAGAAAATAAAATAATCATATGACGTCATTAAGGCATTTTGGGAACAAGAAACGAGAGAAAGTTCAGAAAAAGGAAGCAAAACGTTTTGAACTGCAATCTAACAAAACATGATGAAATCGATCAAGACATGTACTCTTACTCTCCATACTTGATTCGAAAAAAAAAAAATCATATGGGATGTGATCAGAACAATGCGTGATCAGAGCAATGTATGTAACATTGCGAAATCATTCGCCTTCTTCTTGTATGAGACAAAGCTTTTTACAAAAATCTTAACACGACTCGATTGCTATTCCTGACCTGTCATCACGTAACCCAAAACAAAGCACTTTCTTATCTGAACTGATGACAACAATTCACAACGGATAAATAATCTGCTATGACATTATCTTTTCCTGAAATGTGTTTCACTTTTACATTATACGATTGCAGGTATAAAGACCACCTGGGCAGTCTGTGATTGTTATTTTTCATCTTATTGATGAATGAGATAGGGTAATGGTCAGACAACAGTAAAATTTCTTTATGCCTAGGTCAGTTCACATACACTTCAAACTTCTTCAACGCTGTGATTAATGCTAACATTTCTTTATCAATCGTTGAGTACGTTTTCTGATGCTTTTTCAACTATGAAGACATGAAACATACTGGATGCAGAAAACTGTTGTCACCTTCTTGAAGCAGAACAGCTCCAATTCCACAGTTGGATGAATCAACTTGCATTACAAACTTCTTATTGAAATCTGGAGCTTGAAGCACTGGTCTTGAAGTTAATAAGGCTTTAAAATTCTCAAATGATTCTTGACATTCTGGAGTCCAAACAAACTTTGTTTTCGGACTGGTTAAGTCAGTTAAGGGAGCTACTACGGCTGAGAAATTTTTACAGAATCGGAGATAAAATCCAGCTATGCCCAAAAATCTCTGTAACTGTTTCTTGCAGTGGGGGAGGGGGGTGCGGTTAGCATTACGGATACCTTCTACATTAGCATCAACAAGAGCAAGAAGGCCTTTTCCAACTTCAAATCCCAGATACTGAACAGTTGCCTTTCCAAACTCACTTTTTTTGTAAGTTGACTGTTATTCCTGCTTCCTGTAGTTTCTTGGACACTTTTCTTAAAATCTTCAGATGTTCTTCCTATGTATTAGAATAAATCACAATGTCATCAAGGTATACATTCATCAGACCAAACAGCAAAACAATGTATTGATACAGTCCAAAAGGAGTAATGAAAGCTGACAGCAACTTAGCATCCTCATCTAAGGCAATCTGATAATATCCTTTCAACAAGTCTATCTTGGAAACAAATTTGGCTTGCCCAATACTGTCAGGTAATTGATCAATAAGAGGCAAGGGATAATTGTCAGCCACACTGATGAAATTCAGTTTCATATAATCAGTACACATCCTAAATTAGCCATCTGGTTTTTTCACTAACACACAAGGAGAACTATAATGGCTTGTACTGGGTTCTGCTAATCCATGCTGCAACAAATATTCAACTTCTTTCTTCAAAACATCTTGATGAAAAGGTGATAAGCAATATGCTCTCTGTTTAAAAGGTTTTCCATCTTCTCTGATCTTTATCTCACGTTTTGTCAGATCGGTACGCCTAGGTAGATCTGCAAAAATTTCAAGGAAACTTCGAATCACCTCACTTAATTCACTATTTTGCTCAACACTCAGATGTTTTAGTTTATCCTCCACATTTTCCAATATTGAAGAATTGTTCATCTTGCTTTCAGCTCCCAATTCATAGCCATCATTGTCTTCTGAAGATGAAGTTGTCTGTGTTACTGATACTGTTTCAGTTTTAGTGTCTGAGAAGTAAGGTTTCAAAATATTCACATGTATCTTCCTCTGTCGTTTCCTTCTTCCTGATGTTTCAGTCACATAAGTTTGATCACTTAACTTCTCTATTATCCGATAAAGACCTTGAAACTTATTGGTAAGAGGAAATCTTTTCACAGGTAAGACCATTAGCATCATATCTCCTTTTCATTTTCTCTTGACTTATTTTCACATTTCCTAGAGAATTTTCTAATTTCTCTTAACCTTTTCCTCAAATTCTTCACATACTCTCCTTGGATTTCCACTTGATTTTCTTCCAAATTTTCAACAATAATCTTCAGTGGACCTCTGACGTCTCATCCAAAAATCATTTCACTTGGTGAACATCCCATACATTCTTGATAAGCATTCCTAACTTCAAATAACATCAAGGGTAGACTGGCGTCCTATTCTCTTCCATATTCATTACAGTACTTTGTTAACATACTTTTCAATGTCTGGTGGAACCTTTCCAAGGCTCCTTGAGTCTCTGGATGATAAGCAGTTGATAACTGTTTCACTCCTAACAAGTTCATCACATCCTAGAACAATTTTGAAGTAAAGTTCGTTTCTCTATCACTTTGCACAATTTCTGGCATTCCAAACTTGGAGAAAAACTCCACCAACTTCTCAGCAATTACCTTTGCACTTATACTTCTTACAGGAATCGCCTCAGGATACCTTGTCACTGGACACATTAATGTTAACAGATATTCATTTCTCTTCTTTGTTTTCGGAAGCAGCCCAACCACATCTATAATCACTTTGCTAAAGGGTTCTCTAACATCCATGGGTTGTATGGGGGCTTTCTAAATGTTTTCATTTGGTTTTCCAGCTATCTGGCATGAGTGACACTCTCTGCAAAACCTGCTAACATCCTTGTGAAGTCCAGGCCAGAAAAAATACTTCATAATCTTTTCAACAGTCTTCCAAATTCGCATATGTCCAGACTCATGTGCTACTGCTACCACTTGCTTCCTCAGTGGATATGGAATCAAAATTTGATGATATTTGTCCCATTCAGCATTTCCTGGTATATCTGCAGGTTGATGCTTCCTCATTAGCAATCCTTCAGATAATAACAGGTAGGAGTTTGTTGCATCTCTTCTTGATCAACAACTCTGAAGAACACATCAGCTAACCCTGTATCCTTCTTCTGCCGTTCCATTAGCTTCTCTCTAGTCACTTGACCAACTTCAAGGGCTGAACTCTCCACATCTGCTAACTCTGCTACTGTAGTTTCACTAATATCATCAGGAACACTTTGACTACTCTGAATCTCTTCAAGAACAACAGGATCCTTTTCTTCTTGGGAAATCTCTTCGTTGCTAACACTAGGGGAAACTTCACTTTCCTGGAGCGGCTCTTCTAAGCTCAAAGATCCTCCACTTGATCCTTCTGGTACAGGTAAATCCTCAGTTTCTTCACTTGCAGACGTAGTTCTCTTCATTCTCCTGGTAGTTACACAACTTGGAAACAGGTGGGGGTTTTTCTTATCTAAATCTGTAGAACTAATCCTCAATGGTTTGTCTGTTACTATAGAACAAGGAACAAATGGTACACCACCTACTTCATTACCCAGTAGAACCTTCAACAGCTGGTGAGTCCTTTACAGCAAAATCAACATTCCCTGTCACCAATTCACAGGACAGGTGCAAGCGGCATATAGGAGTTACCTCTTCTCCTCCTAAACCCTTCAAAATAACTGAATATCCATTCAGATTCTTCTCCAACTGTGGGTGAGCACCATGAACTACCACACTATGGTTACTCCCTGTGTCACATAATACCTTGACTGGTACCTGCACACTCCCTCCTTGAGTTGTCACAGTACCTTCATAGATATATGGTTAAAGCCTCCGAGCTGCTCAGCCACTCACTGCTTGAGGTTACATTTCCACTGGTTGCTAAACACTCAGCTTGTTTATTCTCAGTCTTCCCAACTGTCTCAGTCTTCCCCAAACTGCTCTTCGTAGTTTGTTTCATCTGGTTACCTTTAACCACTTGACCAACTGGCTTGGTGTGCTGTTGTGTCTGATAACAATCTCGACTATAGTGTCCTACTCTTCCACACTTGAAACAGACAACATTAGTCTTCTGTATCTGTCTTGAGAAACTGGATGAGGAGGATTTAACATTCGATTGTTGAGGGGTAATACCTGGCTTTGTACTGGCATTGCCACTAGAAGGATTCCCAGTAGTAATGTTCCTGAAATTTGGATGAGACTGAAAACCTGTGTTGTTGGTTGTGGTACTTGACATTATAATTCCTTTTGCTACAAATTATGTTAAAGTCTTCACTCAGTTAAGCAGCTTTGTCAAGTTTCTTAACCTCTTTCTCTCTTAAATAGGCTCTTATGTGTTCAGGAATTCCTCTAAGATATTGCTCTAGGACTACTAACTCCTCAAGTTCGTTCATAGATTTAACTTTGGCAGCCTCCAACCATCGTTTGAAATATCTTCTTACTTTGTAGGCATAATCCAAGAAAGTCATCTTGTCATCCTTTCTCAAAGATCTGAATCTTTCATTGTAATACTCAAGGGTCATCTGGTAAACTTGTAGCACATTGTGTTTGAGTACCTTGTAATCTTTACTGATCAGCTGATAAGGCTAAATAGGCACTTCTTCCTTTCCAATAACACTCTGTAACAAGACAGACCATTTATCTTCTGGCCATCCCATACCTGAAGCCACTTTTTCAAAGTGATAAAAAAACTCATCTGGAGCTTCTTTTGTACACTCTGGAATTAACTTCTGCACTCTTACTACATCAAAAACAGGCTCCTGAGTACCTTGGATACGGTTAGACAGTGTTACAGGCAACTTGGAGTGAGCTTCTATTAATTTCATCTCTCTTTCATAATCTTCTTGCTTCCTTGCTCTTTCTCTTTCCTCTCTTGCTTCTCTTGCTCTTTCTCTTTCTTCTTCTGCTGCTTTTTCTTCTTTTTCTTTTCATTTTCTTTTCTCTCTGTCTTCTCTTTCTCTTTCTGCCAGCATTCTCAGCTTAATCAAACTTTTCTCTCTTTCTTTTTCTGCTTGCATTTTCAGCTTAATCAAGCTTTCTTTTGGAGCTACACGTCTAAGCTCTACTTCCGCATCACTTTTCTCTTTCTTTTGTTCTTGCTTATTTATAAATTCTTCCTCAGCTGCACTCAACAAATCTTGTGCCTCTCCTAATTCTTCATCTATTTTACCAGAGTCCATCAATGCTTGGATTACAATACATCTGATTTGTGCCTTAATCATACCACTAGACACATAACCCCCACATGCCACTGCTAAAGCAGTCCAATGCACCTTAGTCAGGTTGGATTCAGATAACTCTTGGATGGAATGAGCTGCTAAAAACCTCTGAACATTGAACAGAGCCATTTTCTCTGAGTTACTAAACTAAATAATTCACAATACATAGTTAAAATAATTATGTAGTCACTCTCCTATTAAAATATATCCCTAACACCGCCAGTATAAACCATAAACCAGAGTGATATTTTATTTTGTTCCTGGGTCTAGGCACCAAATTCTATTGTCACGATGTGTTCCAAGTACCTGGTTATTACACAACTAATCACAGGATTCGAAAATTTACCTCACTTCAACCAGATACCTGAACTCTCATAACAATAGGAATTATGACTGAGTACTCTAAAGGTAACAGTAATCCCATAAAAAGCTCATTAATCATGTGAAAAAATCAAACTAAGTTTATCAAAACAAGTGTGAGGTATCAACAATTAAGCAAGAAATATACTAGAGGAAAAAGGGCATCACTCAATCAAACAACTTTAAATGTTTCCCTGGTCTTACTTCACTTCAGCAAAACTAAAAGAACAAAACATGTTTATCACTTTGCCTTATGCACACAATTAAACCCATTCATTGGTGGTCAATAAATTAAACACTGTTTTTAAAAACACTAAATACAAAAATTTATTTTTAAATTAAAAATTCATAATTAGAATTCACAATCTGGACATTTTACTATTACTTGAAAACAACACAAAAACTTAATTAATTCTTGAGTTAAATTATTAAACAAAACTAAATTGCAAAATGCTAAGTAAATAAATGTAAAATCACCAATATATAAAATGTGAAAAATCAAGAGATTGCAAATACAAGACCACACACAAATACTCAAAAGATTTATCAATAACAATTTCACTGAGGCAAAAATTCTCTTAATATACCCATGGCCATGGTAATAATAAGTAAAATTCACTTTACCTTACACAAGCTTGTGAAAACTTTTGTAAAATCACAGGACATGCAGCTGCTTTCGATTTACAAAACACACTTTTTATGAGGCGCCGTTACCTTTTTCATAAACTCAGGTCTCAACAGCTAAGATTAATACCAGTGACCACACTAACACTTTAAGTTAATTTCTCTCTTTTGAAGAGAGAGAGAGAGAGAGAGAGAGAGAGAGAGAGAGAGAGAGAGAGAGAGAGAGAGAGAGAGAGAGAGAGGGGGGGGGGAACCAATATTAACGGTCTCTCAAATCAGAGTGAACAAATTTTAGGATTCCAGTAGGAAATGAAATAATCATATGACGCATTAAGGCATTCTGGGAACAATATACGAGAGAAAGTCCTAGGAGAAGAAAGGAAAATGTTTTGAAATGCAGTCTTACAAAACATGATGCAATCGATTGAGACATACTCTTACTCTCAAAAGGGCATATGTGATTCGAACAAAAAAAAAAAAAGTCATATGTGATGTGATCAGAACAATACATGATCAGAGCAATGTATGTAACATTGCAAAATCATTCGTCTTCTTCTCGTATGAGACAAAGCTTTTTACAGAAATCTTAACACGACTCGATTGCTATTCCCAACCTGTCATTGCGTAACCCAAAACAAAGCGCTCTCTTATCTCCCACACACACATGTTGCTGATTATTAAAACGTATTATCAATTCTAAATTACACTGTTAAGTTATCTAAATCACTAACTCTTTTGAGATCTGACACTATGCTACGCATAATATTTCAACAATTATTACTATTACACATAACACATAATAAATATAAGTGTAAATATATCAAAACTATAGGATGGTATACATATTACAAGGGAACATCATGAATATATATATATATATATATATATATATATATATATATATATATATATATATATATATATATATATATATATATATATATATATATATTTCACATATTTACATGCCTTCCTCCTAGCCAGCCAGGAAATAATTCAAATTTCTGAATAAAAACACTTCTCATTTGAATGTTAGGCCAAACAACATGGCGGAAAAGGAGGATTATTACTTGTTTTGAACCAAGAACGCATTCCTCGCTGCACCTGAACGGAAGCGAGTACAATGGAACCCCTTTTGACTCCTGATCATGTGTCCAACAAATGACCCCTCCAGAAGCGTTATAGACGAACCCAGACTGTGAGGTAGATAGGAACTTAGCCTCTAAGTACTTAACCATAAGATCTATTTTTCTCCACCCTCTTTGCTGGCTGTATGACTTTTTGCAGATCAACCGAGGCCTACACTCTGAAACGAAAACAACCTGGAGGAACGTGCCCTGGACTCTCACACCCAGCACTCCTTGAAAAACCAGCTACATGTATAGGCAGGCGTCTTTCCACCTATCCCACTGGTGATGACTTATCACGTTGATCAGCCGAGCCCTTACATGTTAAGCGCAAACATCTACAGGCACCAGGTACGTCGACCACAATTAGTCAATAAGCCAGCTTCTTTCTCTCTTTGAAACTCTTTTCCATTTCTCCAAGTTCAATATTCATTCTCCTAAACAAAGCTCCCTTGCTAAACCAACCTATGAACCAAGCCGCCCATGAATCGCCCCATAACTTGCTTTGAGACCAGTCTAGTTCATTTCAGTGATCAGTACTCGATTATTCCCTCCATAGTGTTAATTAAGGGCCAATTAACTTAAGTAACTCAAGTGATCAGTTCCTCCATAGTGCATAGGTTCATGTGCGAGAAATTATTTGTGCTAGATCGCTAATCCCGGCTTTTCTTCCAGGAGTCATCCACGCTCTACTCAAGTCGAACCACCGCCTTGTGGATCAAATCCTTAAAGAATACTGCCATCTCTGAAACAAAGAAAGCCTGGATAGCATTTCCCCCCGTTGCGCACAAAGCCAAACACGGAAATTAATTCAAGCTTTATCACACTTTCCAAATTGAGATGTGCCATTCACGTCATCGTAATTTCCATGTTCTTTACTTTTGATTGCCTGCTGGACTCCCATTTCCAGTTTCATTTGATTTCTTCTTGTGTATATAAATTCACTGTAACGTAACCCTTTTTTCATTTCCCTTGGCAACCTTCCATTCTTTGATCAAATTGGTAAAATAAGGTAAGTTCTTAAATTTTCCCTTCATTTTGGTTATGTCCTGGTGTTCCCCTTTGGACCTCTGGCAGTAAAAATTCACAAAAAACCATCTTGCATTCTTCAAACGAGACCCAGTATGAAATAGTGACGACCCCTTGCCAGAATCTAGTCCAGTGGTTCCCAAACTATCTTACCTGACGGCCCCTTTATGCTTCCAGTATACCCGTACGCCCCCACTCCTCTCTTTTTTTTTATATGAAATGATTCTTACATTTATTTCTTAGCATTGTACAGGAAAACAGATTTCTGTTTGTATTACATTTTAATAATGAAAGCCACTCAAACAAATAATAGTACATTCCAGTAACTAAAAACGAAACATTTGGTTCAAAGTGAGCGAAAAAAAGTTTGAACATTAGCAAATTGGCAAAACTGAGTTGCAATTTTAAGAATAGATAATTTGAAAACATGGCATATAATATTTGGAAATACTTATGAGACTAAGGCACAATTTCTGGTCAGATTTAGTGAGATGGATGCTACTGCTTCTTCCTCACAAGAACAGAAATTCTAGGATTGAAGGATGACAGCGCACACCGCAAGTCATTTCCTACATCAAGTCGGTTGCGCTATTTTGTTTTCAGAACAACAAGAGCTGAAAATCCTGCTTCACAAAGATAAGTAGAAGAAAAGGGAAGAATCACACAAAGTGCTTCTTCACCTACTTTTGGGTACATGGGGAGATATTTCACCCAAAACTCTTCTAACTTCATTGTTTCAAAGTCCCTTTTCGCGCTCGAGTCACATTTCAAATCGATGGCTTCCTCTAGCAGTGATTCCAGTAGCAACTGGATGACTTCACGCCCCCCTTGTATCATCCTCACGCCCCCCTAGTGGGGTGCGCCCCCCAGTTTGGGAACCACTGATCTAGTCGGATTAGCAAAATTAGCCTCGCTATTCGCTAAAGACTTGGAATGAAACAAACCAGGAGACCATCCGTTTAATTCAATTAATTTCATTATTTCACAAAAGGCAATACAGAACGACTAGAGCATGCGTATTAAGGTAAAAAGGTTATTATCATTAAGTCTTGTAACATTAAGGATACATAGGGTTAAACAAGAAAGTGACATTAATTTTTCTTTAAAGAAAAACGCAACACGCCGAGTTAGGATTCTTAATAGGGAAGCGTATGGGTTTTAAGTTAGCGAGACAAAGCTGCAAGCTGCGGACCTTACGCCTTGTAAACTTTCGAGTTGTGAGCAGGACAGCTGGGTTGTGTTGCCAGATGGATAGGCAGCAGGAATAAAGAAGTGCTTTGTTAGGGATTATTGCATGTCGTCGCTGTGAAAAGTTAGCTAGGAGTTTTATTCAAGAACAGTTACGGCAGAGAAAGTGTACAATTTCTCTGTCTGGGATAAATCTTGAATTCAAGCAGTTAAAATGTGTAGCGATTTCTGGCATCCTGACGCCGAACAAGTGAGTAGACGTTCTGTTCAGCTGGCGCATGCACAAATCAGTCCCATTGGCTCCAACAACAAAAGCATTCCAGGTGCAGTCATTTAACAAAACTCAAATCTGATATTGCAGTAACATAAAGGTATTGCTGCTGTTTAAAGTTAAATAATTCATTTTGCATTCAAAACCTGCCTTCAGCCAAGAAAGTAGAGCTTTAGTTTTCCCTCCAACACTTTCCCATTTTCTACTGGCGCGACAAAGCGACGAGTTGGGCAACAAAGCGAGTCGACCCGATAAGCTGTTCTCACACATGCGACTCGATCCCACATCTTTTGTTCACACTGAATGAAGTTTAATCACTTGTCAACTTTAACGTAAACCTTCACGAAGACTTGAATATCTTTGAAATAATCTGCAATCTTACTTATTATCACTTGTCATGGCGAGCGCGAATCAATGAAATGACGTAAATACCAAAATTCCATTTTTGAAAATCACTTAGCATAATTTTGCAATTGTAATTTATCTTAAAAGAAAAGGTAGAGTAACTTCATTCACAACAAGTACGTTCCATTACCATATGCTCTCAGAGAGAAAGAGAGAGAGAGAGATTTTTATTCTCATCATAACAAAAGGGAACACTAACATTTAGCATTGAGTATTGGAAAATAAACCCACACTCAACTGCCATGCACGAGTGGGAACTCGTTACCCAAGCCTTGCATATGCCGCAAGCCCCAATCGCATATTGCACGCAAACCCCATAACTTCCCTTTCCTCATGTCAGGAAGCAACCACTAGTTCTTAGGACTAGCCCCCACAAGTGCACGACCAAGGGATCCGTTTCCATAGTGCCACTAATCTGAGGCACTGCCAACCAATTAAAACTACTGAAGCACTTACCTTTCTTCTCTTCCTCTTACTCCCCACTTACTTCTGCCGGAGTCTCTCCTTTCCCTCTTACTCCTTACTTACCTTCTGCCTCAGGCAGAGTGCCACTCCTTCAGTGCCATTTGATTGCACTGACCTTTTGGTATTGCTCCCCAGAGTACACCGGCACCACAGCGCCACCAAATCAAATTAATTGCTCATAAGCCACTGAACCTGTACCTGAGATAAAGAGTGCCACCAACAGTGTATTGACCCATAAGGATCAGATGTCCTTCAGGATCGCTCCATCCGTGTGACCTTTGCACGGCACACTCAACCACAGTGCCACCTTATTGAAAGGGTGCCACCCCACTGAAGTGCCACCACATTATGGGACACTTCCTTCTCGTCACAGACCATTTCCTCTAAACCTCATCATAAACTACAACCATGTCTCTAGAACAGCGCCAAGTCTTCATGAACATGGGCAAGGAGGCAGGTTTTACAGGACGGGAACTAACCCAGTGGGTGAGGGAGCAGCTAGAAGAGCAGAAAAAGCATGAAGAAGAGCAGAGGAGGTATGAAGAAGCTCAGAGGAACGAGGAAGCCAAACAGGGAAGCTGGAAGATCAAAGAGAAGAAAGAAGACAGCATGAATTAGCCCTCAAGGAAAGCGAGCAAGCTCTTAAGGCAAGCGAGCTGGTCCTCATAGAAAAGGAGCTCAAGCTGGAGAGAGCAAAGAATGAAAGTGCCGAAGCTATAGTGGTCCAACAAGCCTCTAGCCCCACACCTGCTGCCTCAAATGCTCCACTATCAAGCCTTAATGCCCTAGTCCCCAAGTAGACTGAGGATGAGCCGGAAGCATGGGTAGAGAGATTGAGGTGCTCTTTGAAAACTACAACACCAACGCGATCGAGAGGGCCTTAGTGCTTACCAAGCACATGGAAGGAAAGGCTAAGGTAGCCCTCCGCTCACTGGAGAAGAGTCAACGAGGTGACATGGCTGCAGTCCGTGAGGTAAGAGCCAAGGCATACGAAATCACCCCTGAGAAGTGGAGACAACGGTTCCGAGGTCTGGCCAAGGAAGCCGGCTGGTCCTGGACAGAATGGGCCTGTCACAAGACTCAGGCTGGGACCCGCTGGGTCGTCCCCCTAAAATGCATGACTTTCGAGGACTTACCCATGTTGGAGGATCTTTTCCAGTGTGTGCCTGGGCCTCTGGCTGAGTATCTCAGTGATTAGCAGCCACCCACTCTCAGGGAAGCCTGCCGCTTGGCCGATGTCTGGGAAACATCTAATGTCTCCCACAGCACGTTTCAGCGCCGCATAGTGCCACCCAGATACCTCTCAGGCTCAATGCACCCAAGGAACGGACCACCTAACAAACCTCCTTGCCCCCATTGCAAGGAGTTCGGCCACGCTGAAGCTGAGTACCGTTTCAAACTGAACAACCATGGGCAGCCTACCAACCACCACCAAACCTCCTTTCCTTCTATGTCTGCTCAACCTCCTCCACAGACTGTCACCGCAGGATGATCAGCCCGTCCCAGGGGACCCTGCCGAGACTGTGGAGCTCTAGGGCACTCTTCTTCCGGATATCCTGCCTGCTCGAAACATGTGCCCTATCCCAGGCACGTCAACCTGATTAGTAGTGCCACATCCTCCATGGCTGTGCCGCCAGATATGTCTCACCCTGAGTGGGTCTGGACACAGTCCGTCTCAGTGGCCCCTCTGGATGGTTCTAGCCTACCAGTGAGCCTGCCAGCCACAGTAGACACTGGCTCAGATATTAGCCTGATTGATCGGGTCCAAGTGCCAGCCAGTGCCACTGTGGATAGGAAGACCAGGGAGATGATGACCTGGGTAGAAAAACACTCCAAGACCATTCCATCAGTCGAGCTCAGGGTAACCACCCCTTGGGGCACCCAATCTCACTGCCTTGGTGTGGTGAGCCGCTTCCGGCACGGAGTAGAGTTCCTGCTAGGACGAGACATTCTCTGGGGATGTCCGTCCCCCATTCCACCCTGTTGCCTATCTTCCTCCACCAGGGAGGCCACACCAACCCAACTTGACCGGGACACAGCCACTGCGACAGCTGTGCCACCATCAGCCCAACCTTCCATGCACCAAGGTGTGCAACAGGCAGAACATTATCTAAACCACTTCAGGCCCAGTCCTCAGTCCGCATGAAAGGATGGCCACCAAAAATCTCCTCCCTCACCACGAAGGGACACCAGCCGGTACCGCTGCAGGATCTGCAATGTAAGAGGGCACTCTGAAAACTGGGCAAGGTGCCCCATCAAGCTAACCGCAGCAGATACCACTGCCACAACAAGTCCAAGAGGACGACCCTCTGGCGACCCTGGATGTTACACCTTCTCTGGTAGACCCGGAACTGTCTGGCTGGGATGCAGACGCTGGCCCCACCCTTACGACAGCTGTCGCAGCAGCCAAAGTAGGGAACCAGCCCGTTGCTACTAGGGCTACCCCTGATCCTGCTCCTGGCGGCACTTCTGGCCTTTCCCCAGAATCGGTGCCCTCGTCACCTCCTAGGAATGGCGTAGCCAGACCTTGGAGGACCTCGAAGAAGAAGAAGAAGGGGGCGGAGGAGATCCCATTAACAAACCAGAGCCACTGGCTCTCCTTGGCACTCGTGTCCCATTGGCACAGTGCCGCTTCTATCTCAGAGTGATCCTGGCACCTAACCAGAGAAGGTAGCCTGCGTGATCTCTGTCCAAGTAGATTAACCCCTAACACCCTAGGCATTTTTATTACTAACCCTGCATCATCCAAAACTATCCAATACTCGAGCTAGTACACCCCCTGGTCACATACTATAACTAACCCTTCACGTTGCTCATGTTCAATTTCATTGTGTGTGTTATTCGTAAAGCATTGCGTAATCCAACAATAAGTGCATTTAGTTAGGTTCATGTCATTTAGTTAGTGCCAGAGCCATAGGATAGTAGGCTATGTCCAAGATTTATCATGTGCCCATTGCCTAGGAACTAAGTTCCCCTCTTAGTAGTTAGGTAGGTTCATTTAGCTATTGCAGTGCAAAAGCACAACTCACATATGGATGCTAGCTGTCTAGTCGGGACGAATAGCTTACTTAGCCAAGACCTTCATGCCCGAAAGGGTGTGAATGCCTTTTCAAAGGGGGGACCTTTCACGTAACTACATTCCTCCCTCGTAGCCAGCTAGGAAATAATTCAAATTTCTGAATAAAAACACTTCTCATTTGAATGTTAGGCCAAACAGCATGGCAGAAAAGGAGGGTTATCACTTGTTTTGAACCAAGAATGCATTCCTCTCTGCACCTGAATAGAAGCGAGTACAATGGAACCCCTTTTGACCCCTCCTGATCATGTGTCCAACAAATGACCCCTCCAAAAGCGTTATAGGCGAACCCAGACTGTGAGGTAGATAGGAACTTAGCCTCTAAGTACTTAACCATAAGATCTATTTTTCTCCACCCTCTTTGCTGGCTGTATGACTTTTTGCAGATCAACCGAAGCCTACACTCCGAAACGAAAACAACCTGGAGGAGCATCATGCCCTGGACTCTCACACCCAGCACTCCTTGCAAAACCAGCTATGTGTACAGATGGGCGTCTTTCCAACTCTCCCACTGGTGACGACTAATCACGTTGATTGGCCAAGCCCTTACATGTTAAGAGCAAACATCTACAGGCACCAGGTACGTCGACCGCAATTAGTCAATAAGCCAGCTTCTTTCTCTCTGTGAAATTCTTCCATTTCTCCAAATTCAATTTTCATTCTCTTAAACAAAGCTTCCTTGCTAAACCAACCTATGAACCAAGCAGCCCGTGGATTGCCCCATGACTTGCTTTGAGACCAATCTAATTCAATTCAGTAATCAGTACTCAATTATTCCCTCCATATTGTTAATTAGACGCCAATTAACTTAAGTAACTCAAGTGATCAATTCCTCCATAGTGCATAGGTTCATGTGAGAGAAGTTATTTGTGCTAGATTGCTAATCCCGGCTTTTCTTCCAGGAGTCATCCACGCTCTACTCAAGTCAAACCACCGCCTTGTGAATCATATCCTTAAAGAATACTGTCATCTCTGAAACAAAGAAAGTCTGGATAGCATTTCCCCCAATTGCGCACAAAGCCAAATACGGAAACTAATTCAAGCCTTATCATGATTTCCAAATTGAGATGTGCCATTCACGTCATCGTAATTTCCATGTTCTTTAATTTTGATTGCCTGCTGGACTCCCATTTCCAGTTTCATTTGATTTCTTCTTGTGTAAATAAATTCATTGTAACGTAATCCTTTATTCATTTCCCATGGCGACCTTCCATTCTTTGATCAAATTAATAAAATAAGATAAGTTCTTAAATTTTCCCTTCATTTTGGTTACTTCCTGGTGTTCTCCTTTGGCCCTCTGGCAGTCAAAATTCACAAAAAACCATCTTACATTCTTCCAAAGAGACCCAGTGCATATATATATATATATATATATATATATATATATATATATATATATATATATATATATATATATATATATATTGGCCCACTGGCAGTAAAAATTCACAAAAAACCATCTTACATTCTTCCAAAGAGACCCAGTGCATAATATAATATATATATATATATATATATATATATATATATATATATATATATATATATATATATATATAAATATATATATATATATATATATATATATATATATATATATATATATATATATATATATATATATATATAGATATAGATATATATATTCATATTATATACAGTATATATGACTCACATCGGGGTCAAATGCAGGTCTCCCAAATTAAAGGCCATGGCACCACCGACTCACTCACTTGAGTCATAAAAGAATTTAAACCTAAGCACTTCTGTACTTGAGGGTTTTATCTTGGCAGATTGCTGCCTAACATACCAGAAAGTTATACCAAACTTCCTGACCTAATTGATAGCATTTCACTTGAGTGACCCATTCATTGTGAATATAACAGAACTAATCAACAATTGAGTACATGATTCACAGAAACAAATTTCTGACTCACATTGTGATAGAACCCAGGTCATATGAGAGGCCAGGGTGCTACCAACTGATCCGCACATATCATGAAAGAAGTTGGATATGAAGTACTTCTGACCTAAAGTTTTTCCTAGTCATTTATGCCTGCAACAAACGTGCTTTGTTAGTGAGTTCCATCCTGCTCATGCTGAATGGGTTGGGAAGTTGGATAAATCTTGCTGGTATTTTAGGTGGAAGTTGGTAGCACCTTTCATTTGTGGGACATGGGTTCGATCTCGATGTGAGTCAGAAATTTATTTATTTATGTGATACACATGCTAATGTGTTGATTGTGTGTGTGTGTGTATATATATATATATATATATATATATATATATATATATATATATATATATATATATATATATATATATATATATATATATATATATATATATATGTATATGTGTGTGTGTGTGCGGTTGTGTGTGTGCGTGTTTGTACACAAGCTAGTGAGACGGAAAATCCAGTGACATTAGATGCACCAGGCCAGAAGTATCATGAATAATGTGGGGGTAGGAACGAGAAAATGTTCAACCCCGAACGCCGGGATGAAGTTGCTCCAAAACCACGTTTATTCTCTATAGCTGACGAAAATGCAAATCGCCTGGCGATCTAATTATTCACTAGAAGTAACTGAATGTCTCAATGAGACACCACAGACCAAACACTGAAATTACACTGGGAAATTACTTCAAAAAATTAATGACATGGATCTAGATCGGGGTCTGCGAACGCTGATTCTAAATTTCGGTAGTGGAGAGAATGAAAGTTATGGAGTGAGCTTTACGTGCTTACGAATGACAGTCCGATTTTTTTAATGATTGTTAACGCTCTTTCTTGATCTTTTTTTAAACTTAACATGAAAAATAAATCACACATGAAACTCGTATATATATTCTGAATCACGATACAGCTTCCAGATCCGTTAATTACGAATGAATTATCTTTATCACTGTTGTATCCTTGGACAATTAGCAAAAAAGACAGTGTAGCTCAAATATACAACCGAACATCAGATTTGTTTACCGGGAGGCAAATATGGTTTCTGACATGTAGTATTAAAGAATTAATCCAATAGAATTTCTGTAAACCGTTCCAACATCAATCAACAGTTTGTTATTGACTAGACCAGAGTGATGTTACATTTTATTGGAAATTCTGAGAAAATTAAATCTGTTCCGCTACTTGTTTATGTGTTTCATCCTCATCGCCTATTCATCAAATTCTTGTTGAAATGACTACATAATTAATTGAGCTTGGCAAGCGCTATTTCCTTTAGTGAGAGTTGGAATCAAATAGTCAAAATAATTCCAAGATGTAAATAAGTCTCTCTTACAAAAGAGGTCCTCGCGAACAAATAAGAAAAACAGGTTAACCTTCGGGAAAATTTTGGCCTTGCGAATCTTAGGTTTGGCCTTAATTGAAAAAGTTTGGCCTTATAATGTATCCAATTCATTAGGCGAGGATCAAATCAAATGAGAGGTGAAGAAAAAGCAATAAGAAAGGTTTTTTTACCATTTCTTTTCTTAATAGGCACGAAAATATTTTCCTTTCTTACAGCAGCATTAGAAGAAGCATGCTATCTTTGGCGATCAATATGTGGCTGGAAGCATCAGGACTTCCAAGTAAAATCCTTGGAGAGTTTTCATCTCTATCAAGAGGATGAAATTTCAGCCGAAGGTTACTTAACCGATGGAACAAGGAAACTTTCCAAGGGGAATGTGCTTTTGAGCAGCTGTTAACTACTACCTAATAAACTAGGGAAGAAGGAACTTGAAGCATCTCCATGAAATACAAATTTCTTTGCGAGAGTTTTTGTTATAAAATACGGTCTTTGATTATTAATTACAAAAGTCTGAATTCAAAACTCAAAAACTTATAACAATTTATTGTTTGATATGGTGATATGGACGAGCTGGTTTTTAATGCATGGGATTCCATCTATTTCCATCAGAGCAAAGCACGTAGAATGCAACATATCCACTAGATATGATTATTAAACAATACATAAAGGAAACAGTAATCTTCGTAATGAGGGATCATACAACCTTCCTCAACTTCCTTTGCAGGTACAGGCTTGTGAAGCAGGTTACCAAGTCTATATTATTTTTTCACTGACTTCTCTTTACGGCATCATAATCACATAATAAATCATGTAGTCAACTTTCATATTTCTGACCTGAGGTTGTCTCACGCTGCAGGTCACAAAAAAAGGTGGCTTTTGCCTCACTTTCACTCAGTCTCACACAATGTGTGTGTATATATATATATATATATATATATATATATATATATATATATATATATATATATATATATATATATATATATACACATATA
This sequence comes from Macrobrachium rosenbergii, assembly GCA_039081455.1. Lineage (NCBI taxonomy): Eukaryota > Metazoa > Arthropoda > Malacostraca > Decapoda > Palaemonidae > Macrobrachium > Macrobrachium rosenbergii. Next base: position 40,870,004 of record JANJGK010000001.1, read on the forward strand.
TATATATATATATATATATATATATATATATATATATATATATATACATATATATATATATATATATATATATATATATATATATATATATACATATATATATATACATATATATATATATATATATATATATATATATATATATATATATATATATATATATATACATATACATATATAATATATATATATA
>JANJGK010000001.1:40870296-40877796 GCA_039081455.1 Macrobrachium rosenbergii
CAATCAAACCCTATTTTGAAATTCAAATCGTGGAAATATGACGAAATTTCAATGCAAAATTCCACCTAAACAATTAATGTAATTTTAAATATTTAGCAACGACAGCCATTTTACCCAAACCAAAATAATATTTTCCCATGAAACGGCAGCAAATAGATTTATCTCCACAAAATGCTGAATTAAAATCTGTTTCCATTAGCTTTTAGGAACGGTTATGTATCACATTCGTTACTATCTAACACATATATCAATGAAAGAGAGAGAGGTGTTAGACTTATCAATGTATGTGACCATAATGACAACAATTCCCTCTTAGCTTTTGTATTTCTTCCCAGTTTTTGGATATGCTTATCACTACAAAGCTGTAGCCAGGTGGGTAGCGCTATTTTATTATGGTATTCCGGATGCGGGTTTGAGTCCTGCCACGAACGTCAGAGTTGCTGATTTTTTTTTTTTATTTGGGTCTTAGGCCTTGTCATGACAGGCGTATCCAAAAAGTTGGAATAAATCGAGAAGCTTAGAGGGCACTGTGGTTATTATAATTAAACAAACACACACACCCACACACACACACACACACACACATATATATATATATATATATATATATATATATATATATATATATATATATATATATATATATGTGTGTGTGTGTGTGTGTGTGTGTGTGTGTATGTATAAGATCCAAGTATCAAAACGCATTTTGCAGCAAGTCGTGTCCGATCAACAGGCAGGATCGTAGAGCTTGATAACATCCAGGAAAGTTTATTTTGTTTATAAATTTAAGTTACCTTATTAAATACGGTACTAATTTACTCGTAGAACCTAGTAAATTTATTCAAGAAATGCAAGAGCAAAGAAAAGCAATCAGCAGAAATGAAAACTGTCCTCATAAGCAAATATGAAAGTTAAATATCAAAATAAAATGAAAATGTTCAACTGAAATTCGATACTTGTGACCATCAACTCGTTTCAGTTCCTGCCGTTTGTTCAATGAAAGTTAAAAAAAAAATATACGAAATATAAAACCTGCGGAAAGTTAATACCTTTTTCCTTTATGATTGCAGTCAAATGCGGTTCATGTTTAAATTCCTGGCCACCCCCCCCCCCCTGCCTCTCCCTATTACCAAAAAATAACTTGCAATTTCAAAATTAATAAAACAAAACTATATGACTTCAGCACACTATAACTCATTTCAGTTTTCATTTATATAATAATCATATTTCTACTTGATGCAATATCTCATATACTTTTTTATACTTTGTAGGATGTGACTCGACATTCAGTTAAAGGATTAATGCTCTCCTTAATTTTATCTTTTTTTGTTAATTTTAGATTTAAATTACTTTTCCAGTCTTGTAACTATAAAAACTGCTTGGAATAAAACGTAATGGTGTATCTTGTCTCGAAAAAAATCCTAGTTTGAGTTTTATTGGCTGAACTAACTCAAAGGCGTGGGAGCACTCTCAACAAACTCAACACCTCTTTAAATGAGTCACGATCTGAACCAATTGGTCCTTAGTGACCTTGCCTTAGCTTACGCGAATAACTGCCGAACTCGAGGAATTTTAAAATTAAATACCCACACAATTTCTCTGTGAGTTCATGCCCTTGCAAAAAAGTGTTAATGACCGGCTTATTTACTTAAAATCAATACTACTTCGCGCACGTTAAAACTCTGAAAAAAATCATATTAATCACACAGCGAAATTACTTAAAAGATCATGACGATAATTTGTGTTGTATGTGCAGAGATTGCAAAATTTCATAAAACAAATCACATCAGCTAAACCAAAATGAAGTTTCAAGTAAAAATGAAAAAAAAAAGGATTCAGAATTTGTTCTGCTCAAATTGCTGGACGTTGCTGAGATCCTCCATGTCCAGATCCAATGTACTTATTGCTCCACGAAAATAACCACATTACTTTTGACATCTTCGGTTGACGTTCTTTTCCAGGTACCTGCCATCCACAGCCACTTGTCTGAAATTGCTTTTACACTCTAGGGACACTTGAATGTCCTAAATAATCTAGAAAGTCACTGTGGTGTAGATCCTGGTAGACTTTTCTCGCAATGCTTTTTTTCCTTTAAGATCTTCGAGCGCAATACTATAGAGTAAAACTTGCCAGTTTTTCCTTTTAGGTAAGAGATTTTTTTAGCGTGTTGGAATTCAGCAATTCTACGTCTACCTCACAGATAGTTGATTGGAAGTTTTATTAATTAACTAACTGCAGTTTAAAGCCCATTTTTTCATTGCCCGATAACGCTGTTAAAAACTTGACTTTTGGTCCATCTATACAAAAACTGTATATGGACTTTCCTTTTCTTTTAACCATAATGTTCATCAGGGGCAATTGCATACAACTGATTGTTTCATATCGAAGTAAACCTTGATAATTATCATTTTCCATACTCGTATAAACGGCTTTCAAGTAGTCCTTAGGCAACTCCAAAGGCCTTCTATTTAAACTTTGTGACTATGGGGCTGGAGGATACGACATGAATTTCTTCAAAGATTTTCAAGTACAACCATACTTTCATGATGGTAAACCCACGCCTTTGTTACCTCAATGTTTCGCAGGGAGAGCCTCTGGACGCTTGACTAATGACATTGATACTAACCATGAAATAAGGCACTGCAATGCGCAGGTAAAGCATTAAGACGACGTCGGACAGACAGACGATTTCGGTCGAATTGTCGAAACAGCAATAAGCTGCTACCAAGGACGATGTCAGACAGACAGACTCTGTCGCACTGACGAAACAGCTACCAGCTGCTACTGAGGACGAGGTCGGACAGACAAACGATCTCGGTCGAACTGTCGAAACAGCAACAAGCTGGAAAACGGAGACGATGCCCCACACACACACACACGCAAGAACGGGATTGTACCCCAACATTCCCGTCAGAGTCTTTGGCGATGACAAGGTCGCAGACGAAGAATGACATCGCTTGCTTACAGGTAATCATACCTGATGCCGGACCATTACTGACTCTCAGTGAGCGAGTACTGACTGCTCGCTACATAAAAGCTGATTCTCTGCTATTGCAAACCTGACTGAAGACGACAGGCCCAGCGCCACAGACGTCAACTCTCCTGCCAGCGTTGCAAAACACACCCACCCACTCAACAGGTGAACAATCAACATTCTGATTGTTCCAAGAAAACAACCACTGAGCCTGAGAATATATACATATATACTCGTATATATATATATATATATATATATATATATATATATATATATATATATATATATATATATATATATATATATTATAACATATATATGTGTACAGTATGTATGTATATGTATATATACACACACACGCGCACACACATATATATACAGTATATATATACATATATATGTATATATATATATATATATATATATATATATATATATATATATATATATATAGTTGTGTGTGTGTGCGTGGGTGTGTTTATGAGTGAGTTTCGGCACCCCATATTACTTGACTTAGACAAAATATTAGAGATAGAACTTGCTGTTTATTAATGTCCCTGGAATCAAAATTCCCTGCACAGTACATTCACCTGGCATAAATGAGAACAGCCACAAAAATTGAATGCACGGTTAAAAACTGCAATATAACATTGCAAAGGAGTGACTGGTTATGAGTGGAAATTGTAAAGCAAAAAAAAAAAAAAAAAGAAAATCAGAGAAAAAGCAAAGGAGGTCAGGGTATTTGGAGCAAGCATTGAATAAACACTGAAGTCCGGCAGGATAGATTAGGATGCGGCCGTTGGCAAGCAGGATGATGATAACGGAAGCAAACATCTTCGGAGAGGAAAGGTAAGAATGGCAGCACAATAGAGGTCAGGACACCAAAGGTATTTCAATAAAGATAGGCTGCAGCAGGAAATACAGAACAGATAAAAATCAGTGACAGTGGAAAAGAACGCCATCATTTCACAATAACTTTTACTCGAAAAAAGCGCTAACTCCTATTTTCAAGGGCAATAGAAATAGCACAAATAAACTTACTCTTTAGCAGAAAGCTAAACAAACTTTGCGAAAACTGTCTGTAATTCTTCATATCTATCTATCTATCTATCTATGCATACACACACACACACACACACACACACACACACACACACACACACACACATATATATATATATATATATATATATATATATATATATATATATATATATATATATATATGTGTGTGTGTGTGTGTGTGTGTACTGTCTGCACACACACACACACACACACACACATATAATATATATATATATATATATATATATATATATATATATATATATATATATATACGGTATATACATATATAAATCATATTACATCGACTCCACTTCCGTATAAAAGAATTATAATGTACTTGTAAGTTTTAATCATGCCAGAAAATCAACACCATTCAATTTATGTATAATAGGTCTATATTTCCCCAACCTGAGTTGAGTATACTTCACCCAGTCTGATAAAGAGTAGCCTACCTCGTTATCAAAACCAAAAAGGAAAAGAAATTAGGCGCTCGGCACTAAGAAAAATTAGGACAAGTAGTGGGCAATGTAATAAACGGCTTCGAGTAATTACGAGTTTAATTTACATTTAGAGCCAGGAAGAAGTGGAACTATCCTCAGACATTTTAAAAGAATTTCTTCTGAAGTATTTTTCAAAGGATGCTGAGAAAGAGATGTGCACCTTGATAGAGAGGTGGAAAGAGAGACATGAATACTAAATATTGAAGGGGCATGGAAAAGGAAAATGGAAACCAAAAAAAGAAATTGATTGCGAGAGAGAGAGAGAGAGAGAGAGAGAGAGAGAGAGAGAGAGAGAGAGAGAGAGAGAGAGAGAGAGAGAGAGAGAGGAGGTGGGGGGGGGGAGAAGATAACCCGTGTGTAATAAACTGTCCAGCTATTTAAAAAAGAAGAATGGTTTTCAGGTAAAGCATCTTTTTACCAGCAAAATCGCTCAAACTTGAATCATTTCCGTGTATTCCAAGATAGATAGAACTTTTTAGTATTTGATAAAATAAATCTCTACTCCTCACTGAATAGTAAAGCACTCAGGGAAACATACCAACAGCATTACATTAACATGAAACACCTACTCCACATCCTAATCTCTCTAACGTGGGTTACTCCCTTTTCTCTGTCTCACACATAATATATCAGGAACTGCAGAAAGTTCTTCCTCTTCTCAGGCGGCCGTTTAGTACCGCTGGGCCACGAACTCCCTTAATTCATAAAATGAAACGTCTGTTTAAAGTCTTTAGTGTTTCTTTCTCTCTGCCTTTATGCTGCGGCTGCACGTCTTCGTTTCCGTTCTCAAATATTCGTGTTAATCTCCCTCATCAAAAGGATTCTGCCGCTTCCTTCTAAGTCAGGTTTCACTGTTCCCCTCCAACATCTTATTGATTTTTAAGTCATCTACATACATAAACATACATATGCGCACATACACACACAGACCTACATGCATAAACATATATATATATATATATATATATATATATATATATATATATATATATATATATATATATATATATATATATATATATATAAAAGGAAGTACCAAGCGCTTTTTGCGTTATTTCAGCACATTTTCAACGTTCAGCTTCTTTTATTTTTCCTGTGGCCTCAGCTGAATTTATTGCCACATGATATTAAGTTAAATATAAGCACATATATATATATATATACACACACACAACACACATATATATGTATATATGTGTGTGTGTCTATGTATGTATGCATGTATGTATTTAAGTATGTATATACTGTATATGGCATATGCACATAACTTTCAAACTCAAAATTCATTAAAGATATCATCGGCATTTCTTTTTCAAGACAAATGAAAGGAGCTATAAATAATCTTAAACAAGTAATGTATGTCGATTCCGTAAAAAATCCTCGCCCCTGAGGAGAAAATTAGACGGATGATCACAGAATATATACGGAGAGAGAGAGAGAGAGAGAGAGAGAGAGAGGAGAGAGAGAGAGAGAGAGAAGAGAGAGAGAGAGAGAGAGAGAGCGAGAGAGAGAGAAGAGAGTTTTTACGTGCTTATATCTTAAACCCTCAGGGTTTAGAAGCGAGGGGGAAGTGTGCCGATTCCCTCAGGGAAGAACAACACAGCATGTTCTAAATAACAGAGGTGGAACAGGACTCCCAGCTATCTTTCGGGTCGAAAAGAAATAGAAATGGAGATGAAGAGACTGAAATGGGAATACTTTAAAGGAGAGGAGAGAGAAAGAGGGAGAGAAGACAAGAAGAAGAAGAAAGTAGGTGATGTGAACTATGCAACAATAAATAGGAAGAAAATGCGGTAAAATATAAATATCCCAGTTCTTCTGCAACGAACATTCAGTTTAGGCTAATACGTTTTATAAAAAAGTCGCTAAATTAAGCAACTAATAAATCTGATTAAAATCCTAATATATCTACAGGGTATCTGATAATACCACTTTCATATCCTTTTAATAGCTGAAATAATCCAACAATGTTACTGTATTCATTATATAACAAGCATATATCGCTATCGAACAAAACGTCATAACCCAAAATGCCTTTGGTTGAGAAGAAAAAATATATATAAAAATAGAAAGAGTAAAATCAATATTTATTCCAGAAAAACATTATCACGTCAAAGGTGCGAAAACCTAAATCAACTAGAGTCCTAAATATACTGCTTCAGTCCGACATTCCAGGCTCTCTTGTGCTTAAATGACCTTACAAAGCGAAGAGGAATTGTATTCTGGCAAAAGTTAACCAGAACTAGCTGAAATAACAAAAATGCTTCTGGAAACCCTGGGCTTGAAGCGTTGTCCAGCCTAAGGATGGAGATCTGGCAGCTTTCCAGACACCCCTCGCATCCTACAGAACCTTTAAAAACGAGCGCACATCGATTGGCTCGCTGCAACTCACGATACGTAAGCGCACCTATAAAGAAAAAATATTTTCTTTTCCTTTATGCTTCGAGATAAGAGAGAAAGGTCCTCTTTCATAACTAATTTATAGACAGATGGAACAGGAACTTAAAACAGCAACCTTGACTGATATATAACGAATAGAAAATAAAATTATTTTGTTTCACTTCATTCTTCATCAGTGACAATTAAGATAAAAATTAATGACACTTCATTTTCAAATTTTTCTTTCACTAGACCTGGAACAAATAAAATCTTAACATTGCAAATTCATTATGAGAGACTATTTTTTGTGTTGCTAATTATCGCTACTACTCTTACCAAGAATAGTAATGATCATAATTATAATACTGGAAGTAGTAGAAGTAGTAGATAATTACCAAAATTAACCTTATCAGTGTAATGCTAGGTACTGGAGTTGCTGAAGTGTCTTGGAATAAAAACACGTTATTTGACTTTACTTACACAGCACACTAAAATTCCTAAAATTCTGTTGCATATAAAGTTATATCTTTCGATCATTCTACTGACCTTGAAGTCACCGGAACATTCAATCACAAA
>JANJGK010000001.1:40882796-40900296 GCA_039081455.1 Macrobrachium rosenbergii
ATTAAGAGATTCGAAATGTCTCTTTGTATTCGTTCTCATAAAACAAAATAAAACACAATAAAGCACTACAGGTTTCCCACTTTCATATTCACATACTTTTTCGTATACACGTGTGCATATTTATTTACTTTTAGAGATATTCCTTTCATATTTTAATTACGTCTCTAATTCAACTTCAGTGTCTGATTCCGTGTGATTTATACAACGCAAATCTTTCATATAATACATAATAAACCACAGAAAAAACATGACTGACACGTTCAAGAAATAAACTCAAATCTCTGGTCTTATCCATAAAACACCTATCAAATCAAATACGACTTAATCCTAATATTCATAAATTACTGAAATAATCCCATGAGAAATATAGAGATGTCACGTGAATGAACGTACTCTTGTGCTTATCTCTTTGGCTTTATTGTTACGTTTGGTGCCCAGATGCCCCCAAAACATTTCCAAAGAAGAGTAAATCAAATACAAATTTGCACATAAAATTTCCCCTGTTAGAACCAAAGCAGTTTCAACAAAGAGATACGTTATTATTTTCCTGCACATGTCTCTTAACCTGTAACCTCCTCTGAGGACTATATTGCCACAATAGGCCTATAAGGTTTTCCTAAGAGTATTTCAAATCTTTGTGGATGTTGTATGCTAAACAAGTTTCCCCACACAATCTTTGACGACGATTTCCCATTTCTTATCTGCTTTGATAACAGTGTTACTTGTGACCCTTTATCAGTCTGGAGCTGTATAATCTGGACCGTTATTCAAGTTTACAAGTCCACTTTAACTTAACCTCAACGGCATCAATTTCATGCCTGATGATTCCACTGTCAACAAGCAGTTATTCATTTCTGGATTACCTCTGACGTTCATTTTCAATCTCGCTACCCAAATGGAATTTGCAAACATCTTCAGTCGCATCATATTCATCACTGCTTAGTAAATATGAACTGATAATAGACTGCTTGGTAATATATGCATTACATACATTTCACATATACTGGGGCTCCTGGAGAAGTCTATTTGACGACTTATTTCCTTATTTGGCAAGATTTTTACCAATGTTTTCCTTCGCCCAATTTAATAATAATCATTCAGTTTAATAATAAAAAAACACTCTCTACTTAAAGGAATAACACTTTGACATATGATATTTCCTTTATTCTTTTCTACAAATACTACTCAGTAAATTGCTCTCAAGAACTAAACTGTGTATTACCGTCTTGACGCTACTGAAAGTAAGGTCCTTCATTTGAGCGTTACTCTCCGTCCATGCTATTTGCTAGAATTCTAATTCCTTACCTTCCACTACATCCCATATGATGCTGAATAATTATGCATTTAATCATAACCATGCAGCTCAGTTTATTCTAAATAAGTAATAACTCTAACTGCCAAAAAATGACTGAATATCAAAAGTCTCTTCATGTGCACACAAATACACACAAGCAGATATACATATATGTTTGCAAAGTAATGGAGAAAGAAATAAAAAATTAATGTCCTTCATTCACTACTAGAACTGAGGTCTCAATTTGCCCCTTCATAATCTCTCTCATTCCCTAAAATGGTTAAGCCTAACTCTCTGTTCAGTGACTGCATGGGCCTAAAATTCCAGGTACCCTTGCGTCCAGCCAGAATGGGGGGGAGAAGCCCCAAAAGAGAAAGTTGACCCCCCCCTCATTCTGAACCCACATGAGCTGACTAGCGCCACGTGGAAACCATGAGGTCGACATAAATTGACCTCTGAGCTACCTGGATGAAAAGCCAACGTAATCCCCGGACGTTATGAATAGACTCTGCAAGAGGAATTGCCCTCAGTTCCCCCAGTTCCCTCAGAGAGATCGGTCAGGACCTATGCGAGACAGACGTCCTTGTCTGTCCCTTTGAACGTGTGTCGACCCAGGGGCCCCGACCATATATGTTTATAGTGGCATTACAATTCTTTCCTCCATTGCCAATGCAATATTGAACAAGGACAACGTCACCTGGACTAAGGTAATGTGCTGGAATTAAGGTTTTAGCCAGTCACAACCTGTTATTCTCTACCTAATAATTCTCTTCGTTTTTTTTCATTGTGCGATCACCTCAGTAATTTGTGTGGGAACATTCAGTGTTAACGTAAAATATCCATTAGTGTTTAAATGAGTTATTTGGCACCATCTGTGCATTCCTCAGTTCCCTTTGAGAATCTTATTATTATTGCAAGTAACCGTCCTGCATATTTGCAGATAGGCCTCGACTGTGGAACCTCTCGTCCGATCCATGTGCAGTCCCCCCCTTCAACTGTGATCTTCCCTGTTATGAAGATATTGTCAGCTTAGAATATTTATCCTGTGCAGGATTCATTATTTAGCAGGCCCTCGTTATTACCTGCCCAGTAATTCGTCATTCTTCTGATCTTTGTTGTTATGTAAATATAATTAGTTGAGAGAACCCTTGAGTTTTACGTAAATTCCTCACCTGAAGAAGGTCTTAAGCCATAGATTTCATTTGTTTTGTCTACGAATTGTCCTAATATTAAGTCAGATGTGTGATAAATAATAGGAACTCCCCTGCGTTATCCACTGCCGCCCAGAGACATTCGTAGCAATATATATATATATATATATATATATATATATATATATATATATATATATATATATATATATATATATAATGTGCGTGAAGAATATTAGATAACAAGATAGAAATGAGTTCCCACCAAGAAAGTTATGATTAAAAGGGGAGACAGAACATGATATATCACGCTAAGTGCCAAACAAGAGCCAACGCTTCTTCTAGAACAGTTTCATTCAGAGTCCGTAGCTATAAAAGTGGGAGGGGGAGAAGTACTTCGTCCTCCTTCATTAATGGCGGCGTTAATGTTCTTCGCAATTTGCATCTGCTCCATCAGTTGCATTTAATGCGTCTTTTCACTCGATTCAGTTCACGTGATGGAAATTCCTAAAGTAGTCCATTAATTAATTCATTTGCCCTTATCAAGGTTTTGCTAATTATCTTTTATTTTTGGATTGATTTAAAAAGCCACTTTTGGGACTGAGTTACTCAGCTGACATTTCAAAAAATTTTTAATACCTTGCATATACTAACATATACATTTGCTATGGAGGCATTTAAGTACCCTATTCACTGAACATTGTGCACTAAGTAAATGAAAATGATGTTAGACAAATCACTACAAGTGGCAATACTAAAAAGCTACCATTAATTCAAAACCGCAGAGTTTGTCTGAGACTTTTGTAGCAATGTATCGCTTTAAATCTGTTCTTTAATACCTAAGATACCAGAAAATTGGAAACCGTTGATTAAAATCCGTATTACGTTTTCGGTGATAAATGAAAGGGACGATATAAGGGATGCCATTAAATTTAACAAAGACAGTTTCTGGTAACAGAGCGTTTCAGAAGGATCTGAGAACTCGATGATCTAGGGCACGGGTCCCTCGCTATGTAAGGATATTAAATAACTCGGAAAGTTGGCTACAAGATAAAATCCAATGAAACCGACCCACCTAATATTTTTGAGGGTGTGACCATGAGTCTTACTTTAATATTTCATGATAAGCGCAGAACATTCCTGAACTATCGTAAACCTACATCATCCAACTAATGTGAAATCTGTGGCGGTAAAACCCTTCGCCGTAATTCAGTCTCAATATGATAAATAAAAACAAAACAGAGCTGAAGGTGCAGCTGGCTCATTATAAATTCCAGTTTTTGTGTTGTTATATTAATTTTGTAATCCACGGTATATAGTGATTGTCACTTCAACCAGCTTTTCGGACTCTACCTTATGAAAGTACGTTTATAGTTTCACAAAAAATAAACCTGAAATTATTAAGGAACCGAACATTCTTCCAAAACACTAAAAGACAAAAACGAAGTTCGAACTTCAAAAAATAAAACTCGAAATCTCGAGAATTATTTGGAAGTATATAAACTATATCTAAAAACACCTACACACATCCAAATTCCCCCATTTCTCCAAAAGTAACACTTAACATAATATGTAAGTTAAAAATAGCTGTACACTCTACACAGAAGACAACAAAAGACAAAAACTCTCACCATGAGATCTATCCACCAGATAACACAGCATCCACATCACAAACCTGTTGAGAAAAAAGAAGCATTAAAAAAGAGGACTTGCAATGACAAGGTACAATGTTTTCTGAATCATCAAACTCGAGTGTCACAACTCCTAGATTATTCAAGCTATACTTTTTCTTTCATTTCCCGAAATATCTGCAAAAACTCTTGTTACACCCTGTATATGTACACATACATAAACGCACACACACACATATATATATATATATATATAATATATATATATATATATATATATATATATATATATATATATATATATATATATATACTATAAAAACAGAAGTTGCCAAATGCTACTTTAACTTTTCCATCAAAGTTCTAACACAACTCTTAGTCTATCAAACCCTTGTTTCAAATTCTGTCATGCCCCTTCATAGGCATATTAAGAAATATTATACTAGTCTAATTATCAGAATATCTTTAAAATACATTCTGTTAGAACACTTTGTAAGGAGACGCAACTTATACAGTACAGCCTGGTCACCCTCTTCATTGGATTCTCACCTGTCCGCCGCAAAACCTCACATGCAACTCTTCAATTTTTCAATATTATAACCATTCTCAGATTTGGTTCATAATCTCAACTCTTACAGAATGCCACTTCTGCATTTATTTTATCCGTTCAGCAACCTCCAAGAACGCCCATTCTTTCTGATAACCATTTGAGCAAATAGCATGTGTGCATATTCACGTTTTTCAAAACAACAAATTTTTGTCTTTAAAATCATTGTTGACATTCACACCAAATGCTTCATTGGGTATCAAGTTATTCTCTACCTCTTTCTACTTTTCTCCCTGACTTTCATATTCTTTTTTTAGAAGATAAACAATTACTGAAAGTCACCCGTGGATAAAATAGGAACCTCTATTTAACACATATTTTTCTGTAAGTTATATATAAAGAATCTAAATATTTTTTTCCTAACAGCAAATGAAAACAGTACACGAGAGCATCATATATCAGAAACAAATCAGATAGTTTCAAGAAAAAATTTTGAAGGATAAAAATATGAAAAAGACATACGTCAGTCACCGAAAAAATTAGGCTATCCAAAAATTCACTAAGAAAACGTTACCCAGAATTAACTAAACAAGATGAAGCTTTCAGATAAACAATTTAGCACCAAATTATATATACATTAAAGGTAGAAAAAAGTCACATTGTGAGGAAATAGTTTATTCGAGCATGTTCCCGAAGACAGGAATGGGAATGAGCGGGTCCACGTTTAATTCCTAGGCTTAAGTAAAATACTTCCAGGAGATAAATTCGAACTCCTCTGAACCTATTAGACATCCTAAGAGCTCCTGGCAAAGAATCGAGTGGACGGTTCTTCGCCGGAAGAATGTTTTAAAAATTCTCTCTTTCATTCCCACTTTTTTTCACATAGTCCTAACTTGGCGTTTTCACTTCGCTCATTGGTTCATCAGACCCAAAACCCTCATTCCGATACCTCCCTTGTGCTCCCCCAGCCATTTTAATTAAAAAGCAATTTTATTCCACTCAACGGTTTCCGGCTAGAAATGGAGTCTGGAATTCCTTAATGAAAGTCAAGTTTATCAGTTAAAATCTTCGGTTGAAAAATATGAGTCCTATAAATAATTTGTTCCCGCGGTCCTCAAAAAAAAAAAAAAAAAAATCAGAAATTCCGCTGACTACTTTTCCGGCTATTTGAGTACAAAGAAAACAGTGGATATGGAGCACAGCAGTGGCATTCACATGTTCGAGTGATGTGATGGGCAGCTTTTATCTTGTTACCGAATGAATGTAAGATAACAGCCTACATATACTATCATAACCGCAGTTTACGTATTCAAGCATATACTATATTTTATTGCTTAAAAATATAAAATCGAAATTTCTCATTGAAATAGACAAGACTAACTTTGTCATAATGACGGATTTAGACATCAGTAAAAACTAAATCATGAACTTCATTTAAGCAAGGCGAAAACGCACTACTCGCTGTCTCCTAATTACAGGCAACAGACATTAAAAAATCCTGACATAGGTTTATAAATTCAATAAACTTCATGTAACAAGATAATTGAATGACTGAAGAGCATGCAAATACTGAAACCCGTATGAAGTCCTTTCCGGACCACTTTTTCTTTAGGGGGGAAGCTGTCTCTGCTCTGTGCTCATATTCGAGCCTTGTTTCCAAACCAAGAATCACTGTGATAACTTCGGGTCTCAAGCGTCACATTATCCGTTGCTTCCTGATCATACCTGCACCTCGAACCAACGCTGAATTTTGCACATTTCTCATTAGATTATGTATCTATAACCAGGATCTTCTTTCTTTCTCATACTTGAGTCAGTATGGCATCATTTCTAGCAGACGATTTCGTTCCAAAATATGTTACTGTAAAACATACACCATCAACTACAAAAGTGACAGTTCAATCAAGAAAATGTCATTTTCTATGACTATGCGTATAACCAAAAAGTTTGCATGCTTTATAGATACTGAAACGAGAAAACATCATTAGGACTGATCCAACTAATTCTTGTCTCTCCCACAAAAAAAAAAAAAAAAATTCTTGCAAGCACATTACCTCAATAAACGCGCGGAATCAAGATTATTGTAGAATTGCTCGGAGAATATTAGAAAGTCAGAAATCTTGCAATTTTTTATACTGTGGATTTCCTCTAGACTATACCATTGCACTGCTGTTATAATTCTATGTTAATAGAAATTCTATCTGTACACATATTTCATTGAGAAAGGCATAAAGCCAGTTTTTCATAGAATTCTGATGGCGTTTCTAATGTCACCAGACCAGTCTGTTTGTGCTCCACAGGATGGTGCTCTGGGAATTTCATTGTTTTTCATACGGCTGGCAAGATTGTAATCTACAAAACTGGTAAGTATAATATATTATCCCAGCCAGTACGAAGTGAAACAGTTGCTAGTATGCTTCATAGAAATTCGGAATGGATAAATTTTTGGTGTAGTCATTGGAATATAAGGCTCAACACTTGTTGAGATGTTGTTCGTGCACCCTGTAATTCGAAGAGGTTAGTATAGAAGGCACTCGTTTCAGATTTTTTGTTTTACCATTATCTGTACTACGTGCAATCACATTTATCCAGATTGGACATGACAGTAGCTTCCACACTGCATGAAGTAATGTTTCCTTTTTCTTAACAACAGCAATTTCGATGTAGACCATCGCCAGAAGATATCCCATTTGGACATGTTCAATAAGCTCTATTTCAAAAGGAAACTTCAGCTATCACCTTTAGAGCCTGCGTCTCAAGAGATAGCGCGTACTTCTTGCTTGTCAGAGCGTCAGCGTTCACTCTTTGTCAAAGCGCCAGTACCGAAGATTTTCATATTCTTTCTTGTAGCGCTTCAGAATAGTGTTTCTGGCAAACTCCTACTTCAGACATTCGTAAGTAAGGAAAGCTGTAACCGATTTTCCATTTTCAAATACAATCAGTATATGGGTATTTTATGCCGTGGAAGCTAATTTAACGGTATTGCGTCAGTTTGTTAATGAGGACAGGCTACTCCCTTAAGAGTAAAGGCGTGGAGTTAAGGTGTGTGTGAGATATATATATATATATATATATATATATATATATATATATATATATATATATATATATATATATATATATATAATATATACATATATATATATATATATATATATATATATACATATACATATATATATATATATATATATATATATATATATATATATATATATATATATATATATTATATATATATATATATATATATATATATATATATATATATATATATATATATATATATATATATATATATATATATATATAATATATATTATATATATATATATATATATATATATATATATATACATACATACATACACACACACACACATATATATATATATATATATATATATATATATATATATATATATACAAAAGTGAATGTTTGAATATTTGTTTGTCCATTATAGAAATCTGAAGCACTTGACAGACCCAGACAAAATTTTGAACAAGGCCTCTATGTCACTCCAGAAAGGTTTTTAACTCAAAATCAAACCCCTACCCCATGACAGACATACAAACACAGACAAAACAAATGAAATTTTCGATTTACATCAACTTTTCCTTCGGTTTTCTGGGTTTATTCTCATTTTTAACCTGACGCTTCACCTTTTCTTCTGGTGCTGCTAGAAGTATGATTAACCTACAACAATAAATCCCCTATAACATTAATTTTTTATCAGAATTTATGAGAATTTTCATCATAATTTATGATAATGATTAATTAATTATGTTTATCATCCCAATAAAATCTATACTGAAAACCTAAATCGATCATTTCTTTCCATAGTAAGCGAAACCGAGTCCGCACATTCGTAGTAGTGGCTAAGTGCGACGATTTCAGCCAGCAAAAGCCACCACCAAACTCACTCTCTCTCTCTCTCTCTCTCAAGGCATCAATCAAACACTTGGGAGCGAAATCTATCTCCATCTATGAGGTTTATTACTAAATTATTACCTAGAGAGAAGAACAACAAGTTGAGATGATATATCATTATACCCCAAATGATTCCATAACTCTAATACCTACTTCTGTGCAAAAGCAAGCGCCCATAAAAGGAATATATATCGAAAAATAACTGTTAATTTTACATATGCGAGACATCTGGCAACTGCCTCATTATGTGAAAAGCGATAATCACATCATTTGCCCCTCCCCTCCCCCCGTTCATACATTAGAAGTTATATGATATATAATAAGTAAAACACATTCCCTTTTTGCGTACGGTGTTAAAATGGTCCTAGACACATCCCACATCTATTGTTACATGACCACCAACATCGTGTAGGGAGAACAACACGTTGCTGGCTGTGCTGGAATAATCGAAATATCACCTTGGTCACTCAAGCAGTTGACGGTTGGAATTAATTATTGTGCGAACTGGCAAAACACTTAACTGCATATGGAAGATAAGTTTCTTTTCACGTTGCTTGGTACTGATTACCCGGAAGATAAAGACTGAAAATTCTAGGTCAAAACTTTACAGGAATGTAGATCATCACATGTGGAAATCTTTACCAAAAAGCACTTAGTGGGCAAATGTATTAGATGCAAATAGGGATTAAATAAAGAAATGGCAACTACTGCACTTCGAGTAACTCGAAGTGCTCACAGATTACACACGTCAATTCATACCTATTGTTGATGTAATAATACACAGTAAGGAACGGTATTCCCATCATTTAGGAAAATAAAATTATTGCTTAGGGTTATATATATTAGAATGATATATATTCATTTCTATATAACATTCCTCCAAGAAGGGAAAGATTTTGTTTGATTCATGTTTACGTTATCGTTCGAATTGACCAAGTTTATAGATGCCATACATGTAACTTTATGCACAATTCTACATTAAGGAATTTGATGTCATTGTAAAGATAATGATATAATTTATGTTAAAATCGTCCCTAAAACCAATTTAAAAAATACATATCAAGAGTTGAAGTTAGCCCTATAGGAAAGTGTTTTGCCACTTTTTTTTAATATGATGAGGGGGTGGAAGGCTAACTCTTGCAGCAATTCTCTTAATACTAGGAAAGAAGTAAAAAGGTATAACAGAGTATAGACTAAATATTTCTTATTAAAAAAAAGAGGTCTATTCCCATGCAATATTAATGAATGAATTCAAATCAGAACTGAGCTGTTTTATAAATTGGACAGTGAAATTTACTTTCATTATAGTAACACATATCATGAAAAGACATCATTGGCCTAGGCTTATACCAAATTGTCTTTATCACATGGAAATATTGTTTTAGATTTTTATTACATGTTTGGATTTATAATGGTCCACAAATAGTGTTGAAAGGTCTAACAGTGAAATGAATAATGCCTATACATAATTTATTCATATTCTGATCAGAGCATCTGAGATACTTCCCAGCTGAAATACAGCAGCAAATTGTCACGAAATTGGCGCTAACCTGTCCACACGTGCAATTACCTGTCAGTCGGTCAGAAGATATTTAGGTAATACCACCGGCTCATCCGTTCTGGTGAGTGGACTGTCTCTGCCCACAAACTGCTGTCTACACGTAAGTTTTAATGGCAGTTTCGATGAACTGGCAGTAGAAATGACAAGTAAACTTGATAGTGAATACACGGCCTAAGGTTGTTGAAATGAATTCTCTAATAGTGAGTGAATGGGTGCGTTGGGAGTGAGAAACAGATGAGAGGAGAAGAAGAGAGAGAAGAGGTGGGCATTAGGAGGAGAGAGAGAGAGAGAGAGAGAGAGAGAGAGAGAGAGAGAGAGAGAGAGAGAGAGAGAGAGAGAGAGAGAGAGAGAGAGTTTTTACAGTTAGCTCCGGGTTGGTCAGCTAGTGAGTGTGTGTGTATATATATATATATATATATATATATATATATATATATATATATATATATATATATATATATATATATATATATACATATACATAAATATGTATATATAAATGTATATAAATATATGTATATATAAATGTATATAAATATATGTATATATAAATGTATATATATATATATATATATATATATATATATATATATATATATATATATATATATATATATATATATATATATATATATATATATAAGTTTCACACATTCTAGAACGATTTCTAATAATCGAAAACTCTGAGTTTGTCATTTTACTGCCCGTCCTATAGCTTACTCCACGATGAGAGTCTATGCGTACCTTCAGAAGCCTCTTGGTGGATCCAATATAAGTTACTATATACTCTCATTGTGGGGTAAGCTATAGGACAGGCAGTAAAATTACAAACCCAGAGTTTTAGAATATTAGAAATCATTCTAGAATGTGTAAAACTTCTATTGAAAATAAGGACTTTTCAGTTTTAGGGCGAGCTTCCAGCAGCCATGAATTGACCATCTTAGAATTGTTAATGATTAAACGACTCGTCCCCTAGTTAAACAACCAAACCTCTGTCGGCACACTGTACTCTCTTTATTAGTCTTTCGTTTTCTCTGCAGTCTTTACATTGCCACTGAATAGGTTGGTCCAGATCTGCTTTCCTTTTGTATTGTATTTTTTTTTTTTTTTTTTTAGAGAGAGAGATTTTGTTTTCTTTTTTAGGTCGTCCTTTTCATTTGTAATCATTGTGCAACCCTAATTTTTAAATTTAAATTTTTAGCCTTTTTGTAATTTATGTTATTTATTTTCTACAGACCTCGAAAATGTAATGAAGACATTACGAAACGTCGGGAATAAATTGACTCCTTTTTAACAAGTCTTTATGTCCGCCTCCTTATTGATGTAAATCTGGCTGTGTTCACCACTGTTTGGATATATATATATATATATATATATATATATATATATATATATATATATATATATATATATATATATATATATTATATACAGTATATATATATTTATATATATATGTATGTATATATATATTGACGAGTGCTCTCTCTCTCTCCATATATATATATATATATATATATATATATATATATATATATATATATATATATATATATATATATATATATATATATATATATATATATATATATATATATAACTAGTTTTACCGATATTCATCATATTATATTCGCTTTCACTTGCCTTCTCGGTTATTAATAGGAACTATGATCTGACTGATTATAAAAGCTACATTTACGTGTAGCCTACCTACATGAATAGGTTTCCTTATGGTCTTCAGAGTAAATTATCGCGCACTACCATTTTTCTTTTTTCCACCATTCCCTACCATAAATAAGTTTACTACACTTTCCCAACAAGCCCTGCATCATCGGAAAACAAAATCCAATTAATTTTGAGTTTCCCGCAGATTCTTCATTCTCCCTTCAAGCAACTCCACCAGTAACAAAATCACGTAGTTACAAGCAACTATATTGGTCTCCCATTTCCTTTTAATGGGTCTTTTTCCTCTCGGTTACAAGGAGGCCCCACTGTTTATTAACCCTCTGTATAATACTAACCATCACCCTGCTGAGCTGGAAAAGATTAACTCTCTTAAAGAGGCGAGTCTTTCCTATAACGAGCTCCAATTTTTACAGCTTTTCTTAACACCTTAAACACACGTATCAAAACACCGCTCATTATTTCGATTGACAAATCCTTTTCTCCTTGCGATGTGCTCATTATGTTTACTCTGTTGAGTTTTATTCAGTATATATATTTTGGTCGAAGTATTCTGCATCTTATTTTTCGAGTACTAGCTCTACAATAAACGAAGGCCTCACGCTGTCCACATGACTGGCCCAAAATGACAATTTTCCACGCTAATATATACATGGAAAGTTCGGCGAACAATTCATTCATTTCACACTTTCCCCGAACTCTGCTGAAATGCATCAGCCTCTGTCAGAAGAGTTGAAGGATTGCAAACTTTGGTTTTGATTTGTTGCATCGAGCGGTCGGAAACCCTCCGGGGAATGAATGAAACAACAATGGGATGGAAAGTCCATGCCATTTGGGAGGTGTCATTCTCTTTCGTTTGTCTCCCTATGAATCGCCTATTGATGCGTCCTGCACCCGCAAAAAATTATGGTCTTCTGCTCGGCAATATGCAAATGGAAGGACAACTCAAGTGCACCTTTCAGTCACAGTGAAAATCTCTCTCTCTCTCTCTCTCTCTGCTTGTGCGATATTCCGTCATATATATTTATGCACTCAACTAAATAGCTTCCGTGGTATAAAACAACATAGCTTTGTTGCTAAAATGGATAAGTTGATTTTATGTGTAGGTCTTTAACTATGTGAGTTGTTAACGTGTTCCAACCTAAGAGAAAATGAGAAGTTGTTCAAAACATATAATGTTAACATCTGTTGTGTTAGAATATTATTGTTAGGAACAATCGCTTGCCGATTGTTCCCTTGGTGGATTGTTGCCTCCTTTGTTTTCTTTGTTTTTCTTGCTGGCGAGTTGACGTCTGATGGATGGCGTCAGACTTCGTCAATCAGGTTCATAGCAGCAACGAGTCAGGTTGAGGGTAGCAGCAAGCCAGCTGGAGTAGCAGCAGCAGGTATCCGTACCTGCGAGTCAGGTCCTGGCAGCAGAGCAGCGGAGAGTTTCTTGGAGGACAAGATGGTTGCCGTGTCGGCTCTGTCATGGTCGTCGTAGATGGAGAAGGACGTCAGTACGTTTCTTAGAGGAAGAGATGGTTGCCGTGTCGGCTCTGTCGTGGTCGTCGGTACTAGAGGAGGACGTCAGCACTGTGCTTGAGGACGAGATGGTTGTCGTTTCGACCCTGTCGGAGTTGTCCTGCAGTGTTCCTGTAAAGCAGCCTGGGTCTGTTTCGACGGCTCTATTGAGTCCGTCTGCTAATACCGTTTCCTTGTGCTGCTTCATTTTGTATTTATTATTTGTTATTTATGCTGCTCTTTTCGGTATACCGCCTTGGTATTATAGTATTTATACTGCTTGAGTGTTGTTAATGTTACTTGTTTATTAATTATGTTGTAAGCTGCCCTACCATATTATTTATGCTACATGTTTATTTTTAATGGCAGTTGAACTGCCCATGCCTATATGTTTTTTGGTAATTTTTTTCATGTTCACTTATGTACTGACTCCTATCTTATTTTTCTTTGGTTCTGATTGTTGCTGCTGTTGTTCTGATTGTTGCTGCTGTTGTTCTGATTGTTGCTGCTGCTGTTCTGATTGTTGCTGCTGCTGTTCTGATTGTTGCTGCTGCTGTTCTGATTGTTGCTGCTGCTGTTAAGTAATTAGGCTAATTAATTTGTTTAATGCTAATTTTTAATTTAACCTTGACTCAGTGTACATTTTATGTATATAACTTTATTGTAAATAAATTAAGGTAATTTTTTTTTGTTTGTTCTGCTCCTCTCTCCTTTTTGTCACCTCTCGTCAGTCATTACAGCCCAATTGCTTGTTTATTTTAAAGAACCAGTCGATCTCGAGAGGCGAGATCATAATAATTATGATTCAGGCAGAACGGAATTCCAAGGAATACCAGTATTGCATCCATAAAAATAATACGCACACATTCAAATTGTACTGAAGAAACCCATATCAATGATACGATAAAAGGTCGATTAGGTAATGTGCAAAAACTAATGGTGACAAGGACGGACATTTTACGGATAAGATGGCGCAATTATTTATTATTATTATTATTATTATTATTATTATTATTATTATTATTATTATTATTATTATTATAACAAAAGTACAAAACAAAGAAATCGACTGAATTCGTTGCAAAGGTTCGTGGAATATGTCGAAAGCCCGATTTTCACACTGTTCTTAAATAAAGCAAAGAATGGCCAACTGTATATAACTCTTGGGAGAATCTTTAATCATTTGATGTCCTCATAGTCTTTAACTAACAAGAATGAAAGTATCGAGAGTAGTAACGTGCATTACCAAAAAGGGCAGCGTGGAAGAATGTCGCTGATCTAAGAGGTCATAATACTGCCGTTCCTTCCCCCCAGCTACCAAAGAATGAATTTTGCAGCCTGCCTAAAATGGACAGTATGAGATTTTTCTCTGGGTTTCTATTGTTTCAAGCTTTTGTTATACTCACTGAGAAACCAATACAAAGACCTCTGTACGAGAGAGAGAGGGGGGGTGGGGAGGACTGTGATTTCAGTCAGCTTTGTATAATAATTGAGAGATAGGCCACATATAATCTCTCAGGACGTTCGCTGCCTCTTGCAGTAACCTCTCAGAAAAAGCCTTTTATGTATAAAGAAAGACTGACTCGTAACAGATCAAGATAAAGACATAAATTTATTTCTGTCAGACTTTTTGGTTCTTCGTTAACCAGAATTCTCCAGAGAAGAAACTTTAAAGCAAGATCTCTTCCGTTCTCCTTATACACAGTGAAGAACTTCGCGCTTGGGAAATTTTTTTTAAGTGAAAGAAAAACAAAATGCAATGTGATTCCCTAAAATTAAAATAAAGATTAAACGCATTTTCCCACTGCGCAAACAAAGATCACATACATTTTCCCTGCCTTTATTTTTGGCTCCCAACCACGTGTCCATAACCTTCCCTTTCTCATGAAAAGGATCATGACCGCCCGCTGAGCCAACAAATGATGCCGATTTCCCCAGGATGCCAAAACACAGACATTAGACTATAGCATGACAGGCGGTTGCATTCATGGCATATCTCGACTGCGTGGCCGTGGTGCCACCAAAATGCCTAGTAATTACTCGGAGGTCCTTAATTAGTCAAATCGTTTTCCTGACGGGTGGTCAGAAAAGGCTGCCTTATCACGTGTCTTCCTTGATACGATTGTCCTGCTCCTATCTTCCCTTCAGCTGCTCGTGTTGTGATATTGCAGCTGCCTGTGATAATGAGATGAAAGAGCAGAGAAACCGAGGAAGGGACACGACCTATAGAGATTTACTCATACACTTGGCAAAAGGATAATTTCGCGATTATAGCGATCAAAAGCTACAAGTTAGGGAAATGACCGTGGAGAAGAATTTCCAAGAAGAAATTTAGAAGCACGAAAAATGTGAAAAAGTTTTAATAATGTATATACTTGTATGTTCAGCTGTATAATTACCGAAGTCAACCCAAATAGAATTATCTTGGAAAAATAAGGCTTTGAGCAGGCTTAAACAGTACTAACGTGTAAGCTGTTAACAAACATAAAACGTACCTTTTCACAGCACTAACAACACTATCATATGCATGTGTTTTACTTAACAATTCTTTCTAGAATAAAGGAAATTTAACATTACATAATCAGAGTTAAATAACCTCTTGGCACCACCTACCTTTGTATTTCCTTTTAAAAAAGAAACACACACATCACACTGGTGTCATTATAGAAAAATATAAATAATAATTACCGTTAAGCCTGGATAACTTATCACCATTAACGGGGTCACTCCTTCCTTTGGAGATCACAGCAACTCGCCTCATCACTCTTCATGATATTTCCAAATTTTCTCTATTCTTAGATTGCACAACTAGTCTACTGTTACCTTCTCAGTTTCCCTTATAAACAGAAGGTTTCTATGACATTTTCAGCAAATTAATTTAAAATATTTTACGGAATTATTAACAAGCTCAAATTTGGTAAAACTAATGCCAGGGAAGAAATCATATCCTCGGGTACCATTACCTAATTATTCTGAGAGGACGCGTAGGCGCGCGAGCGCGCGCGTGTGTGTCTGTACTCATGCCTCCAAAAATGAGCAAAACGTCAATAATTTTCCAGCTGCATCGTACTCACGATAACTCAAATACGGTATATGAGTTACTTGTTCAGGTTCAATCCTTCCTGAAAGTTTAAGTGCAGTTAAAAACATAGGTATGGGTAAAAATAATCTTGGCCCCATGCTATAAATGAAACCAGTCACCAGTATATTAATTGAATATAATTTTAGATATAGGGTGACCTTAATATAAAGAATTACCGCAAATATGCTTAACTGCATATGGCTTTAATAGCATTAAACTATATATCATTAGAGTCAATTTTTTGGTGTTTGCATGGTGCCAAAAATTTACGGATTTATTTTACATTATTTCGGAAGCCATTTTTTCAAGACAAGTTGTGTACAGAATTATTTAAACGCATTAGGATTTTGAGGTTTTATTGCTGTAATTTTGATTTTCTAACATACTGACATAACTTAAACCAACATAGCTTAGAACGACAACGAAATGAATATTCCTAACAGGGGAACCAAAGTAACCTAAATATATCAGACAAGTTTTTAACAGAGAATGCATATTTCTTCATATTTTTCCTTATGATTTAATGTGTAACAGTATGTCATATGCAATAGGCTTTGACAGCACACAATTAAACTGTATTTCATTGCACCGTGAGAAAAATTTCCCTTATCGCGAGGTATAGGCATTTATGTTTAGCTGACTTTATTTACACCAAAAATCAAAAGTTCCTCACTTTGAACTTACCTCAAAATTAATATGATAATGGAAATTAACTTTAAACACATACACATACACAAGAAGCGTTATGCATTTTTATATTGCATATATAAATGTCTCCGTTTTCAAACTCACTGACACCAAAACGGACGTAAATGTATGGTCATGTTCTTGAAACCCACGAAAACAAACACACACACACACACACACACACACACACACACACACACACACACACACACACACACATATATATATATATATATATATATATATATATATATATATATATATATATATATATATGTGTGTGTGTGTGTGTGTGTGTGTGTGTGTATGTGTGTGTATGTATGTGTGTGTATATATATTATATATATATATATATATATATATATATATATATATATATATATATATATATATATATATATATATATATATATATATATGTGTGTGTGTG
>JANJGK010000001.1:40905296-40927796 GCA_039081455.1 Macrobrachium rosenbergii
AGGAAAGGGGAGTTATAGGTACAGGTGTGTTAACTAAAGTTACAAATAAGCTATCATAGGCGTATTCTCAAGAACCGAAGTTATTAAAAAAAAACCTGTCTGCTTCTGCTTCCTAACATTAGCAGTTACAACTTCCACCATCGACGGATTGTCTCTTGTATGTCAATTTTTCATAAGCTACATTTTAACAGATATCATCACCTTCACAATTTATCCCTGATCCTCTTTTGCTGCCGAGAGCGATCAGATCTGCTGAACAGCAGCAGCAACATGCAGTTACTGTACCTCGCAGACGAACTTCTCATTTCCAGAGGTCCTTTATTCCTCACACCGTTGGACTGTGGAACAATCTCTCTGAGGATGTTGTGCAATTGGAACCTTAAAGGTTCAAGTGAGGATGCTATGCATTACTACCCAATGCACTTTTCATATTTTCTAATTTGCTTACAATTTATTTTTTATCCATTAATTTTTTTTATTTATTTTGTCTTTTCTAATAAATTATTTCTTCTCTCTGTATTTCTAGTCACCCTCTAATACTTCTCTCAAACAAACACCATATCCTTTGGAAGCTTGAATTTCAAGTCCATATGAATAGGGCTCATCTGAATAATAATAATAATAATAATAATAATAATAATAATAATAATAATAATAATAATAATATATATACATATATATATATATATATATATATATATATATATATATATATATATATGTGTGTGTGTGTGTGTGTGTGTGTGTGTGTGTGTGTGTGTGTGTGTGTGTGTGTGTGTGTAGCAAGTAACTACAAATCTATAACCTGCCTGCCAATAATAATGAGGAAGTTACTGACAGGTACCATCAGTGAAAGGCTATACAACTACCTATAGGATACAAACACCATCCCCCACCAACAGAAACGCTGCAGAAGGAAGTGTAGGGGCACAATAGACCAGTTCCAAATAGATAAAATGGTAATGAAGAATAGTAAAAGAAGGAGAACCAACCTAAACATGGCACGGATTGACTACAAGAAAGCCTTCGACATGGTACCGCGCACGTGGCTAACAGAATGCCTGAAAATAAATGGGGCAGAGGAAAACACCATCAGCTTCCTTAAAAAATACAGTGCGCAACTGGAATACAGTACTTGCAAGCTCTGGGATAAGACTAGCAGAGGTTAACATCAGGAGAGGGAAATTTCAAGGTGACTCACTGTCCCCACTACTCTCTGTAGTAGCTATGATTCCCATGACAAAAGTACTGCAGAAGATGGATGCTGGGTACCAACTCAAGAAAGGAGGCAACAGAATTAACCATCTTATGTTCATGGACGACATCAATCTGTATGGTAAGAGCATCAAGGAAATAGATACCCTAATCCAGACTGTAGGGATTGTATGTGAGGACATCAGGATGGAGTTTGGAATAGAAAAATAAGCCTTGTTCAACATACAAAAAGGCAAAGTAACGGGGAATGAAGGGATAAAGCTACGAGATGGGAATAGCATCAAACACATAATAATAATAATAATAATAATAATAATAATAATAATAATAATAATAATAATAATAATAATAATAATAATAATAATAATAATAATAATAATACATACCTAGGAATAATAGAAGGAAAGGGCATAAAACACCAAGAGATGAAGAACACGATCAAGAAAGAAAATATGCAGAGACTTAAGGCGAAACTCAAGTCAAAACTCAACGCCGGAAACATGACGAAAGCCATAAACATATGGGCAGTACCAGTAATCAGTTACAGCGCAGGAGTAGTGAGTGGACGAAGGCTGAACTCGTCAGCATAGACCAGAAAACTAGAAAACACATGACAATACACAAAGCACTGCACTCAAGAGCAAATACAGACAGATTACACATAACACGAAAGGAAGGGGGGAGAGGGCTACTAAGCATAGAGGACTGCGTCAACATCGAGAGCAGAGCACTGGTGCAATATCTGAAAACCAGTGAAGACGAGTGGCTAAGGAGTGCATGGGAAGAAGGACTGATAAAAGTAGACGAGGACCCAGAAAATTACAGAGACAGGAGAATGAGAAACAGAACAGAGGAATGGTACAACAAACCAATGCATGTACAGTACATGAGACAGACTAAAGAACTGGCCAGCGATGAAACATGGCAATGGCTACAGAGGGAAGAACTCAAGAAGAAAACTGAAAGAATGCTAACAGAGGCACAAGATCAGACCCTAACAACCAGATATGTCCAAAGAACAAGAGATGGAAATAACTTCTCACCCACATGCATTAAGTGCAATATGAAAGACGAGACCATAAACCACATAGCCAGCGAACGTCCGGCGCTTGCACAGAACCAGTACAAAAATAGGCATGATTCAGTAGCAAAAGCCCTCCACTGGAGCCTGTGCAAGAAACACCAGCTGGCTTGTAATAATAGAAAATGATCAGGCAAAGATCCTCTGGGACTATGGTATCAGAACAGCTAGAGTGATACGTGCCAATAAACCAGACGTGACGTTGATTGACAAAATCAGGAAGAAAGTATCACCCATTGACGTGACAATACCATGGGATACCAGAGTAGATGAGAAAGAAAGAGAAAAAACTGATAATAAGAAGGATGGGGAATATGCCAGTGGAAATTGTACCCATACTCATAGGAATACTAGGCATGATCCCAAGATCCCTGAGAAGGAATCTGGAAAAACTAGATGCCGACGTAGCTCCAGGACTCATCAGAAAAGTGTGCTACTAGGAACAGCGCACACAGTGAGAAAAGTGATGGACTCCTAAGAAGGCAGGATGCGACCCGGAACCCTACACTATAAAATCCACCCAGTCGAATAGGATGACTGTGATAGACAAAAAAAGAAATAATAATAATAATAATAATAATAATAATAATAATAATAATAATAATAATAATAATAATAATAATAATAATAATAATAATAATAATAATAATGTAGTTCATTAATTTTAAGACCAGGGAAACTGAGCAGATTCCAAAGAAAATTTAGACACAAATATATGCAGGTGTTTGATATCAAGCTCGGAGTGTTGTTAAGTACCATGCAAATTAAAGGTATTAAGGAATTTATCTCAACTATTATTAGGTACACTGCCTTGCAAAGAGCGTTGTAATCGAATGTACGCATATTTCATCACTTGCACTGAATCGTATAACGTTTTTCATTGGTTCATGAGACTGTCAACTTATTTCCTGAAGAGAAGGCAGCACCTCTGACCAAAACCTACTGTACAGAATGCACTGTGCCTGTTTGCAAAAGCAACACTAACCTTCAAAATATGCACACTGGGCATTACTATAGGCCTTTTGAAGTGTCCCTTTGGCCCCTAGCTGCATCCATTTTTTAGCCTTCTACTTTACTTCTTATCCGCTTGCTTTTTTCACATCTTGATGTCCAACTACTCCATCCAACTATCTCTTTTCACAGTCTAAAGCGCCGAACGGCTGTAAGCGCCCCAGTGCTCTTAGCTTTGTCACAAATCGTCACGTTTGGAAGGTACAACAGATGGCAATTTAAGATGGTAAAGCCGATTCCTTAAATAATCTGTCTGTGAATGTCATCAAATCTAGATATTGTCCTACTTTTACTGCCTAATTAAGGATAACCCTTGATCCGATCTTCCAAGCGCTATGGCACTCACAGTACTGGCACTTCAACCTTGCCAATCTTACAACATTTTAACCCACGTCCATCAATATTTCTTAATTATTTTGATGTATGCTTACTACACATGGAGAAGTAAATACGAGGTGATACCAATGAAGAATGGCATATGACTCAGGGGAAAATGAATATTTTTCCTATTCTTGCAATCCCAGTGTTACCGAGTTTTAATTTTTTCTAAAGATATAAAAGAATATTTTTCTATAGCTAAACTTGGCAAAAGAATAAATTGTTGTCTATGGCATGATTTGTGCCATTCTGCCAAACTTTGACTCTTGTGCATAAGACCAAATACATTTCGGATTAGTTAACCGATGATTTCAGGTAAAATTAAATCAACTTTTTCATATTATTTGTAAAACCACGAAAAATATTAACGTTGCATTTTACGAAAACAAATTCCATTATTTTTCATAAAGAAAGTAAAATTTTATGCAATCGCATTCATGAAAATGATAAATTATTATAACCCATAAATTCTGAGGTAAACGCCGAATATTTATGCGCCAAACTGTTAGGCCTGAAATAAAAAAAACTAACAAATTATAATTAAGCCTATAGCTTAAAACATACTAGTTTAATCTACGCAGCCAATTCTAATACTCATGTAATTGAAAATAACTTTTCATCAAGCTATATAAATCATCCATGGGCATAACTTTTATAGTTATAAACTCAACAATGTTCAACAACTTACTATGTCATATGTGAAAAGTTGTAATACTGTAATTACTGTCATTATTAGGAAAATGGTTAAGTACACAAATTTTATTTCACACATACTACAAATTGATTTGCAAAAGGTTACATTTCAAATAAGTTTTCAAATGTACTGATGACTTACTGTCATTACGCTGTTCTGAAATGTTACATATAATTAGCATTAAGTAATAACAAATAAAACAATTTGCAGTTAGTACTTACTACAGTAATTATAAAACACAATACTTAATGTTAACCATTTTCATTGTCATATTGTAACTCACTGCATTATGAATAACCCAATAAAAAGAATGAATAAACAAAATATTCAGCCCGCAAAACAATAGCAATTTCTTATGCAATCCACAGTCAAGCGTCTGCTCGTGTTTCGCCTTACTACATACGGGAGGCTGGGCATTCGCTCTATGAATTTCTCATAGTTCTCCAGCGAAAGGCCCCGTCACCAGAATATTTGAATACATTTCCATATCAAAGGGAAACCGATATTATCGACTGAATTAGATTCAGGCATCCGTGCAAAACACAAATTCAATTTCCACCAATTTTATCTGTTGTCAAATGCAATTGTTATATTACCAAATGTTTTATGAGTGAAATTCCAAAAAGGGTGACTAAAACTTGGAAGCAAACTAAGCATATTATAAGGGTCATTCCTGCTGCGTATTTTCAACGAGTTTAGTTGCGATTCCAGTCTCACCTTTTCTCTTTATCCTCTTCCTCTCTGGTCAGGATTCTACCGAACTTAAGGGCAGAATCGCCCCTCCTCGCAAGGCACCCTAGTAACACCAGTCAGGCCTCTTCTTCCTACGTTTACTCTATGGGAGTTGGTAATCCCAGGTCCAACAGTTTCAGAGGGTGCTTCTTTCCTTTTGCTGCCTACTTTTGAAATTAATTTCCTGCTTGGGGTTTTCATAACTTATAACCTTACGTCAATTGAAAGGTCCGTCTGTCGATTCATTCTTACCTGTGTCTGACTATTCTTCATTTCTTTCCTTTTCTTGTTTTCATCGGGCATGAGCTACAAAATGATTTGAAGCTTCCTTCAGGTTAGACTTAGTTCTTAACAAGGTACATTCAGTATGAATTGTTTTTCTGTTCGTTATTAGGATTTAATCATTGAATCACTTCGTCCTTTTCTTACTTTGCTTTTAAACAAGAGAACCATTTATTTTCAGGCAACAGAGTTCATCACGAAACGTCTGACAATTACGGCATGGCTTTCCTAGGAGGAAAAAGTTTTGGATTAATCCTTCAAGGGGTTGCCCTGAATACCAGGAAAATGAGTTAAAATGACAACGTAATTGACAGGAAGAATGGTATACTTAGGTTATGCAGAAAAATACACGACCTGATGAAGGCAGCTGACCACCTCCCTTTGCTTTAATTCTCTCAACACTTATAAGATGGAAAGAGTTGGGAAGGATTTTTAGGATCAGCCGGATTAACATGAAGTGCAAAATATGAAGAGGCAAATGGGGCGTGATGGGAGCCACAAATGAACAATTAATGGTAACTGAGATGGTACCACAAAAAATGACGGGAGAGTACGGAAATGAAAACAGAGAATTAATCCATTGTAGAAAGATGGCAGAGGATAAAAAGACCATCAAAGAATAGTAAAAAAAAAAAAAAAGGTTGGAAAGACCACGCATGTCAGCTTTTGTAACATAAGGGTAAGGGAAGGGAAAAGCAGCAGAGAGAAGGAACTGGAGAAGGCAGTAGATTTATTGATTTCGGGCTGTCTATGGCATTATTTCACAACTACTATGAAGACACTGTTCAGATAACTAGTCATCTGTGTTTCCATCATACATGCAGACGCATATGCATGTGTGTAAGAACAAAATCTACTTCAGATTAAAAAAAAAATCAATCCCGTGTGACTCATAGATAACATTTCACCAATATACTGTAAAAGGAAAGCATTTTAGAAATCGACAAGAAAATCTAACATTACACTGCATTCGCTCAGCAATGAGATAATAATATATTATCAGGACACTTCTGACGATTTTGCACTGGCGATGAGCATCTCGGCTTACCAGTAGGGTCTTAATCACACCTGACAAATTTATGTTGTCAGTCTCTCTAAAGTCAACGGAGAATCAACAGATAAGAGCAAAGCTGGTGAAGGTGTTCGTGCCATTGACACTCTTCCTGTCTAAACTAAACAAGTCGATATCACAAATTTGAGCTTGGTCCATCCGCAAACATGACTAGCTTTTACCTGACAGTTCATGAAAACGGCAATATATTATTATATTCCTCTTTCCTCATCTTCACAACCAGCTTTGATGATCAAGAAAGACTATGAAAAGGAAACTCTCCGAATACAAATCATAGTCTGAAATACAAACACATTACAATAAAAATAATTTCCTTTTGGAAAACAGCGATTTTCATCCCTGCTCATAATATCAAATTTGATGAAAGTCTAAGCTTACTCAACAACACAGGGACTTGCACTACAGTACTTCACTTTAGAGCAGGTAGATTTACGTTACCCTTTCGTTCAGTGAATTACAGATACAAGCGAATTTCGCCACACAAATACACACCCACACAAACACACTCACTAGCAAACACACACACACGCCATCACTGAGTCACTATAGTAACCATGAAAACAAATTTCCCTCTTGTTTCCCAATGGTCAACTGTCATTCATCACCGAAAACAATGGACTGAAGAAAACACAAGTATGAAATACTTCAATGACTTAATTGACATCATGAAGTTATTCGCAAAACTGAAGGACTAGAAACGTTCTTTGATCGTCCTTCCGCATGACTTTTGTTACTGCGACAGGAAAAGGAGAGAAGTCTGTCCTTACAAAGCACTAGGGTTCTAGAAACCTCAAATATTATTCTTATACGAGAATTTAATGTCATATAGATCTATGCTCACTTTTGTTCGCTTAATGGCGCGCAAATCTATGTTACCTGTAGTTCACTGCAACAAAGGAACAATCAGATTTTAATCTTTATTTCACCACACACCCATTCATCAACTCACAATGTAATATGTGGATACTACTTACGCCTGTGTTCCCCGATACTGAGCTGTCATTCATTGCACACTAGCTCAAACTCAACACCGAGAAATCACGCGTAAGATATACCTAAATATCTCTATTAACACTGCCATTTACATCTTTGACAGTAACTCCCGTACAGAGTGATATCACCCCCTTGGTCATTAGTCCACGATTATCTTCGCAGGACATAACCCAAGATACCTGAGCGATGCTCACCTCTGAAATAATTTCTTCGCGCATTGTCAGCGATCAATTGATGGTTGACGTCAAATCGACGCTTCCTGATCAGTTTTCTTCTCTCGTTTCCAACGATTGACGAAGATGGATGATGGTGTATGCACACCTGCGCAGCCCAAGAATGATGTTTTACTCTGCCCAATTTTATTTGGGCATTTGGGTAAGCTCTGTCATGGAACTGATTGCTGGAAAGATGACTGACAAGTTTCGAGACCAAATTCGGCCCCAATAAATTTAATTTTTATTACATGGTGGGGTAAAACATGAAACTAGGATCAATTTTCCACCCCTATACCTAAGCAAATGTTGATGTGGCCTTTATGAACCATTCCTTATGTGGTATTAGTGACAAACCTAGTTTCTCGTCAACTTGCCTCTTAGATGAACGAGCCTACAAGTTCCTAACGCGCGAACAGAACTTACAATACTAAAGCAATATATAAGAATTACCGAACTACTGAATTCTGAACTCTACTGTAGATGTCACCATGATAGACGAATTAAATATCCGGTTGTGTGATCCACATAGTACTGGAATTCTACTGGCCAGGTCAAATACTAGGTGCGCTTCTCTAACCTGAAACAAACAGTTTTGTTACTTACGGCATTAAAAATTTGTAATCGGTGAAATATCTTTCGCAACACTCACACTGGGTCTTAACATATATATACAACTGTTCACTTTTACCAGATTATATGCATTTCCAGATACCAAACTGACCTCCTAAATTCTTGACTTACTTGCACTTTAAGTATACACTTATCACTACATATACTTATACTTAAAGTTACACTTATCACTACAAGGCCTTTGTTGGTCAAGTCGGTTGAGCTTCAGACTGTCACTCGATGGGCCGGAGTTCAATTCCCACGGCCAGCTGATGAAGAGCTAGAGGAATTTATTTCTGTTGATAGAAATTCATTTCTCGCTATAATGTGGTTTGGATTCCACAATAAGCTGTAGGTCCCGTTGCTAAGTAACCAATTGGTTCTTAGCCACGTAAAATAAGTCTAATCCTTCGGGCCAGCCCTAGGAGAGCTGTTAATCAGCTCAGTGGTCTGGTAAAACTTAGGTATACTTAACTTAACTTATCACTACAACCCTACCCGAGCACGACATCAAGTTTGCACGTTTTATGAGAGGACTGCAAGTGACGCACAGAGGTTCCAGGAAGAATGCAAGGGCACGCCATGCTACTAACGCTGTATTACCACAAAAGTATTTTGTTTGTTGCCGGGGAGATTTGACTGTAATTTATTCAACAGATATCACAAACTGGTTGATATAAGTCAAAATTAGGTGGCTCGAAGCAAACATCTGTCGCCAATTTTCAAACCTTACATCTCTATACAATTAATTGACCTACATGGAATTGACATCAACTTGTGTCAGACGTCGACTTTCCAAGAATCGTGTATCCCTTGCGTTCTGGTTTAGAGAGCAAGATTTTAAGTTTTCATTTTACAACGAATTGTGCACAGCATTAAGTTTGTCTCTGAAGAATTTGGAACTATATTTGGTCACAGAATACGAAGTCTGTAGATAAGATTTTTAGTGTATAAAATGCAGAAATCGAGAAAATCATCAATTAAGTCTGTTTTGAAGTTGGAGAGCCTGGCTGGCAACAGCATGTGACTTGGCGAGCCTCTGCATACTTCTCCCTGACTGTTAAGATATTAGATCCTTACTGTTTTATGCAGCAAGTTTATACAGGTATTTTTTCTAAAATCTGAAGTTAAATTGCAATTATTACAAACATACATTTTTCACTGCCCTGGGAATTGGAACTGGAATATTAAATTTAGGCCAGAGGCCAAGCGCTGAGACCTATGAGGTCATTCAGCACTGAAAGGGGAATTGAGAGTAAAGGTTTCAAAGGTGTAACAGGAAGAAAATCTGCAGTTGCACCATGAAACAATTGTGAGTAGAGGGTGGAAAGAAAGATGGAAAAAAGGGTGTTGTAGCCAGGGGCTGAAGGGATGCTGCAGAGAACATTAAGTAATGCCTACAGTGCACCGCATGAGGTGCACTGATGGCACTACTCCCCTACAGAGTCACTGCCCTAGGAGCAGTAGCTTACAGTCCATCTCAATTCTCTTGAAATATAGCCCTAATAAATTCCAGTAGCCAAGATGGTAACTTGTAAGGTCTACTGTTATATGTTGTAGAGGTAGTAACGAAGATCACTTCGAGTAGCATGTTAAGCGCACTGGCACTGACGATAACGCCAACCTTATCACACAGGGCTTTGATTTAAGCACTGTAAAAAAAAAAGAATTAATTCGTGTCACAAAGATTATGAATTATACCAATGTATAAAAGAGATTTTCTGTGTATTCGCAAGCTTATCGATATGTATGACATTGGAAAAAAAAAAGTTTAAAACTACTTGGCAACCGTTACACTAAGTTTGAGATTTTGGACGATACAAAAAGAATCATGCTGCATGACTAATGAGCATGGCTGTACGAAAAAGGTAAGCCTTGGGCCATGTTTACACAAAGCGAATCAAATCGATTCAAATCAATGCGATTCATGATTCGTCTTGATTCACTACATTAACCGCAACGGAGCCATTCATACCAGGTTTACCAAGTCAATTCAGAACATGCCGATTCGATTTGATTCAGTCACTGATTCGGTTGAGCAAATTTTTATATCAGTCACTGAGAGTCCGCTGAAGTGTGAACACCATGTCACTAAACGTCCCGAGAGCAACGAGCTATAAATCAGGATTAAACCTGCTATAAATGATCCTTATGGCTCTATACAATTAGATCGGGGTATAATAGCCACCTTGTGGAAGGAGATTGCTACTAAAATGAAGTGTAAAAGTGATTTAAACATGTTATTATTCACTACATACAACTGACCTATGTATCGGTGGATCATTCTATCCTTCCGCTCCACAGCTCCATGTGATGATAAAATATTCTCTCAGGTGTCACAAACTGACACAGCTTATGCTGTAAGGCCTTGCACTTCTTGTTGGTGACAGGCTTATGGCTGAAAAGTGGAAATCAACTCTATCATCTGCATCACCAAGAGAGGTGAAATTATTTCCGTGCTGAAGGAAATAGTGAAGCTCACAAATATTTTTAACTATTGCTTCCGGTAACTCAATGCTTATCTCAATTGCTATTGTAAGGACGCCAAATTCCGTAGGTAACATTCTAAAAGTACATTCTATTGTTCCCCTGGCTCTGCTCATCCTATAGCTGACTATGTATTGGAGTAATGTAGGGCTTTAACGGAAAAAAATCACCTCCTATGAGATAAATTGGTACTTTTACTGCGGTATTCGCTGTGTCGCAAAGTTGTGGAATCCCTGAATATCTAGAAAGAAATGACCTATTCATATTTGAGTCATTAAAATCTGCAGTATCACTGCTCGGCCATATGCCCCTGCATCAATCAGGGTAAACCAATACTTAGCATCAGCAACAGCCTCTAGTACAATAAAGTGATACCCTTGATACTAATGGAAAAATGAGCCTGCACCGGGAGGGCACTCCAGCCGACAATGCTTGCGGTCAAAACTTTCAGTACAGTTAGGAACGTTGCATTTCTTGAAAAATATTACTGCTATTTCTGTGCAGTGATGATGATCAAGCAGCGGTGTTTGCTGTGGCTTCAAAGCTTCCCGTATGGCATTACTTGTTTCTTTGACCATCTTGTGCACTGAGTACTGACAACTGACTAAGTCTGACTGGGCAGTGTGAACAGAGATAATTCAAAATGACTCGAGTCAAATGATTCTTCATGAACTCAATCGAATCTACTCACTTGTTGTAATATCTGTACCAGTGGTGGTTCAATGGTGCCTTACAGTCAGCCGTCCTTTGATATATCAAGTAAAGTATATTTTGAGGCGCGATTAGTACCTGTCAGTTATCCTCCTTTTTCGAACTAGCTGAGAAAGGTAAAGGTAAAAAAAAAAAAAAAAAAAAAAAAACTTTAAGCAATATACCAGTTTGCCATAATTGTCCTAACTGTTTTCATCGGTCTAGTGCAATTTATATATATAAAAAAAAAGCTTTTGACTGCAAGTTGGATTATTGTATTAGCACATGTGGTTCTGGAAAACAAAGCATACAACAAAAATTGGCATTATTTTTATTAATTTTAGGCTGCATTTGGTAGATGAAAATCTTGATTGTAAATGTAAATTAGGGAATGACTTTATATGCTGTAGTTTAGGGTATTCCCTGAACAGAAGAAAAAAAGGAAAGATTAGTTTAATGAAATATTCGTAGTGAATGGCTTGCATGCAGATGAATGTATTATGGCCTCACGATAGACTGGATTAATGCCCGACCGATTAAGCAAAATTCGTTTAACATTAAACCACCGTTCGTTACCATATGCCTTTGGAATCCCTATCACGGTCAAATTGAGTAACTGCATCTCGCAATAGGCGGAAGAGGTGAAGTTGATAATCCTCTTAACGGAGACAGACATCCGGGTTTCCAAACACCGTCTACTCAGTTTACCTTTCTCTTTCTTCAAAAGTTTTAGATCTATCAAAGCTATCAGTCCGTCAGATCTATATTCCGTCTCAGAGAGAGAGAGAGAGAGAGAGAGAGAGAGAGAGAGAGAGAGAGAGAGAGAGAGAGAGAGAGAAAGAGAGAGAGAGAGAGGGCATGTGAAGGTGACAGGGTTGCTCAAACAAACTGTAACATAAATGTCCTAACTAAAAATACACTCGGCACCTCATTATCCCAGAAGGATTCTCAATTGCAGTCATTGTCAACGAAGATATGTAACTTTATGTTACATATCTGTCTGCCAAATAAAGATTTTGCAGTCCTAGTTACTCGTTTTATTTCCTCCGTAGTCCAATCTGGGCAGTATACAAATCATCTTCCAGTATTTATGATTAGCAAAATAAAAAACAACAACAACAGAGGAAGAAATATCTACATAAAAAGAAAATAGTTACACTGAAATATCACGTGTAAACAAATAAAACAACGATGGAACACAATCAATTGAAATCCAATAATCCAAACAATTGGATTTTTCAATTTGTGTCAGGACGGACTTAAAATAAAAGAAAAAAGAAAGAATTGGGTGCTTCTATTGTAAACGAATTCCTTTCTTTGCACCAAAATGCTATGGAAGACATTCTGAAGTTAAATTTGGTCCCGTACGCATGCATAATACATGAGAACAGATAGACACAGCTTTTTCATCCATTTCAAAAAGTTTTTACGACAAATAATCCTCCTATAGTCTCGTTATCATTGAAAATATTTTACTTGGAAATACTTGAAGTGATTATTATACATACAGTACATAAACATGTTCGTGGTGAAAATACCGATATCAGATAAAAGGGCCCCAAAGAATTTTGATTCAAAATAGGATGGAAGGATCTAGTGTAATTTCCTTTTTGATAAAAAGCAAAGGTATTGCATCCATTAAAGAGGATATGGATATCACAGCTTTAAAGTAATACACAAATCTGACACACCCTCTGACCTTACACTTCTTGTTCTATCTAATATTTTTGTAATAATGCATAAGTTATCCCTCAATAAATGTGTACTTCTGTATGATCACAATCTTAATTAGCTTTTTCATGAATCACGAGAACAGTCTTTCTCACAGGCGGAATAAAAATGATAGAAATTTACAGAATAGCCCAAAAGGACACATTGCCAGAGTCAGAAAAACTGGGTTGCTTGTGCAGGAGTATTTAATCCACTCTGGAGGGAGGCGTCCCGTGGGTGTCGCTATAAGTGGTATAAGAGGTAAGGTTTATCCTACTTCACCTTCTCAAGAAGCTTCCAGGCTGAAGGTGTCACAATTACTCGCACTTTCAACAAAATTCCTCTCTTGATGGTTAAGTTGCATCTCTGCAACGGATATGAAAAAATTGAACAACGGCTTCAATAAATTATTATACATGGTAATCTACCGACCAAACTTGTTACAAAAACGAGATTTTTGGGGGTGCACCTCGACATTGGGCCTAGCAATGTTGCTGATCTAGGGCGTACCGGTTTCCTAACCTGGAATGACAACACAGAATTTTCATGGTTCTCCCTTGCACACGAAAAACACGTTCATTGGTCACTTCTTGCAACCAAAAAATTGTGCCTCGAATATATCGTGCGCTTCCATTCACTTCTTGTAAAAAATTTAGTTTACATGTAAATTTTTAAGTAATATCCAGTAAAGATGCTAAGGAAACTAATAAGACATATCTACGCTTTTTACTCAATGGAAGGGAGTCACCTAGTTTTCTGAAAGCTTGTGCATTCCTAAGATAGCTACTGACCACTGACCTTACTGTTGTGCAAAAAAACGCCATGGACGAATAAATAATATATATATATATATATATATATATATATATATATATATATATATATATATATATATATATATATATATATATATATAGTATATATATATAAAATGATTGAAATATAGCCTTTACTTTCTACATTTTGGCGTTTTTATGGGCTCCTTATATTTGATTATAAGTATATATGTATATATATATATATATATATATATATATATATATATATATATATATATATATATATATAATATTATATATATATATATATATATATATATATATATATATATATATATATATATATATATATACATACATATATATACAGTATATATATATATATATATATATATATATATATATATATATATATATATATATATATATATATATATATATATATATATATATATATACAGCAGTAATCTTATCAGCCACGAAGATAGAATACCTACTAGTAGATGCGCTTCACAATGAAAACGAAGGAGAACCCATAGGGGGAAAGAAGGGAATACAATTCTTAATTTATCCCAACAGTTTCGCCTTCCATTAGGCCACTTCCGGGGAACTTTACTGACTAATCAGTGCAACAAAAATATATACTGGACATATATACTTGACTTCAAGACTTGCATGAAATATAAACAAGTAAAAATGGTAAATAGTGCTTACAGCTGTTACAGGATAACATAAAATATAAATTGTCTAGTACTGTAGGTGGTTCGATCAACAAAAAAGGCTAAATAGGTAACTAGGTTAAATACCTGAGCCAGTATATTACATAGTTTGTAATGATTTTTCTTAATAAGTAGTAAGAGCGAGTTTGTCTTGAATAAACCTATACTGCTATTCAAGTTATCGTTTTCACTATACTGAAAACATGCTATTACTATTAAGTTTCTCTCGATAAAATCATTGTTTCTGAATAAAATTCTTGCTTCAGACCACTGAATTGGATAAAATCATGCTCTAATATTGTTACTAACGGCACAGTTTCTCCGCTCAGTAGTGATACTGTACTCATGCTGTGCAATACGTTTTACAACAGTGTTTGTTGACTGTCCAATATAAAATTTATTGCACACACAAGGAGTTTTGTACACTACCCCGTTGTCGTATATAGGGTTGTTTTTTGTTAAGTTCTACCAATGGTATTGCAATTGGAAAATGGAACAGTTTAATTTAGTCATTTAAGTGGGAGGATATGATCGAAGGCTGGTATGCATGGCAAATTAAAATTCCTATTTCCAGTTGTGTAATAAAAAGATTTTTTTAATAGCGAGAAATATTCATCTATATCATGCAAGGTAAAATTATTCTTAAGACCCAATCCACTGTGGAGTACACAGACATACACATACACATATATATATACATATATGTGTGTGTGTATGTATATATATATATATATATATATATATATATATATATATATATATATATATATATATATATATATATATATATATATGTAACTCATCCCCATGTGGAAAGTATCATGTGGTATGCCTTTTCTCTCTGAATCAGAATTCTATTTGACTGATTAATCATGTTTCAGAAGTGGACTCAGTCTTCTAGTTATTTCTAACCACGGCATGGAAAATTAACCTATTACATCACAACAGTACTGACAATCACCTGGTTTTCAGGTCTTTCGTGAGAGGAAACGAATGTGTCATTTTGAAGGGCAGCACAAAATTAGAAGAAAAAATTATGGCAACCGAGAAAAAAAAACCTAAAGAGAACAACATCAGTGGTTAAAACAAATTAATAAATAACAAAGCAAATACACAAATCAGTAAACGGGAATAAATAAATGAATAGAAAATAACGTTATATAGATTTAGGGAACCTAATTTATAGAGGGAATCATTAAGAATTCTCCATGTACACCACTGATTTTTTGTATTATGACGATAAAACTTGAAAAGTACACGTACAATTAACTACCAGGAGTTCAACCGGTGTTGTAATGCCATAATTAATCCATTTATGAACAATAATATTACAATCTAACCCTGGTACTGATTTGACGAGTTTCAGACTTCCATATATTTTTGTAAGAGAAATCTGAAACACGATCCTCCAAAAATACAAACCTTAAAGACCTCTAAAATCTTGACGATCGTAAATTCAGCTTTATGAGATTCAGTTCCATTTTTATCCAACGCTAGAAAAACTTGTTTTTCAGTAATTGACACTTCAGAGAGAGAGAGAGAGAGAGAGAGAGAGAGAGAGAGAGAGAGAGAGAGAGAGAGAGAGAGAGAGAGAGAGAGAGAGAGAATTGGGTATTTTTGTCTATAATGTTTACTTTCAATATCACTCACATTTTGCTGGACGTCATTTTCCTGTAACCTTCGTGATTTTGCACCCTTATAGTCTTTTTTCATTTGATTTTAAAGACCTCAAGACAAGATTAAAAGTCAAACTGAGGGTTTCTTAAAAGGATGTTCAGTACACATAATTAGTAATTAAACTGAGTATTTTAAGTTTCGAAGCAAGAACCAATAACCATGATTATCATTATTATGATACTTTGTTGCCTTAGTCAGTTAACTGTAATCCTGTTTGTTAGTAAGTTGCAATTTCCCGTTGAAATAGAGAGGAGGAACATTCTTCCTCAGGGAAAAGGTAAATATGGAACTAATGAAAACATGGTCACGCGTTTCACAGAAATCAATTTCTCACTCATATCGGGTTTTTCATGTGAGAGGCCATGGCGTTACAAATTGATCCACACAAGTCATAAAATAAGTTGGAACCTAAGTACTCCTGTACCTGATGTTTTTCCGGGCAGGCTGCTGCCTAACATCCCAGCAGTGAGTCAAGTGGTAGCATTTCATTCGAAAATTAAACACATAAACACACAGAACGTTCTATGTAGTGGCATTAGAAAGTATTTCTCCCGTAAATTATCTCTTGAAGAGATGATTTATAGAGGACGGTGTTCTCCTCTATATAAGCATATTACTATTAAAATAATGTTTTATCAACTTCATACATAAAAAAAAATAAATCACAATCATTTGATGTAAACATATATAAAAAAAGTTCAACTGGAAATCAATTTCCATCAGTATCTGATGAAACAATTCTTTTATTTTTTTGACAAGTTCCTTTCTTGTCTGTGACTAAATTGATATCTGCAGATTCAAAACAAGACTTTTCTTTCTTTGTCCGACTTTCATTTCATCATCTTCTTAAAACTATTTCCAAAAGAAAAGGAGGAAATGAATACTGAAACTGAGACACTTGCTTCTCTTGTATTAATCTTTCCACAGATCTCTCTCTCTCTCTCTCTCTCACGAACATAGACACGCAAACTATATATATATATATATATATATATATATATATATATATATATATATATATATATATATATATATATATATATATATATATATATATATATATATATATATATATATATATATATATATACAGTATATATCAACGGGGAGGCGGACATAAAGACTTGTAAAAAAAAGGGTCAATTTATTCCCGACGTTTCGTAATGTCTTCATTACATTTTCGACGGCTGTACAAAATAAATAAAGTAAATTACAAAAAGGCTATAAATTTAAATTTAAAAATTAAGATTGCACAATGGATTACAAATTTTTAAAAAATCAGATGGAATAATTAAAAAGGACAACTTAAAAAACAAAACAAAATCTCTCCCTCTCTCAAAAAAAAAAAAAAAAAATACAATATAAAATGCAAGCAGATCTGGACCAACCTATCCAGCAGCAATGTTAAGACTGAACAGAAAACTAAAGACTAAGAGAGGTACAGTGTGCCGGCAGAGGTTTGGCTGTTTAACAAGTGGACGAATTGTTTAATCATTAACGTTCCAGAATGGTCAATTCATGGCTGCTGGAAGCTCGTCCTAAAATTGAAAAGTTCTTATTTTCAATGGAAGTTTTACACATTCTAGAATGATTCCTAATATTCGAAAACTCTGGGCTTGCAATTTTACTGCCTGTCCTATAGCTTACTCCACGATGAGAGTCTATGCGTGCCTTCGGAAGCCTCCTGGTGGATCCAATATAAGTTCCTAAATTACATTTAGGACACGTATAGATAGCTATACACACACCCGGAGGACATATAAGGGCATAAACGATCTTTGTACTTAAATAACGACCCGATGGTAAGAGGACTGACAGGTATCAGGTGGACCTTAATGGCTCCAAACTTATTTTGGATCTGTTGTGAAAACTTTTTTCTAAAAGTATCATCAGATAAAAAAGGAAATTTAGCATAACAATTCAATTTAGGAACAGTGTAAATTGTAGGCTTGAGGGAGAAGCACTTGTCTAGAAGCGTGCGAAGTATCTTAAAAACCAGTTCAGACAGGAAGCAGTTTTCCTTAAAATATTTACATAAAAAGACGATCTCATCTTGGAAGAGAGACCAATCAGAGGTTAGCGTTAGAGCCCTGCGGAGGAGAGTAAAAACAGAATTAATTTTAAAGTTAAGAGAACAAAAACTATAAAAATTTGACCCCAAGCCCGTAAACGTTCTTTTTCTAAAAATCGTGGTATTAAAAATATTATTTTGTCTAAGAACAAGGACGTCTAAAATAGAAAGCTGATTTTCGTTTTCTTTTTCTTGGGTAAACTTAACATTGTGATGTGTAAATTTAGAAACTCAAGGAAGGAATCAGCATCATATTTA
Source organism: Macrobrachium rosenbergii (assembly GCA_039081455.1). Classification (NCBI taxonomy): domain Eukaryota; kingdom Metazoa; phylum Arthropoda; class Malacostraca; order Decapoda; family Palaemonidae; genus Macrobrachium; species Macrobrachium rosenbergii. Next base: position 40,923,970 of record JANJGK010000001.1, read on the forward strand.
TGTCTAAAAAGGGCAAAGGTATCATCAACATACCTTATATATAAAAGGGGGCGGCAGGCTAAGGGACAGTCATCTAAGAAGTGCTCCTCCAGGAAGCACATAAAAATGTTGACAAAAGTAGGACCGAGAGAACTTCTCATTGCCATGCGTCAACCTACTTGTATAACTTACCGTTGAAAATAAAGGCTGTGTCCAGCACAGCCAGGCTTAAAAGAGTTTTAAAAAACGTACGGTTAAAACCACTAAAAACTGTGTCGGGTTCGGGAAAAAGCTTATTTAAAATTATATTAATAGTTTCTTCCACAAGTACATTGGTAAATAAAGATACTATATCAAAGCTGGTCATGAACAGGTCTGAATCTTGCAATAAAATCTTTTCTTTAAATTGACTGGAATTTTTCAAAGTGAAATTATTTGTAGGTAATGGCTCAAACAAGGGAACCAAATAATGATTTGCATTTTTTCTTGCATACTATACCTGCAGGGATTTTAAAGTGATTAAGAGAAGTATACTCACGAGAGAGATCACCACAGAAGAATGATTCTCAGCGAAAATGACTCGGACCACTCCCAAAGTAAAGCGTTACAAAAGGCATGTCACATTTCGTCGATGCAATTTGCTATGATATCCCCTATGGGTCGTCTTCTCGCTTGCTTTCCCCCCTGAGAGATATGTTGATCTTATTTCCCATCTCACTCTTCTTCACCAAAGTGGAATGTATCCATGGTCTTACAGGAAGTATTATATTTACATCTACCTACATGCACACACACTCGTGTGTTTGTTCGTTCGTGTATTTGTTGTAGGATAACATTCATAGTAAAAATTGTTTTTTTATTCTATTGCACAAAATTCTTCATAATTCTCGGGGGGCGGGGGGGGGGACGTTTCAACATGTAGTACTTGGCAATGATAATCCATTTGTCTTTCTTCGAGAAACCAAACACCTAAATTACACCGTCACTGCAGCATCGCCACTGTTACCAACACAGCGCCAGAGAGTGCCTTACGGGCTGACAGGAGTCTTTCTCTCCTATTCTAAATGAGAGAGTTACTCTGAAACGAGTGTCCCTGATTCGGTGTCATGTTGTCTTTTGTGAAGCCATAACCTCGGTTACTGAAAAATATGTCCCTGCATCTCCTGAAACTTCGTGTGCTTTTAACCCTTGGTTTGACAGGTACTGCTTATCAGCCATTCGTGCTTTCCTGTCTGCTACCACTCATACCTCTTATTTTTGTGAGGAATTCTTGTAATTCCTTCCTTCAAATGGTTATTTTTTCTTATGCTATGCAAACATCTCGTACCAATACTAAGCATATACTAGTACCCTGATGTCGACTCTGACTGAAATAATTTTTGTATTTAGTCTACAAACCTTTCATCTCCCATTTATCTTTCGCTGTTTCTCAGTTCGAGCTCTCTCTCCCACCAGTTGGAATTCTCTCTTGGAGAGATCACTTAGCTCAAATTGCTACTTATGATTAAAATATGTTTTTTTTCCTTTATATAATGAAGGCTATTTCAGTCATTCCTGTTTAAAATATCACAAGCGATTTTTTCATCCCCTAGAGATTTCCGGCTAATACTAGGATTTCATGTAGACCGCTAATCAGCACCAAATTAGACTCACAGTCTAGAACTGATCTCGCTATTCTGGTTTTCCGAAGTTTAGTGTTTCATTTATGGAAACGACCAGCACTGCTGTTGACGCACTGTGAGTATCACAAAGGATACTGCAATTATTCCTGTTAATGAACTTCAAAATTAAATTCTACCCATGTATTACCTGTTTTATTATCACGATTTAATTTGCCCTTGAAACCAGCACAGCTTTGCCCTGTAAATAAATATTTTTTTTCACAGTCAATCACAGATATGATTTTTATTTTGAAATGAGAGAATCTGATTTGCTTTGCAAACGTAACGAATGCCTTGCGAACAGTGACGGACGTCCCACTTGCATGCTGTGTATTTCATATGGCACCGATACGTAAATTAGTGCTTTCACATTTTTTGTCAAACCTGTCACAGGATTTTAGAGATGTTAAATTCTAAATAATCATTGTTAATTGCTTTAAATACTGTTGTCTATAGAACACTTAAGCATTGAGAAAATTTTCATGAAAGAAGCATCTTAAAATCAAACTGATGTTTGATTTAATGTTCCACTTTAGCGTACAGTTCATTTTCCCTCGGAATAAAAATATGAATGTACGAGTTGATGCTGTGTAACACAAAACAACAACTTCAAACTGAGCTTCGAGGATTGACAGCCGGTATTTACTTTTTTTGTTATTCTCTTTCTTTATTGCTGGTCGAAACATTTCTCCCGTTTAAATGTAGTAAACCCCACAAGTGAAAGCACTGAGGCTTCCTTACATTAAGATAATGAGTTTTCACCTTACAATATCAGTGTTGCGTTTTCCAGTAATTTCAAGTGGAAGATCTCGTCTCGACACTCATATCATGTGGCGAAAGCGAGACAGCCAATACAAACGATCCTACGATCAAGCTAATTTTACATTCAACTTTTCTCATTAGCACTTCAGTCTGTGAGTTTATTTCTTTCCATTCTGTTGTCTTCGTATGACCCTTGCAATCGTTTATGCTGTATATCCATCCAGGATTTAAACAGAAACAAGTAAAATATGCAGTGAAGTTTCTTCGGCGCAATCGAGTTTCCTGTACAGCGTATAATGCTATATGAAGCTCTCAGCCACGGCCCATGACATTCTAAGCCGTGGCCCATTAAACTTTCAGCCACGGCCTGGTGGTGGCCTGTGTGGTTGGCATCCATAGCGGTGCCATACGCACGATCATGGCTAACTTTAACCTTAAATAAAAATAAAAACTATTGAGGCTAGAGGGCTGCAATTTGGTATGTTTGATGATTGGAGGGTGGATGACCAACATACTAATTTGCAGCCCTCTAGCCTCATTAGTTTTTAAGATCTGAGGCCGGACAGAAAAAATTCGGACGGACAGACAAATAGCCATCTCTACAGTTTTCTTTTACAGAAAACTAAAACTCACTGAAATACACATTCAATCTTGAGTTTACAAACATCCACAAACAGCAGCAGCAACATCAGCTAACAAAGAAATCTCGTTTACTGAATTTGTTTTTACTCGAATAGAAAATGCATCGAAAAAAATGGCTGCACCTCTAGGCCTAGGCAGCGATGGTGGAGAATGTTGCCTAAAGATATTTATCTAAGTGACAACTCTGCCAGCTTCTGCCTTAGTATCTGTTTCAGTTCAGAAAATGTGCAAAGCACAATACAAATGGAGGGCTGTCCTTCATTTCAAGTCATGTGACTGTAAAACTAATATCAACACCACAGGCGATTTTATGCATAATTTATTGGTCGAAGTCATTCATATATTTAAATGAAATGTGTTTAGGTTTGTCTAAAGAAGTATAATTTCATATATGAGGTCTGAGCTTTCTTCATCTTTTGCTAAAAAAACCTATAAAGGAAAGGTGACGGAAGCTTTAGGCTGCATTTTTTGGATGGCCAGGCGCAATTTGTTTTCTTTTATGGAGCATAATTATGATAAAATGGCCATAAAGATTTCTCGTTAAAGATAGCGCATCAGAAGCCCAATGTACTGCAAGAAAGTCGATAGCAGCAAGGAGTATTGATAGCACCCACGGGACTAGTTACGGCGAAAATTAGTTTATTGCGGAAACCGACTGCAGATTATTTATTACGAAAGCATTATTCATTTCCCTTCGAAGGAGTCATTCTAACACTTTGCAAGACGCGTTGACTGTCTGCTACTAATAAATATACTCACGTTTATATTTGCATAAAAATGCAA
>JANJGK010000001.1:40945296-40962796 GCA_039081455.1 Macrobrachium rosenbergii
TATTAAGCTATTTTTCATTTTACATTTCTTGTATTTTCAGACTGAGTGACGGAGTTAGATACAGCCATGGCTAACGACTCGGAGGAAAGCAGACGGATTGAATATAACTCTCTAATTCTTCCTCTAAAAATTCCAGTAAACCATCTACAGGGACTTTTGTAAATAAAGAGAAAACATCAAAACTAACCATAGTAAAATCAAATTTCAAATTCAAACTATTCAATTTGTCTATAAAGTCGACATTATTTTTATATTCATAATATAAATGTTTCCTACCAAAGGTGTAAGAATTTTTACAAGCCATTTAGATAAATTATACGAAACTGAGCATGCTGAACTAATGATTGGTCTAATAGGGTTATCGATTTTGTGTGTCTTGACTAACTGTAGCAAACCTCACAAATCTTATAAGGTTATATATAAAAGATAGTAAATTTTGTTTCAATGGGGAATTTTTGGTACAAAAGTTCGATATGGCTATGGGTAATACCTTATCTCCTGTTCTTAGCATTATTTACATGAAATTTTTTGAAACAAAATTCTTACCAAGAACTTTGCCCGAAAACTTACATGGTTTAGGTATGTGGATGACATTTTCTGTATCTGGCCAGTTCACGAAAATCTCCAGGAATTTCTCGTTAAGCTAAATAATTTAGTCCTTCTATAAAATTTACTGTAGAGGAAGAAAGAAATTGTAATTTGAATTTTCTTGAATGTAACTGTCCATAGACATGTTAGAAATTTCACCTTTTCAATCTTTCGAAAATCAACTAATACTGCCTCTTTTGTTCATTATTATTCCAGTCACCGTCAAAATGTTAAATTCTCTGTCTTTTCTGGAATGTTATTAAGGACTTTACGTGTTTGTAGCCCGCAGTTCATTGATGCTGAGATAAAAACTATTTATGATATTGCTTTGAAACTTAAATATCCAAGGACCTTTGTAAATGTAGCATGGAAAAGAGCCAGGAAAACATTTTATTTAACTAATAACAAATTTGAATTCAGCAAGCATAATATTCTCAAATTACCGTATGATGAAAGGTTTTTACGAATTCCTAGAATTTTAAAACTTTTGAACATATATGTTGTTTTCAGTAATTTTAATGTTAAGAGTTTAGTAATAAAAATTCTCCTAAAGATGTTTCTGGCTGCATCTGTGAAATTCCTTGTAAAAAGTGTGATAAAATATATTATGGACAAACTGAAGAATCACTTTCCTAACGAATCAAACAACATCAATATTCTGTGAGAAATGGCCAAATATCGAATGTATTATTCATATATATGAGAGATTTAGATCATCCTATTAACTGGAGTAAAGCAAGATCTTTAGTCCTGTGCAATGACACAGTTAAAAGGAATATCATCGAATCTTGTTTTATCAAGTAAAATAATGAAAGTGCTCTAAATTTAAGTCTTGATTTGTTTAAACTTGATGCCTTCATAATTAAAAAATTTGTTGATAAATGTAGGCAAAATTAATATTCATTTTTATACATGTTTCTGCAATGTGAATGGGTAAGATTCCGTTTCTCTTATGGTTAAATATATATACGGATTTAGTTTATGACTGTGTGATCTCGGATTTTCCATGGATTAACCTTTTGTTTTTTACGACCTAGCAATTAACCATCTGATATTCAAGGTTGTACATTTTTTGGATTTTGTAAGCCTAAACTTCTGTATCTCTTATTGTTTGGTCTATGGTTCCAGTTTGTGACAGCTCGATCCTGGATTATCTTTCTGCTTATTACCCTGTGACAACTGACCATCTGGTATTCTTGTTCTTCTTCTTTGTATCTGTGTTTCATTTGTGCCCAGACGATGCGTTAATAAACGTGAAAGTGCTAGGTACTGAATTTCTGTCTGTCATTTTCCTGTGGGATTCACTTATACAGTGAAGTCACATGCATCTACTGCGATTTTTTTAAGCATATATATATATATATATATATATATATATATATATATATATATATATATATATATATATATATATATATATATATGGAGAAAGTCAGCTTCATCCCAATCTTTAAAAAATGAACCACAAAACCATGCACGGTCTTCTCTCTGTTGCTGAGTGATGTTGGGCTTGCTGATAACATGAAATAACTTGATACCAGATTTTTTCAACTCACGATATACAGCACTATAGCATCTCTTCTTTCCCCTTTTTGTTTCTGGTTCAAGCGCCAATTTACGTAAAGACTTCCTTGGTCTACCCACTGCCTCAGCTATGATGTATTTTGACTCCTGAGAAAGGACTTCAGGCCTTCCAAGATTCTCACTCTTTTCCCGATGACAGTCATATGGATTTTCGTTCCAGTTTCTTTTAAGAAAGGATTCATCTCTTTTAATGTATTTAGCTATCCAGGAACGTGAAATGAAGGATGCAACAGCATCCCTGGCCTCTCTGAAGGTTATAGCCCAGATTCGGTCAATCCATCTGATTTTCTCTGGGTCGTTAGCCATGGCTGTATGTAACTCCATCACTCAGTCTGAAAATACAAGAAATGTAAAATGAAAAACAGCTTAATAGAAACTTAAAACAATGTGCTTGGAGATGGGCTATAGCAGAAAACTTCATAACTTTCCATTTGTTCTGTGGAGGGGGGCCTCTAATTTCGAAGTACCCGTTATACACACACACACACACACACACACACACACACACACACACACACACACACACACACACACACACACATATATATATATATATATATATATATATATATATATATATATACATACATACATACTGTATATATATATACAGTATATATATAGATATATATATATATATATATATATATATATATATATGTGTGTGTGAGTGTGTGTGTGTGTGTGTGCATAGTACACACACACATAATATATATATACACATACATATGTATGCATATATATATATATATATATATATATATATATATATATATATATATATATATATATATATATATACTCATATATATACAGTATATAATCATAATATGATTTTGTGATACTGTTTATTTTCTTTCTTACAGATGACTCTGGTGTTCTGTATTTTGATATAATTTTCAGCTATTTCATATGTTTTGAGGTGACTTTGAAATGCACAGTCATTTATGTTTATAACACACCGTGTTCATGGAAGTTAAAGTTTAAATTCTGTAGAGAGAGATTCTGGAAACATTATCAGATAACCATTTCCTGTGTACCCATCTGTACTTGACCAAAGTACAGATGGAAGGGCCACTTTGCCTATCTTTGACGAGATGACAGGTCTCAGCACTCACAAGTCTATGTCCTTTTTACATTTTTATTCTGTGTACCTGTTCTGTAATTATTATTTTTCTCTATGCCTTATTATGTATTCTGTAATCTGAAGTAGAATGATAAGGAAGGAAAGGTAGGTCTGACATGTTGACAGGGCTTTTTGATCCAGATCATTCGCAAATTTATTTCTGTTTTCCCAGGTGGTTAACTAAAGAGCAGGAAATGTCAATCATACAGATAAGAACCCATACCTTTTCCCAAGCCTTAGAATTCTCTGTGTGTATTCACTGTGTGTATTCAGTATTACTGTATTCTGTTTGTAGAATAAGGTGTTCTGTTCTGATGTAGTAAGAGTACAGAAGTTAATTCCAAAGTTTGCAGAAGAAGCTCCAGATGAGTTTTTTGAGCACTTTGAAAAAGTAGCTACAGGTATGGGATGACCAGAAGATAAATGGTCAGTCTTATTACAGAATTTTCTAATTTGTAAAGCAAGAAGTGCCTATTTAGCCTTATCAGCTGATCAGTGTAAAGAATACAGTATACTGAAACACAATGTGTTACAAGTTTACCAGATGACCCCTGAATATTACAAGGAAAGATTCAGGTCTTTGAAGTTGGATGACAAGATGACTTTCTTAGATTACGCCTATAAAGTAAGGAGATGCTTTAGACGATGGTTGGAGTCCACTAAATTTAAGTCTATGGATGAACTTGAAGAATTAGTGGCAATATCCAAGAGGAATTCTTGAAAATATAAGAACTTATTTGAGAGAGAGAGAGGGGTGAAGAAACTTGATAAAGCTGCTACTCTGAGTGAGGACTATAACAATATCCAGTAAAAAGAATTACAATGTCAAGTACCAGAACCAACAATTCACAGGTTATAGGTCTCAGTCGAGTTTTAAGAACAGTGATGTGAGAAACCCTTCTAATAACTATACTGGTACAAAACCAGGATATGCCCCACCGCAGTGGAATGTTAAACCCTGGAGTAAGACATTATAGTCGAGATTGTTATAATATGCAACAGCAGATTAAACCAGTTGGACAGGTGGTAAGGGATAACAAGGTAAAGCCAACTACGAAGAACAGTGTGGGAAAAAATGAAACAAGGCAAGCAGAGTGCTTAGCAACCAGTGGAAATGCAGCTTCAAGTAGTGAGTGGCTAAACAGTGAGGAGGCTTTTAAGCCATATATCTATGAAGGTATGCTGACAACTCCCTCTTTGAGTGTACAGGTACCAGTGAAGATATTACGTGATACAGGAAGTAACCATAGTGTGGTAGTTCGTGGTGCTCATCCCCAGTTGGAGAAGAATCTCACCGGAGATTCAGTTATTTTAAAGGGTATAGGAGGACAGAAAGTAACTCCTATATGCCGCTTGCATTTGTCATGTGAATTAGTGACCGGAAGCATTGATTTTGCTGTAAAGGATTCACTAGCTGTTTCAGTAAAGTGAAGTTTCCCCTAGTGTCAGTAATGAACAGATTTTTCAAGAAGAGAATCCTGTTATAGCTGAAAAGACTCAGTGTAGCCAAAGTGTTCCTGAAGATAGTAGTGAAACTACAGTAGCAGAGTTGGCAGATATTGAGAGTTCAACCCTTGAAGTTGGACAAGTGACTAAAGAGAAGTTAATGAAACTGCAGAAGAAGGATACAACGTTAGTGGATTTGTTCTTCAGAGTTGTTGATCAAGAAGAGATGCAACACACTCCTGCTTGTTATTGCCTAAAGGAAGGATTGCTAATGAGGAAGCATCGACCTGCAGATATTCCAGGAAATGCTGAATGGGGGGAATATCAACAAATTTTAATTCCATATCCACTGAGGAAGCAAGTTGTAGCAGTAGCTCACATGTCTGGACATATGGGAATCAGGAAGACTGTTGAGAAGATTATGAAGTATTATTTTTGGCCTGGACTTCACAAGGATGTTAGCAAATTTTGCAGGGAGTGTCATACATGCCAGATAGCTGGAAAACCAAATGAAACTATTCAAAAAGCTCCCTTACAACAGATAGAAGTTAGAGGCGAACCCTTAGCAAGGACATGAATATCCTGAGACAATTCCTGTAAGAAGTATAAGTGAAAAGGCAATTGCTGAGAGGTTGGTGGAATTTTTCTCCAAGTTTGGAATTCCAGAAATTGTACAAAGTGATACGGGAACGAACTTTACCTCAAAATTATTCCAGGAAGTGGTGAACTTGTTAGGAGTGAAACAACACTTATCTACCGCTTACCATCCAGAGACTCAATGAGCCTTGGAAAGGTTCCACCAGACTTTGAAAAGTATGTTAACCAAGTACTGTAATGGGTTGGGAAAAGAATGGGATGTTGGTTTACCTTTTATGTCATTTGAAGTTAGGGATGCATATCAAGAAAGTATGGGATGTTCGCCAAACGAAATGATTTTTGGTCGAGACGTAAGAGGTCCGTTGAAAATTCTTGCAGAGAATTGGGAAGAAAATCAAGAGGAAGTCCAAGGAGAATATGTGAAGAACTTGAGGAAAAGGTAAGGGAAATTAGAAAATTCTCTTTAGAAAACTTAAAGATAAGCCAAAAGAAAGTGAAAAGGACGTATGACACTAAGACTAAGCTAAGAAATTTTAGTGTTGGACAGCAAGTTCTAGTGTTTTTACCAGTGAAAAGGTTTCCCCTTACAAATAAATTTCAAGGTCCTTATAGGATAACAGAAAAGTTAAGTGATCGAACTTATGTGATTGAAACACCAGGGAGAAGAAAACAACAGAGGAAGATACATATAAATCTTTTGAAACCCTACTTCTCAGAGACTAGAACTGAGATTGTGTCGATAACCCAAACAACGTCATCTACCGAGGATGATGATGGCTACGAATTGGGAGCTGAAAACAAGATGAACAATTCTTCAATATTAGAAAATTTGAAGAGCAAACTAAAACATCTGAATGATGAACAAAGCAAAGAATTAAGTGAGATGATTCAAAATTTCCCCGAGATTTTTACAGACATTCCTAAGTGTACCGACTTGACAAAGCATGAGATAAAGATCAGAGAATATGCCAAACCATTCAAGCAAAGAGCTTATCGTGTATCACCCTTTCATCGAGATGTTTTGAAAAAGGTAAGTCAAATATTTATTGCAGCACGGATTGGCAGAACCCAGTTCAAGTCATTATAGTTCTCCTTGTGTGTTAGTGAAGATGGCTCATTTAGGATGTGTACTGATTATAGGAAACTGAATTCCATCAGTGTAGCTGATAATTATCCCTTACCTCTTACTGATCAATTATGTGATAATATTTGGCAAGCCAAGGTTGATTCTAAAGTAGTGAGAGTTACAAAGATTTGTGAATGTGCCTAGAGTTTACTGCCTATTCTGTGCAAGTTTTTCAGCCATAGTAATTCCCGATTGATTGTATAATCTTATTGTGTGAAGAGAGAGAACATTTTTGGAGAGAGCAATGTAATTGTAGATTATTTATCCCGTTCCGAATCGTTGGATTCAAATCCGGACAATTAATCTTCTGGGGGAAGGAATATTACAATACGATTTTGAGATGCTGTTTTTTTTCTTTCTTACAGATGACTCTTGTGTTCTGTATTTCGATATAATTTTCAGCTATTTCATATGTTTGGAGGTGACTTTCCAATGTATATTCATTTATGTTTATAACACACTGTGCTCGTGGAAGTTAAAGTTTAAGCAGAGAGAGAGAGAGAGAGAGAGAGATTCTGGAAACTTTATCAGATAACCATTTCCTGTATACCCATCTGTATTTGACCAAAGGGAGGGCATATTGGAAGGGCCACTTTGCCTATCTTTGACGAGATGACAGGTATCAGCAATCGCAAGTCTAAATCCTTATTACATGTTTATTTTGTGTGCCTGTTCTGTAATTATTATTTTTCTTTATGCCTTATTATGTATCCCATAATCTGAAGCAGAATGATAAGGGAGGAGAGATAGGTCTGACATGTTGACAGGGCTTTTAGAGCCAGATTGTTCGCAGGTGGTTAACTAAAGAGCAGGAAATGTCAATCATACAGATAAGAACCCATACCTTTTCCCAGGCCTTAGAATTCTCTGTGTGTATTCACTGTGTGTATTCAGTATTCCTGTATCCTGTTTGTAGAATAAGGTGTTCTGTGTATTCTAGAATGTATATGAAGGAGCTCAAGATATTCTAAGATTTGAAGTGGCTAATTGACAACTTAGGCTTGAAGATAAATGCAAGATTGGAGAGCTAACACAGTTAGCCTATTACAGGGTTTTAAAGACACAGAAAGTCCCCCCCCCCCCCCGGCTCCCCCTCTCTCTCTCTCTCTCTCTCTCTCCCTCTCTCTCTCTCTCTCTCTCTCTCTCTCTCTCTCTCTCTCTCTCTCTCTCTCAATTCACATAGAAGGGTATACTGGTTGCTCTCCTAAAACATATAAGTTTTATAAAACTCTCCCACAAAATGTATATTTTGTGTATTATTCCAAAATATTTGTGTTCTTCAACCATTCTGTTTATATATTACAAAAGGAGTAAGGTAACGTGGTTATTTGCTTGTATTGTAATTATGTTGAAAACTGAAGTGTTGTCGTTGAGGAAGATACAGAGAGACGTGAGTTTAGCCTTTTTGAAAAGTGAAGGTAATATTTTGAGAGGTTGATATAATCTTTAATCATATTTTGTCTTAGTGAAATTGCTGTTGGTATATTTCCATTTTTTGCATATTTCATTCTTATATGTCTGTGTGTATAATTTCACAGTGTTACCCAAAGCTTTATGTTGGTGATTATTTTGAGTTTTGTTGGTGTTAATTTGCATTATTGAGATTTCAGTGCATACTTATTATTGAGATTTCAGTGAATACCTATGTTGACTCCCATTTATTAATGTTTTAGTGAACACTTGGGCTAACTGCAGATGTTCAGATTTATATCTAAAACTAGAGTGAGAGTTGATGGTTTGAATTTTACTTAATTAAATTGATTTCATGATAAATTAAAGTTCCGTGAATTAATTTTGGTTAAGAAATACTTAAATCTTACACTGCTGTCAAGTTATAGTAACTCTTTTTGAGATTGTGAACTCTGCTTATAACTTTTGATCTTAGAAATAAATTTGTCTGTTTAAAGTTTTAAAAACACAGTGTTTCATTTTGACCACCAGTGATTAGAGATATTTGTGTGTGTGTACAAGGTAAGTGATATATCTGTTTGTTCACCTGAGACTTATCTAGGTGAAATAGAACTGGGGAAACAATTATAGTATTTGTTGGAGTGATGCCCTTTTTCCCCTACTCTGTTTATAGCTTATCAGTTGTTACCTCACTTGATAAATTTAGACTGATTTTTCAAGTGTTAATCAGAGTACTCAGTGTTAATATTTTTGTTATGAGGTTTCAAGTGTCTGGCTGAAGTGAGGTAATTTTTTTATATTATTTGTGTAATAACCAGGTACTTAATCACTTCGTGACAATATATATATATATATATATATATATATATATATATATATATATATATGTATATATATATACATACATATTTATATGTATATGTATATATATATATATATATATATATATATATATATATATATATATATATATATAATATTAATGTACAGATATCTTTTACAATTTACAAATATTAAGCCACAAATACCTCATGGAAACTAATTTACTTTACCATGGGATTAACTTGCACCCAAGGGTAATTACATATGATAAACTACATCTGATCAGGCAGGATTCGAACCTAAGTCTTTTTGAAGCAGAGATGTCGGAGCCTTATCTGTTCAGCCACCTTTCTTGATGACTGAAGGGACAAGCTTTAGTCATCTCTTTATTATAGGTTCGAATCCTGGGAAGGTATTTGCAGTTATATATAATTTCCTCCTGGTAAAAGATATTCCCAAAAGGAAGTGAATTCGATAATAAGGGGTATTATGGGCTTAACAGAATATATATATATATATATATATATATATATATATATATATATATATATATATATATATATATATATATATATATATATATATGTTAGGAACAATCGTTTGTCGATTGTTCCCTTGGTGGATTGTTGCCTCCTTTTGTTGGTTTTGTGTTTTTCTTGCTGGCGAGCTCTAGTCTGGTGAATGGCGTCAGACTTCGTCAGTCAGGTTCGTAGCAGCAACGAGTCAGGTTGAGGGTAGCAGCAAGCCAGCTGGAGTAGCAGCAGCAGGTATCCGTACCTGCGAGTCAGGTCCTGGCAGCAGAGCAGCGGAAAGTTTGTTGAGGACGAGATGGTTGCCGTGTCGGCTCTGTCATGGTCGTCATAATTGGAGGAGGACGTCAGTACGTTTCTTGCGGACGAGATGGTTGCCGTGTCGGCTCTGTCATGATCGTCGGTACTGGAGGAGGACGTCAGCACTGTGCTTGAGGACGAGATGGTTGTCGTGTCGGCTCTGTCTTTGTTGTCCTGCAGTGTTCCTGTCGAGCAGTTGGTGGCTGCTTTGGTGTTTATCAGTATTTCCCTGAGTGAATTTATAATGTTCCATTATCGTTTATTTATTAAGATTGTTTATGCTGCTTGTGTATTTGTTTATGTATTATGTTGACTGTATTAATTAATTTTGCTTTTGCTGCTCTTGTATTTGTTTGATTTTATGTATTACGCTCCCGGCTATTAAGTAATTTTGCTGCTCAAATGTTAATTTATTTGAAGTTTAAATTGCTTGTATTTTGCTGTCCTTTAAGTAATTTAATTCATTTGTAGTAATGTTCATTTTATTGTTTACTCTAAACTGAACCTGACTCACTGTAAATATGTAAATAACTAATTTGGAATAAACTAATATTAAGGTAACTTTTTTTTGTATTTGTTCTGCTCCTCCCTCCTTTGTTTGTCACCTCTCGTCAGTCATTACAGCCCAATTGCTTGTTTATTTTAAAGAACCTGTAGATCTCGAGAGGCGAGATCGTGCCATTGGCGACCTTAGGCCAGGATTGGTTCTGTTTTGGCTGGCGGGGGTGTGGCAGCATCGGGGGAGAGTATTTTGTTTGTAAAAAAAAAAAATTTTATTGTAAATTTTTTTTTTTCTGTTAGGTGGGGAGGTGTTAGGAACAATCGTTTGTCGATTGTTCCCTTGGTGGATTGTTGCCTCCTTTTGTTGTTTTTGTGTTTTTCTTGCTGGCGAGCTGTCGTCTGGTGAATGGCGTCAGACTTCGTCAGTCAGGTTCGTAGCAGCAACGAGTCAGGTTGAGGGTAGCAGCAAGCCAGCTGGAGTAGCAGCAGCAGGTATCCGTACCTGCGAGTCAGGTCCTGGCAGCAGAGCAGCGGAAAGTTTGTTGAGGACGAGATGGTTGCCGTGTCGGCTCTGTCATGGTCGTCATAATTGGAGGAGGACGTCAGTACGTTTCTTGCGGACGAGATGGTTGCCGTGTCGGCTCTGTCATGATCGTCGGTACTGGAGGAGGACGTCAGCACTGTGCTTGAGGACGAGATGGTTGTCGTGTCGGCTCTGTCTTTGTTGTCCTGCAGTGTTCCTGTCGAGCAGTTGGTGGCTGCTTTGGTGTTTATCAGTATTTCCCTGAGTGAATTTATAATGTTCCATTATCGTTTATTTATTAAGATTGTTTATGCTGCTTGTGTATTTGTTTATGTATTATGTTGACTGTATTAATTAATTTTGCTTTTGCTGCTCTTGTATTTGTTTGATTTTATGTATTACGCTCCCGGCTATTAAGTAATTTTGCTGCTCAAATGTTAATTTATTTGAAGTTTAAATTGCTTGTATTTTGCTGTCCTTTAAGTAATTTAATTCATTTGTAGTAATGTTCATTTTATTGTTTACTCTAAACTGAACCTGACTCACTGTAAATATGTAAATAACTAATTTGGAATAAACTAATATTAAGGTAACTTTTTTTTGTATTTGTTCTGCTCCTCCCTCCTTTGTTTGTCACCTCTCGTCAGTCATTACAGCCCAATTGCTTGTTTATTTTAAAGAACCTGTAGATCTCGAGAGGCGAGATCGTGCCATTGGCGACCTTAGGCCAGGATTGGTTCTGTTTTGGCTGGCGGGGGTGTGGCAGCATCGGGGGAGAGTATTTTGTTTGTAAAAAAAAAAAATTTTATTGTAAATTTTTTTTTTTTCTGTTAGGTGGGGAGGTGTTAGGAACAATCGTTTGTCGATTATTCCCTTGGTGGATTGTTGCCTCCTTTTGTTGTTTTTGTGTTTTTCTTGCTGGCGAGCTGTCGTCTGGTGAATGGCGTCAGACTTCGTCAGTCAGGTTCGTAGCAGCAACGAGTCAGGTTGAGGGTAGCAGCAAGCCAGCTGGAGTAGCAGCAGCAGGTATCCGTACCTGCGAGTCAGGTCCTGGCAGCAGAGCAGCGGAAAGTTTGTTGAGGACGAGATGGTTGCCGTGTCGGCTCTGTCATGGTCGTCATAATTGGAGGAGGACGTCAGTACGTTTCTTGCGGACGAGATGGTTGCCGTGTCGGCTCTGTCATGATCGTCGGTACTGGAGGAGGACGTCAGCACTGTGCTTGAGGACGAGATGGTTGTCGTGTCGGCTCTGTCTTTGTTGTCCTGCAGTGTTCCTGTCGAGCAGTTGGTGGCTGCTTTGGTGTTTATCAGTATTTCCCTGAGTGAATTTATAATGTTCCATTATCGTTTATTTATTAAGATTGTTTATGCTGCTTGTGTATTTGTTTATGTATTATGTTGACTGTATTAATTAATTTTGCTTTTGCTGCTCTTGTATTTGTTTGATTTTATGTATTACGCTCCCGGCTATTAAGTAATTTTGCTGCTCAAATGTTAATTTATTTGAAGTTTAAATTGCTTGTATTTTGCTGTCCTTTAAGTAATTTAATTCATTTGTAGTAATGTTCATTTTATTGTTTACTCTAAACTGAACCTGACTCACTGTAAATATGTAAATAACTAATTTGGAATAAACTAATATTAAGGTAACTTTTTTTTGTATTTGTTCTGCTCCTCCCTCCTTTGTTTGTCACCTCTCGTCAGTCATTACAGCCCAATTGCTTGTTTATTTTAAAGAACCTGTAGATCTCGAGAGGCGAGATCGTGCCATTGGCGACCTTAGGCCAGGATTGGTTCTGTTTTGGCTGGCGGGGGTGTGGCAGCATCGGGGGAGAGTATTTTGTTTGTAAAAAAAAAAAATTTTATTGTAAATTTTTTTTTTTTCTGTTAGGTGGGGAGGTGTTAGGAACAATCGTTTGTCGATTGTTCCCTTGGTGGATTGTTGCCTCCTTTTGTTGTTTTTGTGTTTTTCTTGCTGGCGAGCTGTCGTCTGGTGAATGGCGTCAGACTTCGTCAGTCAGGTTCGTAGCAGCAACGAGTCAGGTTGAGGGTAGCAGCAAGCCAGCTGGAGTAGCAGCAGCAGGTATCCGTACCTGCGAGTCAGGTCCTGGCAGCAGAGCAGCGGAAAGTTTGTTGAGGACGAGATGGTTGCCGTGTCGGCTCTGTCATGGTCGTCATAATTGGAGGAGGACGTCAGTACGTTTCTTGCGGACGAGATGGTTGCCGTGTCGGCTCTGTCATGATCGTCGGTACTGGAGGAGGACGTCAGCACTGTGCTTGAGGACGAGATGGTTGTCGTGTCGGCTCTGTCTTTGTTGTCCTGCAGTGTTCCTGTCGAGCAGTTGGTGGCTGCTTTGGTGTTTATCAGTATTTCCCTGAGTGAATTTATAATGTTCCATTATCGTTTATTTATTAAGATTGTTTATGCTGCTTGTGTATTTGTTTATGTATTATGTTGACTGTATTAATTAATTTTGCTTTTGCTGCTCTTGTATTTGTTTGATTTTATGTATTACGCTCCCGGCTATTAAGTAATTTTGCTGCTCAAATGTTAATTTATTTGAAGTTTAAATTGCTTGTATTTTGCTGTCCTTTAAGTAATTTAATTCATTTGTAGTAATGTTCATTTTATTGTTTACTCTAAACTGAACCTGACTCACTGTAAATATGTAAATAACTAATTTGGAATAAACTAATATTAAGGTAACTTTTTTTTGTATTTGTTCTGCTCCTCCCTCCTTTGTTTGTCACCTCTCGTCAGTCATTACAGCCCAATTGCTTGTTTATTTTAAAGAACCTGTAGATCTCGAGAGGCGAGATCGTGCCATTGGCGACCTTAGGCCAGGATTGGTTCTGTTTTGGCTGGCGGGGGTGTGGCAGCATCGGGGGAGAGTATTTTGTTTGTAAAAAAAAAATTTTATTGTAAATTTTTTTTTTTTCTGTTAGGTGGGGAGGTGTTAGGAACAATCGTTTGTCGATTGTTCCCTTGGTGGATTGTTGCCTCCTTTTGTTGTTTTTGTGTTTTTCTTGCTGGCGAGCTGTCGTCTGGTGAATGGCGTCAGACTTCGTCAGTCAGGTTCGTAGCAGCAACGAGTCAGGTTGAGGGTAGCAGCAAGCCAGCTGGAGTAGCAGCAGCAGGTATCCGTACCTGCGAGTCAGGTCCTGGCAGCAGAGCAGCGGAAAGTTTGTTGAGGACGAGATGGTTGCCGTGTCGGCTCTGTCATGGTCGTCATAATTGGAGGAGGACGTCAGTACGTTTCTTGCGGACGAGATGGTTGCCGTGTCGGCTCTGTCATGATCGTCGGTACTGGAGGAGGACGTCAGCACTGTGCTTGAGGACGAGATGGTTGTCGTGTCGGCTCTGTCTTTGTTGTCCTGCAGTGTTCCTGTCGAGCAGTTGGTGGCTGCTTTGGTGTTTATCAGTATTTCCCTGAGTGAATTTATAATGTTCCATTATCGTTTATTTATTAAGATTGTTTATGCTGCTTGTGTATTTGTTTATGTATTATGTTGACTGTATTAATTAATTTTGCTTTTGCTGCTCTTGTATTTGTTTGATTTTATGTATTACGCTCCCGGCTATTAAGTAATTTTGCTGCTCAAATGTTAATTTATTTGAAGTTTAAATTGCTTGTATTTTGCTGTCCTTTAAGTAATTTAATTCATTTGTAGTAATGTTCATTTTATTGTTTACTCTAAACTGAACCTGACTCACTGTAAATATGTAAATAACTAATTTGGAATAAACTAATATTAAGGTAACTTTTTTTTGTATTTGTTCTGCTCCTCCCTCCTTTGTTTGTCACCTCTCGTCAGTCATTACAGCCCAATTGCTTGTTTATTTTAAAGAACCTGTAGATCTCGAGAGGCGAGATCGTAACAATATATATATATATATATATATATATATATATATATATATATATATATATATATATATATATATATATATATATATATATATATATTATAATGTGTCTTTATATAAAACCATTCTGCAAATATGATATGTGTCTCTGTGAAAATTTGATGTTTTGCTTGCAGATTCATCATTTGTTATGAGATATAATATGATCTTAAAATGTCTCTTTCTTACAGATAAATTGTGTATCATGTGATTCTGAAATATATTTTGATATGTTTTTTTTTATTTGTTTAATATATTGTGCAGTATATTAAAATGAATACTGAGTGTTATGAAATCGAATTTGTAACATGCCGAGTAGAGAGAAAGGTTAGGATTCTTATCACTTAACCATTTCCTGTGTACCCATCTGTTCTTGACCAAAGGGAAGTCATATTCGACGAGGCCACTTTGCTTATCTTGATGAGATGACAGTTATCAGCCAAATGCTTGTTACACATTTGTTCTGTGTGCCTATTCTGAAGTTATTATCTTTCTCTATGTCTTATTATGTTTTCATAATCTGAGTAGAAAAGAATGAGGAAGTGAGAGAGATGAAGTTGACACGCTGACAGCCGAGCCAGTTTGGTCGCAAAATACTTTTTCCCATTTGCTCAGGTGCTTAACCCACAACAGGAAATATCAGTTTTGAGATAGGAGCTTGAAGTTCCAGTCCTGTATGTATACCATACATGTATACCTGTATGTATACTTTATGTATCATGTATACTGAGAGGTGGAAGGAGAAATCTGTTATTCAAAGACTGAAGGGACTAGTTGGTAACCCTTTAGGACCCACCATATATATATTCAAAGGGAGACCAGAGGAATTAGGAGTTGCCTTGGGGATTTCAAAGATAGCAGCGGTCTTTCTCTCTCTCTCTCTCTCTCTCTCTCTCTCTCTCTCTCTCTCTCTCTCTCTCTCTCTCTCTCTCTCTCTCTCTCTCTCTCTCTCTGGTACAGTATAGTCTAAAGGGTATATATACAAAGTTGGTTATCCTCCTTACACAAAAGCATAAGTTTTGTCAAATTCACCCACGAAGTGTATGCATTTTGTAAGAATGATCTAAGGTGTTTATATTGTGCACACATTATGAAAATGTGTTTTACTATTTTCTGTTGAAGAAGGTAAGATTCTTACTGATATATTTTGTACTGTTGTCGTGATAGAGAATTATTGTTTAGATAAGAGGTGGATAATATCTCTTTTAGTGAGTTCTAATGTGTCTTGCAGCTAACTTTATCTTACTAAGTGCAAATCATTGTGACTTGGCAGTGTTGTCTTTGAGCAAATTTTAGAAAGACGTGAGTTTAGTTTTTTTTTTTAAATGAAGATAATCTTTTGAAAGATTGTTATAATCTTTAAACATATTTCTATCTTGGAGAAATTGGTGTTGGTATATTTCCATTTTTGCATATTTCATTCTTATATGTCTGTGTTATCTTATTGCTCTAATTTTATAATTACACAGTGTGTTCCAAAGTTTTGTGTTGGTGATTGCTTGGAATTTTGTTAGTGCATACTTATTATTGAGATTTCAGAAAATACTTATATGGATTGCAGTTAGTAATGTTTTGGTGAACACTTGCGTTGAGTTTAGTTAATCAGGTGTATATCTAAAACTTGAGTGAGAGTTAATGATTTGAATTTTACTTAACCAAATTGTTTTCTTGATAAATTAAAATTTTGTGAATTAATCTTGATTAAGAAATACTTAAATATTACACTGTTGTCAAATAATAGTAAATCTTTTTGAGATTGTGAACTCTGCTATAACTTTTGAAGTTAGAAATAAATTTGTCTGTTTAAAGCTTTAAAAGCACAGTGTTTCATTTTGACCGCCAGTGATTAGAGAAATTAATGAATGTGTACAAGGTAAGTGATACATCTGTCTAGTTCTCCTTTATCAAAGTGAAATAGAACCAGGGAAACAATTATAGTGTTTGTTGAAGTGATGACCATTTTCCACTAGCCTGTTTATAGCTTATTAATTATTACCTCACCCATAACTTGATAAAGTTAGATTGATTTTTCCAAGTAATAAGCAAGTTTTTAGGGATCACTGTACCTTTAGAGCATTTAGTCTCAATAATTTTGTTATGAGGTTTCAAATGTCTGGCTAAAGTGAGGTAACTTTCTGGTCTTATTATCCGTGTAATAACCAGGTACTTGATCACTCCGTGACAAAATATGTATATATATATATATATATATATATATATATATATATATATATATAAAATGGCCGCCCCCACGCAAACGAAGTGCAAATGGCTGCCCATGTAGTAAACTCCTCTCATTTTTGTCCTTCCTGTACCCTTCCTCCTCTGTCATCAATATCTCGAGTCGTTAAGGTTGCCAACGGAGAGCCGCTGCAAGGATTGGAAAAAGAACTACCAGGGCGGCATCCATATTGGGCCCTAAGGTGATCCAGTTTCTAAAGCTTGGCCATGAGTGCTCAGATTCATTCTCACAAGTGTTTTGGCTGTGATAGCAAGCAGACATCCATTGTTTTCTCTTGCCCATTCCACAGGTCCGCCAACCCGTGTCCCATGTGTGACAGCCTTAGTTTAGGATATCCATATACCAGATCGTTCCTTTGGGACTCCTATGTTAAGCCTAAGACAACTCAAGTAGTTTGGCAGCCTGTTTTTCCTTCTACTGAAATATTTCTCGACTTTTTAACAAACCCCTCTAAGTAAATCCCATGCTCCACCACGTGTATATCTCTCTCTCTGTTCACCTCAGTACACTCTCCTTTTGATCCTTGGTCCAGCCTTTTCTCAGCCATGGCCACTGTTCGTTTGCATACTAGTTAAATCCAATTTGTGAACACTGCGTTATAAGTAAGTTTCGATCAGCTGTGCCATTTGTGGGTATGTTGTTAGTTAGTGAATCCTTATTATTTCAGTTGCATGGTATTAGGCCTTCAGTTCTCATCAATCCTACAGTTAATTCAACTTCTCTCTCTTTCTGAGGGATGCCTTTATCGTGAGTGAAATTGGAAACTCTCAGCTCGCCCTTTCACTCGTCAACTGGACC
>JANJGK010000001.1:40965296-40970296 GCA_039081455.1 Macrobrachium rosenbergii
CTGGGTTCGATCCCGACGTGAGTCAGAAATTTATTTCTGTTCCACACGTGATTGTGTGTTGATGATTTCTATCTTATTCACTCAGAAGGGATAATTCGAATGAAATGTTGTCTATTGGGTCATTGCTGAGTCGGGAAGTTGGGGAAAACTCGCTGGTATGCAAGCAGTTAGCTTGCCCAGGTAATTCCTTCGGTGCAGTTGCTCTCAGGTTCCAACTTATTTTAGACTTGTATGGCCCTTGCTTTCCACCTGAGAGACCTGGGTTCGATCCCGACGTGAGTCAGAAATGTATATATATATATATAATATATATATATATATATATATATATATATATATATATATATATATATATATATATATATATATATATATATATATATATTACATATATGAAGCAACTAACGTTTCGGATTTTTTTTTCACATGAATTCAACCACGGGTTACCTAATAAAGTATTAAAATGGCCAAGACAGTTGTGTGATTGCTTGTTTATGTGTTTCTGCAACAGTAAAAAACTTTCATCTAGGCGGTAATAAGGAATCTTAGGCATTGCAATCTTTATATCTTTTCGCTGAAAAGATACTGTCCCCTCGATTTTTGACGCACCCTTAACTTCAGTCGTGCTGGTAGTAAACCTGAAAATGATAATACTAATGATAACTATAATGCTAATAATATCTCTGATCGTCAAGGCGTCCTGATGAAATGACTGAGTGTAGGTTCTGGTTTGAAGGCATAAGTTTTATATCTGAAATCTATAGGCTTTTTGGGTTTCGAGACCAGTCTTTATGTGACGTCTCTGCTTCGCAGTGGAAGTGGCGGCAGATTTTGTTATGCTGGTGTAGTGGTTCAAGCTATATTTAAAGTCAAGAAGTATAGACCTTTGCTTATGATAACCTTCATTGCAAAATTCAAA
Organism: Macrobrachium rosenbergii; assembly: GCA_039081455.1. Lineage (NCBI taxonomy): Eukaryota > Metazoa > Arthropoda > Malacostraca > Decapoda > Palaemonidae > Macrobrachium > Macrobrachium rosenbergii. Next base: position 40,966,216 of record JANJGK010000001.1, read on the forward strand.
ATCTATGGCTGGCAGGTTCTGAAGTTATTGCAATGTCATTAATCGGGAATGAATTCAATTATAAGGACAGAGGTGACTGTCTGCAAAATTGTAAGAGGACCCAGTAACTGGTAATTGGGAATTTTAATTAAAAAATTCTTTAGAGAAAGAAAGAGAGGACACAAGCAATTCTGCTAAATGCTACAATGGAGGGAAATCGCGAGGCAGTAATCTTTTCATGGCAACAGAACTTCCCGTTTCCAGAAGTGTGATGAATAACCTCATTAAGGAAGACAGCGAATTGATTCTCATCATCCCCCTTGGGTGAAGAAAGAAGTTCAGCTTTAAAGTTCAGCAGCTTTAGCTCAAGTAGGTCCAATCAGCCCAATAAAAAAAAAAAATCGATGAGCGTTTCAGCAATTCATGAGGCGATTCATTTTGCAAATGTCTCATTGTGAATTCACGAAGTCGATAACACGTGAAAGGAACTTTTTCCATTTGAGGACATTAATTTCGGGTGGCAGAAAAACAGCCGTGTTTACTTTGTGAATAAGGTACAGTAGTGAGAAAAGGCTACGAATTCAATATGCCCATGGTTTATAATTTTTTGGGCTCTTCCGTTTGGATAGTCCTAGGTTTAACCACTCGTAAAAGAGGTGAAGTTTACTTATTCATCCTAAACCCACTTTTCTTTGTTTGCTTCGCTGCCTCTGCGCGTCATTCAACAAAAATATTTTTGCCTTGCCATTTCGCATAGGCTATCAACGTTTCAACTATAATCTTCCCTAAAAACACTTCCAGGAAGATGCAGATGGGAAACCTAAACTACAATCAAAGCGATCATGGGCGCCTGCGCTACAACTGCATCGCGTCATTGCTATTAATTTAGCGCCAAACCAATTAACGGACTACATCTCTATTTATCTTAACATTCTTGAAAATACAACCAAAGGAGGAACGTCATTACGAAAGAGGTAAACGCGATACAGATAGATGGGTGGAACAGTAATCAAAATCAATTTAAGTTGCACCCAGACACCCCATCCAAATCTTGTTTACAAAGTCTTTACAGAGGCACTACTCTCCAAGAACCTCATCATAATTACATTTCGATATAGCGAGATGACAAAAAATCATCACTTTAACTAAAAACTCTAAGGTAAGAATGAATATATATATATATATATATATATATATATATATATATATATATATATATATATATATATATATATATATATATATATATATGTATGTATGTATATAATTACTAAAAGGACCTCATTCAAACTGGATGGTATCTAATGGAGTGTTTATTCAGAAAGAGTTACAAGCTTTCTTGGACAAACAGTCCACATTATCAAGTACCATCCAGTTTGAATGAGGTCCTTTTAGTAATTCTACTAATGCACAGAACAACTGTGTATGTGATAAAGTTAATACATATATATATATATATATATATATATATATATATATATATATATATATATATATATATATATATATATATATATATATATATATATATATTAGCAACATATCTGTTGCAAGTTCCTTGCATTTTTCAATCATATGAATTATTCAGTGAATTTTGAAATTCCAAAATAAAAAAAATTAAGATTAAATTTCAAAGCCGGTCGCCATTAAAAGGTCGTCATTATCATTCCTCCCACAGAAAAGATCAACTGATTCTAAAGTTGAAGAAAAAACGTTCTCAAATGTGATACCGCATATAAATCCTGACCGGAGACGTCTTAGTTAAAAAGAAGAAACCGGTCAGGATTCATATCCAGTATTTCATTTGCATGTACACACACATTATATATATATATATATATATATATATATATATATATATATATATATATATATATATATATATATATATATATATCTTTAAATCCAAAAATAAGCCTCGGAATAAAAAAATCCCCGCCCAGCAATTGTGAGATTGTTCTAGCAATAACACAATTCATGACCTCAAGATTTTGAAGTTCTCTTTCTTAATACACACAAAGTAAGTTGATGGTGTTAAATTACAATTATATAATCTCTTGCAATGCTGGCAGCTAAATATGCTAATATCCCAATTGGTGACAAGATCGATCCTCTAGCTAGCCAGTCATATTAAACGAAGCAGCTGACAGTGTACAGAGGGAATACGAAAGTCCAGGAATTTTCTGTTATTAAAAAGAAAAAGGATGCGCTAACATCATTAAGGATAAAGAACCCAAGTGAATTATGCAAGTAAGTTAGCACAGTAAATGTAAAAAAAAAAAGGCAATATAAGAACGTGATTGGAAAAATAAAGTTATGAAGTAATAAAAGATAATAGGATAAAGTAAAGTTCGAAAGGGCGATCTTACTCAAAAAGGAGAAACTGGTTGACTGGTTATCGAGAAATGTAAACATGCACTATCACACTAATAAGAGAGTCTTAACCAAAGGAGTCCAAGTACGAATTTTTTACCTGTTATGCCTAGTTCAACACGAAATCAGGTACGTCCATATATCGAGGATGGATGTGATAAGGGCTGTGAATCTTGTGCATCAGATGATTGACTATTGGAAGAACTGTGGGAATGCAGGCGCCAGGCTAAAAGGTCTCTAAAGCATGAAAGTAACATTCATTTACAGTGGAAAAAAATCCAGTAAGACTGAAAAAATAAAAACAACCAATATGTAGGAAGTTTTAGGAAATGAGGTCACTGTTAAAACAGCAGACATCCAAATAAAATCAGTATCGAAAATCGTTTTTCATAGTTTATGCTCGAAACCTGAAGTGTATCCCCAGAGAACTAATAGATTGGGTTCTATTGCAGAATAATGCCGCAACCTTCCGATTAGCTGTGTCGAACTTTATTTGGTTATATATATATATATATATATATATATATATATATATATATATATATATATATATATATATATATATATATATATATATATATATATATATTGCAGAATAATGCCACAACCTTCCGATTAACTGCGTCGAACTTTATTTGGTTATATATATATATATATATATATATATATATATATATATATATATATATATATATATATATATATATATATATATATATCATATATATGTGTGTGCGTGTGTGTGATCAACTGAAGTCACTAGAAAACAAGCATTTTTTTCACTTATCGACTTTTCGTAATGTACAGTTACCTTGCATCCGACTGCTTTTTATTTAGGCCCTTAAGGTCATCACAAGTCAGTTATGTTTCCTTTGGTACATTATTAAAATCTCGATTATCCATTACTTTTCTGACGTAAATTGTACTACAGGGCATAATATGTGAAACTAAATGTTGGGGGGGTTGCATAAATCTCATATTTTGTGATGGCATGACTGACACTTTCGAAGATCTGTGTTCGTACCCCTAATGAGTACTAGATCCAACCGGTAGTATCTGGATTAGCGTCCCAATACAAGCAGGGGCCGCCTTGTGAGTCGAGACCCCTTTAGCATTGTGGACCTTCTTAGGATGAGCCCCAGAAATCGTTCGCAGGAGCATGGTGCACAGTGTTAAGGTGTTGAATATATTGTCCCTTCGACTTCACCTCTGAACTGTTGGCTGATGATCTTGGCTATCCTCCAGTGTATTTTGCCACATTAAACGATAAGCAGAATTTAGAAATAACCCGCAGTCCCGGACATATGTGTCTGCTAATAAAATCCAAGTTTATAAATACCAAGGATGAACTGAAAATAGAACACTGGAACATAATAATCATAATCAAATCGGAAAGATAGAGAAAATAGAAATCAATTTAAGAGATACGGATTGGACATCTCACCAGCTCGTGAATCACAGTGCAAAGGATTTATCAGCGTGAATTGAAGGGGTAAGGAGTACATTTATTCAAAAAGAGCAGATGGGATTCGTCAGGGAGTAGGAATGATTTTCGTCAGGGATTAGGAATGGTTTTAACACCAAATGCAGAAAAGGCCCTTACTGATTGGAGAACACTGAGCTGTAGATTACTGCTGGCAAGGTTTAAATAAAATCAGTACCATATGGACTCTGAAGAAATTAAGATGAACTTTATGTAGAACTGCTGAATGTTGTATATGAAATACCA
>JANJGK010000001.1:40977796-40992796 GCA_039081455.1 Macrobrachium rosenbergii
AATAGAAATTATAGTATATATATATATATATATATATATATATATATATATATATATATATATATATATATATATATATATATATATATATATATATATATATATATATATATATATATACCAGCCACAGGGGGTGCAAGCCAGCACGACTTTATGCTGGTCCCAAGCCCAGGTAATTAATGAGGGTTGGTGGCAGGAAAGGCATCCAGCTGTGAAACCTGTGCCAAAACCATGGATAGTAGCCAGGAACAGCCAAGGGAAGGCCAGGGCGTACCCTGTTCACGTGCCGCAGGCGGGCTTTGCCTGACCCGCCCTATAAATGGGCGAGGGCTACCATGTCAAGGACGGGTGTGGTTAAAGAAGAAAGTCCAAGAGCTTAGAATTGGAACTCTGAATGTTGGCATCATGACCGGACGAAGTAGGGAGGTGGCAGATGTTATGGAGAGAAGGAACATTGATATCTTGTGTGTTCAAGAGACAAGGTGGAATGGAAACAAGGCAAGAGAGATTGGTAGTGGATTTAAGATGCTGTATAGTGGAACTGATGAAAGAGGAAGATGTGGAGATGGGGTTGTTCTTAGTAAGGAAATGAAGGAAAATGTAGTTGAGGTTGAAAGAAAAAGCTATAGAATAATGAAAGTGAAACTGTGCTGTGGGGGGCACAGTCTAAATGTAGTAAGTGCTTATGCACCTAGTCAGTGCTTATGCACCACAAATGGGCTGTGATGGGGAAGTTAAAAATAGATTCTGAAGGGAGATGGATGAGATTATTACATCAACAGAAATGGAAGAAAGACTGGTGATTGGGGGTGACCTAAATGGACACATTGGATGCAGTCCGGTAAATATCAGTAGGATTTGCAGAGGACATGGAATGGGAACTTATAGTAGATTTTACATTATCTTTTGATTTGACAATAAACAACACCTTTTTTACAAGCAAAAATTATGCAACATACAGTAGTGGAGGGAGACTGATGCAAATAGATTTTCTGTTGTGTAGAAGAAACCATCTGGTGGAAGTAAAGAACTGTATGAACCTAAAGGGAGAAACTGTTAGCCCACAACATAGGTTAGATGTGTTCAATTTTTTGACACGGAAGGTTGCACAGGGGAAAACTATGGTGCGGCCCAAGATAAAGTGGTGGAGGCTAAAAGACCAAGAGATGAGACAGAGTTTTAAAGAAAAGTTCCTGCACAGCATTAGATTAACAGATGATGTGAACATCTGGTGGGTAGAAAATAGCACAATGATACTGAGAACAGCAGAGGAGCTATTAGGAGAAATATCAGCTAGAGGACCACCTAATGATAAGGAGAGCTGGTGGTGGAACCAAGATACTCAAGATAAGGTAAAAAGGAAACGAGAAGCAAGGATAATAGATGAAAGGGATGAATCTGTGGAAAATGAAATGGTTTGAAAAATTGCAAATAAAGAAGCACAAAGGGCTGTGGCAAGGGCAAAGGCAGAAGGAATAAATGAGATTTACAAGAAAGTAGAAACATCAGAGGGTCAGAAGATGATCTACAATATAGCAAAAAGAAGAGATTGAGCAACTAAAGATCTGATGCACATCAAACAGATCAAGGACAGAAATGGAAGAGTTTTGTCAAGGGAAGAATGTATAAGAGCAAGATGGAAGGAACATTTTGAGAAGCTATTAAACGAAGAGAACCCCAGAAGAACAAGAGAAGAGAGAAACCCACGAGTAAGAGCAGTTCCAGATATCACCAGAGAAGAAGTGAGGAGAGCACTTGGCAAAATGAAAAACGGAAACGCTGTTGTACCTGATGGTATACCAGTGGAGGTGTGGAAATGCTTGGGAGGAGAAGGGGTTGATATACTCTGGGACCTCTTTTCAAAGGTCTACCACCAAGAAAAAATGCCGGACAGCTGGAGAAATAGTGTTACGGTCCCAATATATAAGGGAAAGGGGGATATACAAGACTGCACAAATTACAAAAGGATAAAATTGATATCTCATACTATGAAGATATATGAACGAATTATAGAGAAAAGAATAAGGAATGAAACAACAATAAATGAAGAACAATTCGGGTTTATGCCGGGAAATGGTACAGTAGATGCAATTTTTGCACTAAGGCAAGCAATGGAAAAAATGCAGAAAGACAGATAGGGCTACATCTAGTATTTATTGGTCTGGAGAAGGCATATGATCGGGTACCTAGGCAAGAAGTGTGGAGATGTATGAGAGAGAAGGGTGTTTCAGAAAAGTATGTTAAAGTAGTCCAGGATATGTATGCAGAGGTTATCACTCAGGTAAGGAGCACTGTGGGAACAACAGAAAAGTTTAGTGCAAGAGTTTTTTGGTTTACATCAAGGTTCAACTCTCAGTCCCTACATCTTTGACCTTGTGATGGTTGTAGGCTGTTTTGATAAAACTAGGAGTTGTGGAGACAAGCACTAGAAGATCGAGGTTTAAGGATAAGCAGAGCTAAGGCACAATATCTGTGGATGGGAGGGGAAGGAAAACTGGGTGCAGTTAAACTAGGTTTAGACGACATCAAGAGGGTTACACTTTCAAGTACCTTGGGTCATGTGTGCTTAGATGAATTGGAGGAGATCATCGGGAATATTGTGCGACAAGAGGATTAGTGCAAGAGTAAAAGGAAGGTTTTATAAAAGAGTAGTTAGACCAGCGAAGGTGTATGGGGCTGAGACGTGGTCAATAAAGAAGGCTCAAGAAAGGAAGTTGGAAGTGGCAGGGATGAGGATGTTGAGATGGATGTGTGGAGTCACGAGAAAGGACATGGGCAGTCAAAGTGGTAGAAGTGTCAAAGAAGATTCAGCAAAGAAGATTGCAGTAGTTTGGTCATGTCATGCGGAGAGGGGGAGGATCATGTGTGTAGAAGAGTCATGGACATGGAGGTGGTTGGGAGGGGGAGGAGGAGGGGAAGGCCAAGTTTCAGATGGAAAAATAACGTAGCAAATGACTTGCGGGAAAAACGGTTACGAGAACAGGATACGTAAGATAGAAGATGGCGAAGGCTTACAAGGAACAGCGACTCCATACAGAGATGGGTAAAGGCTGAAGAAAAAGAAGTATATATATATATATATATATATATATATATATATATATATATATATATATATATATATATATATATATATATATATATAATTTCGTACGTGAATTACATAAATATGCCGTTCTGCAAAACGCATTTAAAACAATAGAGAAAAATAGAATGCAGTTATGTGATGTATGCACGCACACTCACCAGAATGAGTATTCACATGCACGGACGGCTGTAAATAGCGCACCCTGAAAACTGGGCGAGGGTAACGTTGCACCCGGCACTAACAGTGGCTCATCGTCCCCAGGGAAATTCTAATTTCCAACAATGAATCCACTGTGCCAAAGCCCGGCAGATGAAATAAAAGGAAGGTGTGAAGATTGAAGCCTACTGTGTGTGTGTGTGTGTGTGTGTGTGGGTGGGTGTGTGTGTGTGTATAGAGAGAGAGAGAGAGAGAGAGAGAGAGAGAGATCAAATGTATAAAGACACTTAGTTTATTTAACTGCGTGCGAATATCTGGCTCAAAATGTATTTCTATAAAACCTGAAAAGTAAAAACCAAACAGCCCGAAAATGTCGACGTAAGAGGAAAGTTCCAGCTAATGAAAAGGGAGGAAATAAAAGGAAAACTGTGATCATGTTACGTTAATCGAAGTTGCGGTCAGGCAATAAAAACACACTGACAAAACAGGTACTGAAACGAAACGGAAAGAAAGGAAATGAGAAGAGGGAGCGAGAAAAAAGAAAAATAGAACTTCGAACTAAGGAAATGAAATACACATAAGGGTTCACAATAAAACGCAATAATAAAAATTTTGTACGGTAAGATGGCAAAACCTAGTTGCAGCATAATGGATATTCTCATAATTTGATTGGAAACTAACAAAACCTGATTTCTGAGTAGATGATGTCAACAACTGAAAAATGGAAATAAATCACTTTTCTGACCGAGCAGAGCCTTATAATTTCTGTAGCTGTTGGATTTAAACGGTTCAGATTTTACTATAAAGCAGTTTTACAGTTAACCAGGCTCCTAAGATTGACCTAACACCGAGGCGTCTTTTGATATAGAAAAGATGAAAACATTCTACGGTCCCAACACAGCAGCTTCGGGTTGTAATGATCACAAGTAAAACTTGGGAATGCCTGACCATAGACTTTGTCCAAAGTTCTAAATAAGGTCAGGATTTCCATTTCTTAGAAAATTATGTAAGCTATAAACTCATACTTAAAATCCAAATTAGTTTCTCGGAAGTGGGTACACGTAATCATATTTTCATGTCAAATTATTTGCACGCTACAATTCTACCTGAATATGTGAGCCATCGAGGAAAAGAATGAACAAGTACACAAATTCACAAGTGTGATAAAAAAAGCTAATTCATTAGACTCTTCATTTTCTAAAAGAGTTCGCTTTCAGTGATACATTTCCTAAATGGATATATTGGAAAGCAATATTATGGAATGCATATAGTTTACACGTGTGTTAATATATCTTTGGTCAAAGTCTGCAAAATATCATCTCGAGCCACTATTATCTCTCTCTCTCTCTCTCTCTCTCTCTCTCTCTCTCTCTCTCTCTCTTAACTCCACAGTTGGCGTTCAATTTCGTAACAAGGTTATTGGGCCTCTCGATAAACACCTTAGCTTATTAGCATTCGCTACAAATTTACTCCAGAAGCTGGCTGACAGAGCCGAGGACTCGAGGAGACTCCCAGAATGACAAAGTATCATGGTCGTTTGTGAACTATTATGCTCTTAAATCATATGGTTTTTAGCTTGACAACATAACCTCCTTTTCTTACTGGTAATGGGAAGTTCTCGTGATATTCTGAAATAATGCATGAAAGACTCAGTGTGCAATGTAATAAATGGCCGGAATGAAAAAAAAAGAATCATTAACTGGTAATTACCTCCCTACCGTCGTACTCGCGTATGTGAAAAGCGATAATTAAGCTTAAACACGGAAACTTGGAGTAAATGGTTCCTTAATTGCCATAGTTCTCATACACTTTCAACGTTCATCATCATATTTGGGCTAATACGCGAGTGCATTATATATCATGGAGAAAACCCCATTACCCATGATGACATTAGTAAACCTGACATGTGTTAATCCTCGTTTAATACTTTTGCCTTTCGAACTGCTTTAAACTGAATGATCGTCTTTACAGAAAATCTTTCTAGTTGCTTGAACGACAAATTGGCATAGCAATCTCGAATAATTCAGGTAAAGATATCTAATATCAGTCGATACATCCTAAAAATATACACGGAAAAAAACATGGAAAGAAAAGGAAAACAAAATGAGACCGAAAAATTGTTGCCGCTGGCTTTGGAAGACATACTAGCACTTCGATACGTGAGTTCAGTAACAAGATGACGACGTCACGATGTCTTGGCTGTTCCAACGAATGCAAACATTATCCTTTTGACTACGGCTTTGGAAATAAATAATGAATGCAACTGTAAAAAGTTGCATTCCCTTTAGAGACGATATGGATTTCTGCACTACCGTTACCCTGAACTCTTTATGCATTCATCATCAACTGAAGTCATACGGCCTCCTGATGTTTGTTTCCCACGATTGAATCTCTGTCCTTCCTATCCTTTCGCCTCATAGCAATGTATAACGTTCGAGATAAAAATTCATCGCCAAGGAAATACCATTGTGAAGCAGAGTGCCAGTTTAAAGAATGGAATTCCTTCGCTAAGCGAATTCTCACGACGTCTCTCGAATTGGAAGACCGGGATCTGGTCGTGGAAACCTTATTATTGACTCTTATTGGAATTCTCATCCCACCGCATGTACAGGACGCGGTGAAAAATGGACACAGATTCAACACTGAAACAGATTGCAGGCATTCATTTACAAACTGCTGTTTGGAATTCATAGTTTCTCCTGCTCAAATGAAACTTAGGTCTTTATCAAATTCTTATTAAAGTAATGAAAAAAATTAATGCATCAGTACTATGGATAACATCGACATTAAGTTTACGATGAACATTTACTTATAGAAACAGGTCTTCGCATCTCTTTTGCAAGCTTTTCTATTATTGCATTTTTAACTTAAGCCTTCCTCGGCTTCTTCTATGGGTCACCTCCAAGTAAACGGAGAGTGGCACATGAATAACATCTGTTCATTTTTTTTTCTCCACTTAAGATATGCTGAGCCTCTCTTCACTTCCCCTCTAACTGTTAGCTTGTATACAAGATGACTGATTGGTGGTGTGTCTTTCAGATTGGGACCATTTCCTTCAAGGGTAGTCCGAAGGTCTCCAAACCAGACAAAAGCAGCTTCTCCTTCTTTAGGCTCTTACACGTTAACTGCTCTACTTTAGTTAATATTCTACTTTTCTTAACGAAGCTCTGTGAATACATTTCGAAATATTTGCTAATCATGTTACACACGAGCTAACTATATATATATATATATATATATATATATATATATATATATATATATATATATATATATATATATATATATATATATATATAGTATATATATATATATATATATATATATATAGTATATATATGTATATATATATATATATATATATATATATATATATGTATATATATATATATATATATATATATATATATATATATATATATATATATATATGTATATATATATATATATATATATATATATATATATAAATATATATATATATATATATAGTATATATATATATATGTATATATATATATATATATATATATATATATATATATATATAGAATATATATATATGTATATATATATATATATATATATATATATATATATATATATATATATATATATATATATATATATATATATATATATATATAACCAGGCGGCGTGGAAGTAGACAGCATGAAACATAATTCACTTTATTTCTACAGCGACGTTTCGAGACCAATGTCTCATCATCCAGGCTAAAATCAAAGATAAAAAACTGATAAGCAATACAGCATAACAAATTATTTTTTGTTGACACGCAAAATACATTGAATAAAGCAAGGCAAGGTAAGATACATCATTGAAATAAAAATTACGCTACAAGAAAAGAAACATATTTAAAGTTAAGAGTAGTTAAAAAGACACCTTGTCTCAACGGAGTTCAGTTGCTGTATGGAAAATGCACCGAAAGTAAACAAGAAGAAGGGCGTGGTTTAAGCTATGTACAAGGGAACAGATGAAGAGTGGTTGTTTAAGGTGGGAACTAGTTTCTTTATAGCTAGAGATTCTAATATTGGAAGGTGGTGCTCATATGGGCTTGATAATAATAACTTGAAATCCTTATAATTTATATTATTTTTGCAATATATATATATATATATATATATATATATATATATATATATATATATATATATATATATATATATATATATATATATATATATACTGTATGTGTGTGTGCGTGTGTGTATGTATGTCTGTGTGTGTACGTGTTTTATATATATATATATATATATATATATATATATATATATAATATATATATATATATATTAGATAGATAAACAGATAATATATATTTCAACAAGCTACTCTTATGATGGGGTGAATACGGAGAAAAATAAAACCAAAGTAATTGTACGTTCATTTTTCAAATGCTGAAGCAACTCTGTAGAGAGCTTTTGTAACATCAGTCAACTTGTATAAATAGACCCGACCCCATTTCACAGGCTGCACCACTCATCTCAATCTCGCACTCGGTTCATTTCCTAAACCTCTTCATATCATGTAATTAACGTTTTCTCATTCTTTCTCTTCTTCCTCCCAACCTCCTAATCAGGGACCCTTCTCTACATGTGACCAAAGGCCATAAAATATTATGGTCCATATTTTTGTCTTGGGTAAGTTTTCTCTCTTCATCGCTTGGGTACTTTTCCACCTTTCTATTCTTCTTACCCGACATGCACTGTGCAAACCATACACTTCAATATCTCCACTTTGTTCTTTCATTTCCCTTCAACATAACAACTTCGTGCCCATAACGAGGTTGCTCAATAATTCCATCATGCATCCCAGCTTTTACATCACTGAACATTCCTGTAATATTCTTGCTCCACCTACTTTATTCTGTAACTCTCCTATTTTCTTTTTCTATTGCCAATGTTGAAATGGCTTCAAGCATATACCTGTAAAAATTTACTACCTCATTTTTTCACCATCCATACTAACATTTCTTAATCCAGATTTATGGCTTCCATTTAACTTATGGCATTAATCATTCCTAACATTCGCTTTATATTCTCTGCAGTCACTGCAGCTTCTCTTTAATTTTTTTCATCATTCCTTTCATAAACATATCAAATAGCCATGGAGATACAAAACACCTTAGTCTGTGACCAACTTTTGCACCAAACTTCCATTTTTCATTACTCTCAATTGAAAACCATATCACTATTCATATCTTATCTGTAGCAATAAACTTTCTCTTAGATCATGTTAGTAAAAGTTTTTTGCCGTTATTCTGGAAATTCCAACGAAAAATGTTTCACAACTAACACTATTCCTGGTAAAAACCCAGATTGTTCTTCTGTCAGTCCTTGTTTTTAGCTATACTGCCTCAATCAAAATGTTACCCTAAACCCCTGCAAGTATACCAAGTAATGTTATGTTCCTATCGCTTTTCAGTCATCTCTATCACTTTTCATTTACATAAATGAACTATGTTTCATCTCAATCTTATATTTGGAATTGTTTTTTCGTCCAAGTATCCATTATATAACCAATTTAACCACAGTGTTACACTATCACTAGTATATCACAGCTTTTTAATAATTTGAAACCCCACCATTTCCTAGCAAAAATGAAATACTTGGCAAAATAAAAGATCTGATACATGTAAGGTATGACAGAGGCACAGATGTATTAGGTATCTTTTCATTTTCAACATTTTTATCACACCCTAACTTCAATAAACATACCAAAAATAAACTAATCTATCCACCACTACAGTATTCACAGCTTCCTCTAGTCGATATCTGCATCCAACAGTTCTTCAAAACCCACGCTAGCCATATCAAGAACGGACTCCACTATTCCATGCCAACATCCATTTTCTTTCCTCCTTCCTCTGCAACCCAAAAGTTATTCTATTTCCCGTACTGCTGCAATTTATTAATGATTAGATATATCCCCAGCCAATTCTCTTGTCACCATTAAGTCAAGTAACTTACTTTCCATCTCCAGCAATTCTTATTTCCATCATTTATTAACATTTATTGCTCTCATATAAGAATTTCCACAAGAAATATCTCCGTTTTTAATAACTAGAGACATTCCAACCTACCCTTGTAGTCACACAGCAAACAACACTTTCTTGTTCAAACCCTGTTTACATATCGATTGAATGCTTTTCAGCAGCCTGTTATGGTGCTGGACCGACTCAGTTAGATGCTATGGGTTTGAATCGCTTAATCTGAACAGTGCGGAAATGTTGCTCGAGACTCGTCCAGAAACTTCACTCCCTTGAACAAAACAAGACAATAGCCAATGCCACATTCATCATTTCACTGCTGAACTGGGGAATTATTTTCTTCATATACCTACAGAAAAGGCTAATCAGCAGCACATCAAAGCCACCAACACAAGCTGTATCTTTTACTTAGCGTTTATTCTCTTGTTTACTTGAAATCTAGGTATTTCTGATGTAATAACTCGTCTTCTTCTCCTTCCTCCCAAGATTTCGGAAGTATGCATTCTTTTCATCAACTAATCTTCTACTAATCATCATCAACTGTTCTACTTACATTAACCCTTTTCCAACTAATGCCCAATTTTACACAAAGCCAGTCGCTCTCTCGCCTACATGCTAACTCAAACTTTGACTTAAACACAAAGCTTTTTTCATCATTCTTGACAGCTTACTTTCCACACCATATATGTCAAGCGCCTTCCATACTGCACAAGTAATTGTATTAAAAGGTTTTGAAGTTCAGTTACTTACATAATATATTTTCCCTTTTACTTCAAAATTTCGCACAAAACTGTTCCATAGTAAATGCTGGAGCCTTACGCCTCCTTACCTGTCTGAGTTCACGCAGCTCTCCTCTTGTAAATAATTTTCTACAATCTGAAATATTTTCTTTATCAGAATACTATCTTAAACCCTTATCATAAACCCTCCTCTCTACAGCAAGCAACATTATGCCCCAATACTTATTATTACATACAGTACAACTGTCTTCTTTACCCTCGTGCAGGGTAAAAAGTATATATACCTCTTTCCATTTCTCTTCAATGTTTCCCTCATCCAAAAACAGCTTACACAACCTGGCCAGACACTTTCCGTTTTCACATTCTAAAGAGCCACTTCGACAACCATTTTAAATTCACACTGACCCTTCGACTTTGGCATCATTCATATCTGCCTCTTGTATCCTCATTAGTAGGTAACTCGTCACAATACTTATTCCGGCGACCTGAGGCTGCCTTCTCTCTATGCAGAATCTCTTCATCTGAAGCTTTATGTAAACAATCTACTTTCTCATCACCCCTGTTTCATCAATTCACAAAAGAAGAACTTCTTTTTCTCTTTCAATAGTATGATCAAATTTAACCCTAAATTACGAAACTACCATACCTTTATTACTGCCTTTGTCCTTAACTACTTTTCTCGTCGTCTTGTATTGCGTTATGTGAAAATCTATTTTCTAAGGCAACTGTACCTCAAAGACTCCATTTTTCTAACCGCTTCCTACTTTTGTTCCCTCTTCCGAATTGCTTATGACCACAAACACCCAAGCTTCATCTTCAGTCTATTAACCCCATTTCATTTTGATATTAGCGCGAGAGCGAATTTGGAAGTCATAAATACACATTCCCAGAAATTCAGGAAACATAAGCTGAAAGTCACTGAGAGAGAGAGAGAGAGAGAGAGAGAGAGAGAGAGAGAGAGAGAGAGAGAGAGAGAGAGAGAGAGAGATTCATGTTTGGATGATAAAATGGGTACAGTACATGTGACAGTGAATCCTAGATAAATCTTTCTAAGATTAACCTTATAACCTTGTAGTAGGATGGAATTTGGATGAAAAAGGTTATCTCAGAACCGCATGCTCCGTTATGTACTATCTGGTATTAAGTATACAGCAATTCGGTCAGGAATGACGGACAAATTCTCATAAAGATCAAGTGAAAAAATTTCACTCAGGTATAAAAATCACTACATAATAATAATAATAATAATAATAATAATAATAATAATAATAATAATAATAATAATAATAATAATAATAATAATAATAATGTTGATCATGCACAAAGCATAATGTGAGAAGTTCACCTAAAAGAGTGAAATAATACATCATAAAAAATATTGTTTCTATCATTAACGAGCAAATCAACTTATAAAGGAATTCAACCCATTTCTTCCATTAATAGAAGAAGTAATGAAACTACGAACACAATACAGCCTACTGTAAAAATGAGAGAGAGAGAGAGAGAGAGAGAGAGAGAGAGAGAGAGAGAGAGAGAGAGAGAGAGAGAGAGAGAGAAACCCGGTAATACCAACACTGGTAGTAACCAGCGACCTGATTAAATTAATATAGGCTGAATAAGCTACCGTAACCTGTCTTACGGTAAAAAATCAGATACATAAATAAGGTAGTTATTTCCATGCTCCTTAATTTAAAGTAGATAGAAAAAACAAGCGATGTTGTAAAAATAATAAATAATCTACTTTCTAAATGACCAATATTCACTGAAGTACAAGTGTTTTAGCCGCGATGGCTGAATTATCACGAGGGTAAAGAGCTAACCGCAGTGCCATTATGAATATTTTGAAAAATGCCCTTTTTATCTTTACTTATCTTTACTTTATGTTTTCAACGATTAGCTTTATATGAAAAATTCTTATCTATTTGTTTTCCACTTCAGTTTGGCTAACCTTAGGCACAGTCCAAGATATCGGTTCGAAGTACTCCCGTTCGAAAACAACATAAGAATGTAGGGTTGCAGAGGAGGGAAACAGCGGTAATCCGAAATGATTAAACATTCAGTTCAATACCTCTCCACTGCACTGTACAGTACGTGAGAGGGACAGCCCAGTTCCACACGAATCAGGTACGGGAAAACCATCAGCCAGTACGAAAGCTGCATCCCAAGGGACGCTACAAAATAAGGGAGATTAAAAGAGGAGCAGCCTTTCTGCAGAATATGTGGGAACAGGTATGTGAACAGGAATACCTGTCGAAAGCAATAAAAGCAGGCAGTAGTTAAAGGCGAGAGTGCACATACACTTTTTACTAAGTGGGGGTGCGGGTCGGGGTGATTTAAAAGCACCAACCCATTGTAAAGTGTACGGAGGAGGATATCGGTAGTACTATAGAACAATTTTATCTAAACAATAACGTTTGTCCAAAGCTGGGGCATTTTGGAGTGCTCTGTAAACAGAAGACTTAAAAGAAGAAGAACTTGCTAACGTCGTCGAAACAGGATAAATGTAGAGAAATTTACGATGAACTAAAGTAGCAGAAAAGCAACCAAAGTATAATGTAGTCTTACAAAGGTTTTCCTTCTGATTAAAATGTCTTACTTCAAGTATTGAGATGTAAAAAACAAATCAAAGGTCACTCAGGTATATAGATTAAAGTTATCCATAGGGAATTCGCAGTTCATTGATAGCTATGGCCCCTTCCATAACGACTAATTTTGATAAACCGCCTGTTGTGCACCCCTTTCTGCTGGTTCTTGATGTTTTCAGAATCGTTGGCGTCCCCTGTTTGCGTCCTCCCTGAGGCTATGTCTCCTGGAGAAAGCATCCTCCTTCAGACCCAGTCCAAGTAGTTGATCTCGTCCTATACAGACGTCTCGCTATCCTACGCCAAACCAGGCCATCTTTGTCTTGGCACACATGCCCAGGAACTGAAACTTAGACCGCAAGAGGTCTGGTGACTTGCTGCCATCACTTGTTGAAGGAAGACCAGTCCACTCATCTGTCCAGTATTGCAAAGTGCACTTGCAAGGGGGATTATCTAAGGTACATCTGATATTAAGATTTGAGTTACCAATTCCCTTTTCCTATTAATGAAACTTCTCATTTCATGTCACAAATTTCTCTCCCCCATTAAATGATTGTTGAAATCCCGTTACTATTGTTTTGTGTTTTCTCTATGCGATATAATTTTAGTGACTTAACTGTACCTTGTTCATAGTGAATTAGTTTATTCATTCTTATCATGTGCCTTTAATGCTAGGGGGGAAAAACCCATCCTCCACAAAGCCTTACCTGGAATTATTCTATTTCCAGATACGTGTTATCTTGTAACCCTCGCTTCCTTCACCACCATTCTTCCCTAGTGGAAAAATCTGCCATAAGGAAGCAGTATTATTAACCTTGCCATTTATCAAACTACATGTCCTGGACCGAAGTCCCAAAGATCCCATTGTGTTTCCTGACCCCTAGGCTCCGTTGTGCTTTAATTTTTGTATAATTACTTTCCTATTCTGAGAGCTTAGTAGAGCTATATTTACTGTTAAATTGTATCATAGATGTGCTTTATCAAGCAGTAGAATCTTGCAATTAACCACAGCTTTCAGTGGCAACATTTTTTTCCAGTAATTATATAGGTGTTGAAGCCTATCCAGGTGTTTCTATTGATCACTATTAGTCACGGTAAGTGATCTGCAAGGTCTAAGTAAAATCTCCAATGTATTTGCCCCTTTCCGGCCTAATATGTAATAATATATATATATATATATATATATATATATATATATATATATATATATATATATATATATATATATATATACATATATATATATATATATATATATATATATATATATATATATATATACACGAGTATATATATATATGTATATATATAATATATATATATATATATATATATATATATATATATATATATATATATATATATATATATAATGTGTGTGTGTGTATGTATGTGAGTTTGAGTGTGAATGCTAAATTAGACCATGCCTAGTTGATACAGTAAGGAAAAGGCTTATATCCTTGCCATAATCTCTAGAGAAACATTTTTGCGCGTTAGATCAAGCGTGGATATTTAATTTTTCAAATTCTTATTATGACATAATTTCCATTCCAGAGCAATCCTGAGTACTTTAAACACGCCACTGAACTGAGCAGGGAAATAGGGACCTGGTCGTTATTTAGCTGTGTTGGGCAGTAATCAAGGTCATGTGGAGCACGGATGTAGCAATCCCATTTCTGGTGAGCATTTACATACACCCACACACACACACACACACACACACACACACACACACACGCGCGCGCGCGCGCGCGCTCGCACACACACATTATATATATATATATATATATATATATATATATATATATATATATATATATATATATATATATATATATATATATATATATATATATATATATACTGTATATATATACATATACAGTATATGGAGCATATGTACAGACCACTGCATTTCTGCATACACAGAAACTCAGAGTTGCGTATGCACACAAATATCAACCCAATACCCTTAGTGAGGATACGGAAAAAGATGAGGGAACTTTCACTGGTCCCTGGGTGAGCTCAGAGATCAGACTTTCCTAGTAAAACCGGATTTTTTCGTGTTATTTTTGGTACGACCTGTTATCTGGGGAAATTCCTTTCAACTAACTTTCCCGACAACATTCACACGACCATAACGGATTCTGCTTTTCGAAATGGAGAGAAAAGGGCATTGTGAAACATAAGGAGTGGCATTGGTTATTACTTAACCTGTTAATGAATACAAAAGGCTTGCCACTATGTAGTAATTAATCTTGCTCTTAAATGATATTACATTAGGAAAATCAACAAGAGAACGTTTCATTCTTCGCGCTGTACTTTTGCTCGCCTAAAGCAGCATTGTACCGTCTTCATTAAACGGAATTTCTTTTGAATCTTTACTCTAATCATCAAGAAGTTACTTTTCTCCTTCAGGTGGAT
>JANJGK010000001.1:40997796-41001497 GCA_039081455.1 Macrobrachium rosenbergii
AATCTCTTAACTTAAAAGAAAATTATTCGCAATGCCAGTAGTCCCACCAAAGGTATCATTTCAAGTGATGAGGGCCTAGTGGTCCTGTCCAAACTTTTATAAATAATTTTTTCATTACTGAAATCAATGGTATGATTCGACTCCCAAGTGTGCTAGCGATGGGCTGGAAACTTTACCTTACCGACAGGCTGCAAATATAATCCCGTTTTCTCTGGTCCAGGGAATGGCCACTTTCTCCAATATAACATTTATCACAGGTTATACGAGTACATCCTATAGCATAGACTCCGACATCACTTCTTGGTTTTCTACAACTGTCCTTGATCATTTCCTTTCTAAGATTATTTGGGTATTGAAAAATTACACTACACCCCCTGTACATTATTGGACCACTAGGAGGATTGTGGAAGCCCTCATCACTTCAAATACCACCTTTGATGGGAACACTAGCCCTAAGAATATGTTACTTTTAAGGGAACATATTTACCACTAAGAACTTCAGAATTGTGTATGGCCCTCTTCAGTCTGAAAATGTTGATAACCACACTTCGCCTGTTCCAGAATCTATAGATCAAACTACCATTTTGGATAACGACCCAAAGATATCGTTCAAGAAAAAGACCAGCGTTTTGTTCCGCCTCGCAGATCACTTAGAATTCTGGAAAGAAATTTGACCCTTTGTTTATATGTGCTTGTCCTTCTCCATCATTGTTGCATGCCTTTTTTTACTTTAGTGAGCAAGTCCACAGTAGCATGGACGAAAGCTCCAAGCTATGTATATATTTTTATAAATACACACATTTCGTCTTTCTAAACAAGAGTATTATCGTGGCTCCTTTTGTAGATAACTGAGAAGCATGGTACGGCGTTTTTATATCTCACAAACACACACACACTGTATATGTGTATATGTATATGTATATATATATATATATATATATATATATATATATATATATATATATATATATATATACAATCGTATATAACATACAGATAGATTGATAGATGGATATTGTTTTGAGCACGAAACGTTAATTTTGTTTTCCTTTTCCCCGCAACGGGCTATTTTTGTACTTGTAACAGTACTGTGCCAATAGCTGTGATGGGGTTTGGCGGGACTTGACTCGCCAGTGTTTATCTGGCTCTTGTTCCTAAAAAGACAGCTCTCTTCACGGCTTCTCTGTCGAAGTTTACCTGTTTTCTGGGAGCAGTCAGTTCCTTTTGAAGGAGCTCTATATGCACCTGTGGTCCTTGGACAATTTCCAGGTGTTTTCTGCTGCTTGTGGGGGCCTTCAACCTGTCTGTGTGTCTTTCGAGGCACTCCCTGCCTTGCCTCTCTGCAGTTAGATGCTTCGTTTTTGGTGCTGTTAGTCGTCTGACTCTGCTACATCGTTAGTGCATTGTGGGAGGCACTCCTAGGCCACCTCTGCAGTTCGTGGCTTCGAGTGTAACACTCCATCTCTCGTCTCCGCTACACTGATGGTGTCTTGTTGAAGAACCCGTTGCCCCGCCTCTCTCTGCAGTCTTCTGCATATGCCAAATGTGCTGTCTTCAAGAGTCGTTATTCTGCTTGCTTATTATCTTACCAATGGTAAGGACCTAGTCACTTACCAGTGTATCTTATGTGGACATCGCTAGAAGTGCATCAGCACATCAGGCAGTATTAATGACGATTTAGCAATAATCATGTGCCGCTACTGGACAGCCTGTTATACCTTCAGTTTTTATATTTTTTTTTTTTTGTTTTCCGTTCCTGGGTGACGGAATGTTAAGTGTAAATATAAGTGTTTGTATTAGGTTCAAGTGTTAAGGGTTAGGTAATATCAACATTTTTTGTTTTATTTTTGTCAAAATTAATCTTTCAGGAACTTTGTTTTACACTATTCATTTTCATACATTCATATTGAAACATGGAGCATTCTTACCCTTTTTTGCATAATATTTGTGTCGAGGATTGCAGGGTCCTATCTTTGGGTATTCATTGTAACTAAGCCTTTAGCCGTTAACTTTAATGATCTTTCTTAGATTATTTCATCCACTCCAACGTGACCGGAACCTCGGTGAATAAATGAATACCTAAAGATTGGACTCTGCAATCCTCGACACAAATAGCATGCAAAAAAAGGTAAGAATACTCCAACTTTCAATATGAATGTATTAAAACGAATAGTATAAAACAAAGTTCCTGAAAGATTAATTTTGACAAAAATAAAACAAAAAATGTTGATATTACCTAACCCTTAACACTTGAACCTAATACAAACACTCTTATATTTACACTTAACATTCCGTCACCCAGGAACGGAAAACAAAAAAATATAAAAACTGAAGGTATAACAGGCTGTCCAGTAGCGGCACACAATTATATATATATTGTTACGTGTGAGAGTCTTGGTTGATCATGTATTATTCAATTTACGTAATTTTTACGGCCCTGCAAACCAAGATTACACGTAACCTGCCACTTGAAGCCAAAAGTTAACCTCAAAGACAGACGTTAATTAGCCAAAGGTCGCCAGTTAAGGGTCATTAACCTTAACAAAGAATATTTGAGATGAATTTGATTTTAAACGCAACGGTTCTCCCAAACATTCGGACGCGAGGCATACAAAAGCATCGAGATTTGACCTGATTTTGCTTACCCTAAATCCTAGGTATTTTACTGGAATAATGGGGTTGAAGCTAACAATAAAATAATTAGGCTTAATCTAGACTTTGTAAACACATATACCCTAAGCGGTGGCTGAAGGAAGAAAACAAAGAAAAAATGTGAAATACAGAAAAGTACTAGTCAATCGACGAAGCTTCAACAAGAATCGGACTTACCGTGAATGTCGAGTCGCTGCGCAAACGAGGGACCTCAGGAGTCGTATTCTGGCAGTCTTCCCAATTCACTAATTAAGTTAGACGTAGGAGGAAAAGTAATAAAGAATAAAGAATATCGTTCGGACACGCATGCAGCGTCACCCTCGTTTAGTGACCGCTGGAATCTCTCTGACTCGACCTCGCTTCGTTCCCGCCAGAGGAGGGCTTATACCGCCCCGGGCAATCTGACCTTGACAAAGGCATCGTCGAATGCATAGAATAAAGCTTAAGGGCCACCATAACTAGGGGTCATTGAGCGTAAACCCTCTCTGAGGCTTAGGTCCCTAATGCCCTAGCATATTTTGTTTACAAACTTTCCAGCCTATGGGGTTAAATGCCTAAATGCTACCTATTCCTTTCTCCAACGGATGTTAAAGTTTGAACTGAAGACGCTTCTAGCGTGGGACAAAGCAATTTCCCTGTCTCAGTCAGGCTGATATTTCTATCCCTAAATGTTCGAGGGCGAACAGCGTAAATATTTATAAAAGCTCCCCCCTTTAAGAGGGCCTTCACTCCCTTTTCGGGCGTGAAGGTCTATACTAAGCAAGCTGTTCGCCTCTCGTAGGTTACTCTCCTTCCCCTGAGCAGATTAGTCCTGGTTAGCCTACCTAGCTACAGAACTACCTAACCCTAGATAGGACATGAGCTATAATCACTACTTAACCTAATTCTAATAGTACTAGAAGGTGCTCACGGTTTTTATAGGCTACCTCCTACAATCAAGATGTGTTTTAGACCTAGCCTAGTGGTACATTCTATGATATTCCCTAGCCTAACCTATCCTAACCCGACCGTAGCACCAACATAAGAGTTAATATTCTAACTAAATTACA
>JANJGK010000001.1:41001597-41006597 GCA_039081455.1 Macrobrachium rosenbergii
AAATCAAATGGCGAAATAAACAAGGCCACAAAGGCAGTCAACTAATGGGCGGCAGTTAGATATTAACAGCTAATTTGCCCTGAGAAACGGCACGAGGGACGGCAAGTCAGCTGATTGGTGACTACAATAATGCGACCCGTTTTGCTTGAAGACCAAGGAGAATTTTACAGGACCCGGTAATGAAGGGTTGCTGCTGTCCTTTGTTTTAGAGAATTGCTTCTCTCTTTCACTCTCGCTCTCTATATCTGTACAGGCACTATTCATTAATGCGTACATAATGCATTTGTCTCTATACAAGGTGACTCCAAAAAACAATACATTTGCATACACCTTAATAAAAACTTTTAACTCCCTTGGATCTCAGATCATTACAATAGCAGTTCGTTACCGTTTTTCAACGCAGAATGGTGGGATCTAATAATAATAATAATAATAATAATAATAATAATAATAATAATAATAATAATAATAATACCTTATTATCATAAAATAATAATAAAACATTATTATTATTATTATTATTATTATTATTATTATTATTATTATTATTATTATTATTATTATTATTAACTGATGTTGTCAGTGAGGTATATATTCTTACTCTCATCGTCCTCCCAAGAAGAATTTTCATCAATAAATAAGAAAAGACTTGCTAAATAACTTCTTATTGTCGAACTGTGAATAAAAAAAATTACTTCAAGTCTTGTCGCAAAAAGCATGCCATTCATTGCAAAAGTTAAAAATGAAAATAACAAAAATGAGATATGTGCTGACAACTTCAATTAGCCACTCATTACACAATTCTTGGCATCGGTCATAAACAACACAAACAGCCCATGCTATTACCTTCACGACCACCCTCCAACACACAGGCAAATAGCGAATACACCACACAGACACTATACAAATATCTTGAATTCTATACCACCACCCACAAACATCACACAAAACAAAAAGCACATCCATACTCACCTCACCAGACAAGCACTTAATAACCTTCCCAACAACAAAATACTCGGCACCCCCCCCCCCCACCCAACATAAGCAGCACAGAAACACAGCTCTCAAGATTGGAGAGAGTACACCTGACTCGACTTCGCTGTGGTCATCACCAATCACTAAACACCTACAAACACCGCATAGACAACACCCAAACAGACATATGTCCACTCTGCCAAGTTAGTCCCCACACAATTACACATCTCTTAGTAGATTGCCCTAACTTGGCAGCCCTTAGACAACAACACAACATCCACACTACCACACAGTTATGGTCAGATCCAGTAAGCGTGGTGTCCCTCTTGCGCGGTGCAGGCTTCCTGGCATAACAGAGTCTGGAGAACCGCAACAACAACAACATTTAGGGAATGAAACTTTTCGTCCTCTCTATAAATATTCATAACACACGCATATTTCCAATCAGAGGATGCACTTTGACGATGCATTTTTATCGATATATGCCACAACACTAAAAAGGGTTTGATCTATCCTAATTGATGATGATCAGATTCATCATTAAATCTTTGTGATGCTATATAATTATCTATTTGCATAGATTTGCTCGATGTGGGAATACTTAATATGAGTTTAACTTTTTACCTAATTTCGTTGATACATATGCGGACGGGGATCCAGCGTATTCCAGAATCTATAGCAACTTCGCATACTGCATAAAAGGAAGATTTAGTTAAAGTACTGGAAACCTTTCGGAACGGTTTCTGCAGCATTTCTATCAGAAAGAAAATTTCTAGTGTTTTGTTACCAAAGAAGCTTTCTTGTTAGTCTTGAAATATATTAGCACCAACTATACGGCAAGACGTTGCATTTTCTAGATAAGTCGATTTACCAACTAACATGAGTCCAGGATGCATTAGAAATTACTCCACATTACGAATCTTTCTCAAAAATTTCAAT
Source organism: Macrobrachium rosenbergii (assembly GCA_039081455.1). NCBI lineage: Eukaryota > Metazoa > Arthropoda > Malacostraca > Decapoda > Palaemonidae > Macrobrachium > Macrobrachium rosenbergii. The sequence goes on from JANJGK010000001.1 coordinate 41,003,512, forward strand.
TTAGAAATGCCACTAAATAGAAAATCTGTTTCATTTGATTATTACTCTTAATTTATTCCGGCAATTTTCTCATTTGCCATCTTCATAAGAACATGGCAAGGTATCTGTTATTTGATTAGAATAATTTAGTTTCAGTAATATTTTGGAAATGTTAGGCATGAATCAACTCTGAGGTTGCACAAATCACTACGGAATTGTAATTATGTCCTTAATTTTTATTATTACACACATTATCTGGAATAAATAGTAATACAAAGAGCCATATTAAAGCAATGTTTCCTGGAATCTGAATACATTAGACTGACTGTTATTAATAGCTAAAAGGAATATGCAACCTTTGATTAACTTTTTATAAGCAATTCAAGTATCAGTAACTATTTCCTTGTGATGGGATAGGTTCTTTGAACATCAACGAAGATAGTTAAAGCTGTTTGTATCTATACATGTTACTTATGGGAGGTATCCTACAAGTCATCAAATATATCAAAGGTAGAAAACCGTTACTAGCCCTTACAAGATTTACTGCGGTATTGGCCATTTTTCATGAGTTATCAAAAGCTCCGGGGAGTCAGTTGCGTATTTGCTCTGTTTCTCTGTAGGAGGCTTTCTGTCTCATTTCTGCCTTTTCATGCAGGCAACTTGTAATGAATATGATTTAGCTCGAGTTTTAATGAACTCTCATACACACGTTATTTTCTATTAGGAACTTAGCTAATGGCTAAAGCAACATGATACGATAATTTCCACTGTTTTAAAACAAAACATATACTTGAAAGGATATTGGCAGGATTTTTAATACCGTTAATGATTTCGATTGTTCTGGGGTGTTTTCCTAGTTACTGTTACTTTCTAATATTCTTTGCTTGCTATAACTTTTGTACTATATTAGCAGAATTAAAATCTCCCCTTTTTTTCTAAATTTCTTTTATGATCATTCATCGCATATATTCTCTTGAGATTTAGCTAAGTATATTATTTACTGGTTTTAGGAACATCCACTTCCACTCATATAAAAACTTTTTTTATAATAAAATTTCTTCTGATCAAGTTATTGAGGGACTAACAGTCGTCCATATTGTATTTCAGGATACAAATACATTTCAAATGGATTACATTTTTCTTTCTCCAATGCCTTGGAAATATATATAAACAAAACTTAAATCTGAAATCCAATACCATAAGCTAGAGATGGCTTGGAAATGTCGTTCTCTCCACCCCAGTGTAAACGAAGCTGGACACCTCTGGGTACCAAAGAGTTGGATGAGAACAATGAGATGAGAGGATGGAGATGAGGTGGAGATTTGTGGAAGTGAAAGCAAGGGGAAGACATGAGTGACGAAACTGCACAATGGCCTTTAGGTTGCACGGCATTGGGGCCCATGATGATGACGGTAACGTGTGCTGAATAGAAATTCCAATCCTGAATGGCACTATGAAGGTTAAAATTGACCAGCATCAATAATGTTGCATAAACTATAAATTATCAATGCTTGTGGTTTACCAGAAATAACCAACCTGATTTACTTTATTTCTGTTCCATACATACAATGGCATGACATTGTATATATGGAACAGAAAAAATTTAATAAGGTTGGTTATTTCTGGTAACAATAAATCAAGGTGGTTATTTTTGGAAATCTGTATGCACTGATAATTTACAGTTGTTTATGATGACCATATATATATATATATATATATATATATATATATATATATATATATATATATATATATATATATATATATATATATATATATATATAATTCATTAGCCACATTTTAGAAATGCTTGTCACTACGAGGCCTGTAACCAGATGAAGATAAAGAAGATAAATGAAGCTATGCTGATGCCCGGCCGAGACTCGATCTTGGGTCGAGATATATATATGTATATATATATATATATATATATATATATATATATATATATATATATATATATATATATATATATATATATATATATATATATATATACATACATATATATACATACATATATATATATATATTTATATATATATATATATATATATATATATATATATATATATATATTGTAATGTAATTAACGTAAATTGGTTTCTTGCTGCCCCATGTTTAACATACCATAATCTCTTCTGTCCAGTTTTGTTTATTTAGTTTTTTTTTTTTTTGTCTCTTGAAGGCTGGACTTGGGTCTTTTGCCTCCCCTCAATGGTTATTTTTTAATAGGTCCATCACCCATGTAAGAATGTTTCTTATATTCATGCTTATTGGTGATCGTCTGGTCATGTGTTGCCCGCTGTAGGCCCCTACCTAAAGTGTTGTGGAGTTTTTGGGCGTCGCCTCCCATCTAATGTGTCAGTGGTCCCACTTTAGAGGGTGTTTATCACCTTTTGCTTCTGAAAGCAGATTTTGTAGGTTTGCACTTGTAACACTCTTGGCCCCTCTCTTTTGATGATGTCTGCAGTGATGCAAACTCCTTTGGTGCCTTGTGAGCCATGTGCTGTGGTGGAGCCCACCTTTCTTGACTGTATTCGTTGGTTGTACCCCTCATACCAAATATCTCCTGGGCCCTCCTGAGTGTCCTGTGTGATGTTGTTACACCTTACTGTCTGCCCTCCCCTACAGCCTGCCAGTGTCCTGGGACTGTTACAGGACTTTCCAGTACCAAAGAAAAGATTAAGATCAACTTAATATGTTTTTAAAGCTTTCTTACTTTTGTCCTTATGAACATCCAGTGTACGCTGTATCGATATTGATAACTTGTTTGAGGATGACACTCTACTCTTTTATCCTACTTATTTGTGAAAGGAAGATTTATCAACACCCTCATCATTACTGAAATGTTTAGGTTTAAAGTATTATATTGTATTAATTTGTAATTAGCTTTTTTTAGGTTTAAGGATATTTTCTATCCTGATTCTTCTCCTATCGTGAGTTGGCATAATCTACACTCAAGATTCCTACCTTTTACTTATTCCTATTCTCTATCTATTGAGTAAACGTTAGTTCGGCAAATGGTGGTTTTGACTGTGTACTGTTTTTGCAAGTGTGTCTTTTCCTCCCCCATTCCAGTTTTCATGGGGAGCTTTTTGTAGGTG
>JANJGK010000001.1:41009097-41034097 GCA_039081455.1 Macrobrachium rosenbergii
ATTATACAGGTTCGTGACTGACCACCTAAAAAATTTTAGTACAACACAATAATTCTCTTTTTTTTTTTTTAAACAATAATAACTTTTTGCAAGATGAACATTTTTACAAATAAAAAATTATATCAAACATACGGATATATAAAATATATATCAAGTAGCTAACTTGTAATTAAGTCAGTGATTTTATCTTTTAGGTCATTCTTGAACATTTTTCTAATACAGGGGTCCAAATAATACATGCCAGGGCTAAGATTAAATTTACAACTGGAAGTAAGCTGGATAATAGCGGACTCCAATAGATTTCTTGAAGAGAAATCTTTCGATCTGGCAATCACTGAACTTTCAGTCAAATTTATCCTGTGAGAGTTTTCACTTGAATGAATATAGCATTGGATGCTTGTCCAGTTTTGACTGAATACTTATGTTGCTTAATACGTACATTAATCCATCACGAATTACCTCTACCTGTAAGTCATATCATTTCTCTCACTATGTTGTGCATTTGTGATTGTAAGTTTATATTCAATGGTGCAAGTTACCAACAAATATTTGGTATGGCAATGGGCAAACTTTTATCCTCACTCCTCTCAAACTTGTACGTGGAATTCTTTGACAAATGATATATACCTAATATCATTTATACTCCTTTAAAGTGGTATAGGTATGTTGACGATATTTTAGCTGTTTTGCCTGCTGGTATTGATGTAAATGATTTACTCTGTAATTTGAATAACCAGGTAACATCCATTAAGTTTACGTTAGAATTAGAAAAAGACAATTGCCTCCCTTTCTTAGATGTTTTAATACATAGAGAACCATTTCAATGTACATACATTCAGTATTTATAGGAAACCAGCCAACAACTTAACTTTTGTCCATTTTTATTTAGGCCATCACCTCAACATCAAAATATCAGTTTTTTCCTTTATGTTTTTAAGAGCCTTGCGCATTGTCAGTCCCCAGTATTTGAATAAAGAAATTAAATACATAAGAAAAATAGGGACAGATTTATGTTATCCTTCACATATACTAGATATTTGTTATAACAAAGCCCACAAAATGTTTTATAGTGAAAGTAACATGAAGAAAGAAACCCCAAAGAACATTCTTAGCTTGCCTTATTTTAGTGGTTTTGAAAACATAAAATCATTGTTAAAACCTTTTTATGTAAACCTCGTTTTTTCTTATAATAACACACTCAAAAGAATGTTAATAAAAAATAGCCCTAAAGAAAACAACAACATAATATATAAAATTCTGTGTTTGGATTGCCTCTCTTTTTATATTGGCCAATCTAGCAAAGATTTAGATGTACGTATTAAGCAACATAAGTATTCAGTCAAAACTGGACAAGCATCCAATGCTATATTCATTCATTTAAGTGAAAACTCTCACAGGATAAATTGGACTGAAAGTTCAGTGATTGCCAGATCGAAAGATTTCTCTTCAAGAAATCTATTGGAGTCCGCTATTATCCAGCTTACTTCCAGTTGTAATTTTAATCTTAGCCCTGGCATGTATTATTTGGACCCCTGTATTAGAAAAATGTTCAAGAATGACCTAAAAGATAAAATCACTGACTTAATTACAAGTTAGCTACTTGATATATATTTTATATATATCCGTATGTTTAATATAATTTTTCATTTGTAAAAATGTTCATCTTGCAAAAAGTTATTATTGTTTAAAAAAAAAAAGAGAATTATTGTGTTGTACTAAAAATTTTTAGGTGGTCAGTCACGAACCTGTATAATCTTTTAATTGTCCTGTCCCTGCTCCTGAACGGTTGATCCTAATCCTTTGTAAAAACCTCTTAAATATTTAATCCTGTTTTGGCAGTTCTACTAATTCATCAATTGTGTTGGATTCCAGGTACATATGTTTCCTTTATAACCCCCATCTGTCAATTATATGAGCTTTCTTTGTAAACATACTTTTATATTTCTTCAGTCTGCTAAGTAAAGGACATAGCGTCGAAAGGCCTCGCAGCACTCCAGTGTATCCGTTTCCTTCGTGGATTTTATCTTTATTCATCACGTTCCGTATTTTCATGATCCAGTTATATATATATATATATATATATATATATATATATATATATATATATATATATATGTATATATAAATAATATATATATATATATATATATATATATATATATATATATATATATATATATATATATATATATATATATAAATATATATATGTATATATACACATAATTTTTTATTTCTACCCTTTGAGTTCCCCTATCACAATTTTTGGTTAATATTTGCGATCAATAACCGTTCAGTTATTTTTGTGATATACCCAACACGCCTTAATCAGATGTATGCTTCTTTTGTCTTCCCATCCATTTATAAGTAAACGTTCTTACTTCCCTTGCCTTCATATTTCGGCAAAATATGATCTTCCAACGTAATATCCTACATCATACAACAAAACATACATGGAAACGAATGGATGGAACTGTAATAACTGGTTGCAATGCAAACTTTATGGTATTGCTAATTGCACATCACAAGGTGATTTCTTCTTCTCGGAAATATTCTCATTGATTACAAATGCTCTTGGTATCATTCAGTTTGGTATCAGTTTATTTGAAATTTTATACTTAATAAGTTTGACTGATGATAGATTTGCATTTTTAGCAAAGCTATGATTTGCAATTTGTTTAATTTTTGAGAGACTTTTTCCACCATTTATCTCTTCCTTGTTTTAAGAAATTCCAACTGGAACTATCCAAACCCTTTGGTTGCAGCGGGAAAGACGTTGCACACAATTGGATAAATAACATCTCTTGGTATTTCATGGTGCTTTGCATTTATGTTTCCTGATCTAAAATTTTTTTTTAAATTAAGGCATTTCTGGTTTACTTTCGTTATTGATATAAGTTGCTTTATCATTAATAATTCAGTATCTCCATTATGCATACGGCAAATGATTTTAGTGTGATCAAAGGGAAAAGCCCATTATCTGTCCATACTGAATCATTTACACGAATACTCTTGGATTTTGAATCTTAATATGCATTCGGATTTGGAGCTTTGGATTCTGTGATGGAGCCGGGTTCGGATCCTGGATTTTAATATGCCTGTGGGACAATAAAAAAAAAAAAAAAAAACACGCTTGATCACAATTCTATATTTTAGAACAGGTATAAGAAATAGTCTATAAACATTGCCGCCATTATCCTTGTTCAAGTATTTCATTTTTTAACTATTCTCTCTTTTCTCATCATCCTCCTTTATCTCACTCACCGCACTCTAATTTGTTTTCCAGCGACCACTTGCAAACGAGAGCTCCGTTCCACAGATTTCCAAGTAGAAATGTGATAAATCTTTCGACGAACGCTCAATGGCGACACTTTGATTAGTTTTATTTGTTTCTACAAGAGGCTAAATAACTGATCACCCTTCGTGGCAGCAGGTCGCCAGTAGGCACAGGAATTTCCATTTCAATCCCCCTCTGGAGTAGAATAGGGGTCATTGCCGTCGTTATGTTATGGAATACTGTATATACCATTAGCTACTCTGATGGCTTGCCCTTTGATCATCACTAATTAGGAGGCCTCCAATCATCACATTAGATTTGTCGAGATTTTCAACAAATGTAATTCTATAACACAAGTCAATTTCTAATCAGAAAATGTTGTCGTGTTCTTTTTATCTTTCTTTCTGTTTATATCTGCTATTCGTTGCCAAGTTAAGAAGATTACTTTTCTTTATAGATACTTATCCTTCTGGCTTTGTTATGTAGCAGCGTATTTAGTCCCAGGAGGCTTAAGAAGACACTCAGTAGTTTCTTTCTTTCATTAGCACCAAAAGAAACAAAGTTGTAATAGGTTACAAAATGAATTGCAGTGCAAGATTAAAGTGTGAGTCAAATGTGAGCCTTTCTTCCTATATCAACCCACAACTGGCGAGGCTCACAACCTCACACCCTTTCTTCTTCTGCTTCCTTGCCTTCTCTCTTCTCTCTGCTATCTTCTCTGCTGTTCCCCCTCAGAACTGGACTTGATAAGGATTTCTGGAAGTCCATGTCCAGCCCCTCGTAGATAGGAATCTTATTTCTGTCCCACCTTTGTAGATGCCTAATTGGTTGAGTTATCTAAAGACGCCCCTTTTTGGGTGGATTTTTCGTAAATCGCACCACCTTCAAAGGAGGTGCTTGCACGTCGCTGGAAGTTATGAATTCCAGTGGCTGTTTATCCAAATAAGGCCACCATGCGTTTTGTTACGAATTCCTTGTGATTTCCAGCTCGATTAAGTGCAGTCGTAATGACTTTGTAACCTCGACACAGTTATAACACATACCCGAATTTTGCTTTTGTAACCACAACACATGCCTTGCTTTTCTAGCGCTGGTTTACAAATCCCTTTATGATTTCCAGTTCGACTAAGCGTACCCGAGCTTTGGCCTCATCATCAGATATAGCCAAAACACAGATGTTTTGTTATTCTCTCTCTCTCTCTCTCTCTCTCTCTCTCTCTCTCTCTCTTCTCTCTCTCTCTCTCTCTCTCTCTCTCTCTCTCTCTCTGTTCGTTTCTTCCAATCTCTCTGTCTCCCTCTCTCTCTAAGTACCAATGTCTATTAATGGAAGGTTTCTCTCTCTTTCTCTCTTTCGCTATGTTAATTAACATTTAGAATATTCAGAATTCCTAGTTATCACTACAATGTCACGTCTTATTCAAGATGTAACAACAACCTCTTTGTATATGCTGTCGCCACTTCTACAAATTTAGCTGGCAGTCTAGGGCCATTACATTATTTCATTGTCATATAGCTTCACAGGAAGACCCTGGCTTTCCAAAACCTGAAAGCATAAAATTCAAGCATACAAGTTAAGATTATCTCCCTTCCCTGTTGAACCGTGTATTTATCTAGCAACGAAACGAAACACCATTTTTTAAAATCATCATGACTCCCTTTTCCCTTCCTTTTTCATTTGAGAATTTCCTGAGCATAAATTTGATTCTTACTACAGTGGGTACGGAATTCATTTACTGAAACAGTTTCAAAAATCTATTAAAAAAACAAAGAAGTTACACATTTAAAAAAATAATTTGTGAAATATTTGTTCAAATGTACTCCTGTGCATCTATTAACTGTAAATTTCCAGCTTTGTGACTTGTTTCTCCCTTTATAATTTTGAAAACTGTGCAAGCAAATAATGCGAAACGTTGAATAAAATCCTATGGATTTGGAATACTTTAGCCCTTTTACCTACTACAATTTCCATGAGAAACTATTACTCTTATTTTAAGTCAAATCGTTAACTGCTAATGAATCCTTACAGAGAGAGAGAGACAGGAATAACAATATGAGAGAGAAAACATCGTGGTTACAGTCTTTCTTGATTTTCATATAAAGGAAAACTCTCCGTCTCCAAGTACTCTTCCGCTGTTAAACACACGACGAGACTTCCTGCGTCTAAAAATGGGTAGGTAATATATTGGAACCGACGGAAATTTCCATCAATTGGGACCTTGGAGCAGAGGCGTTGGGAAACACGTCATCTGCATTTCATAAAACTCTGCCTAAGGAGATATTCAGGACCTGACTTTCTCTCTCTCTCTCTCTCTCTCTCTCTCTCTCTCTCTCTCTCTCTCTCTCTCTCTCTCTCTCTCTCTACAAAAAACACATTTTTTTAAAATATACTGTATGTACATATTCACATATAGAGAAAAAGAATGGCAGGGTCCGTGTATGTGTGTGTGTGCGAATTACCAGTACTCTATCGCTCAAAATAGATTACTTTCAGATTACTTAAACAGACTCATTACATTGGACTTGATCTTTCTAAACGAAAATCGATGGATTGTGAAATGATCAAGTCTGGTTTTATAAAATTAGGTCCCCAAGAAAAGCACTTAGACACTTTCGACCATGTAGTTTCTTAACTGAAATGATGTGCGATTATTTCCATAAATGAGAAAATGATAAAAGAAAGAAATTCTTCAGACATCTAGACAGAGCCATTAGCAACCTACACACTTCCTCGATTTCTTCCTACACAGACACTTGTCCGAGGCCTAATTCAGTGCTTCTTCCTGTGGAGTTCCTGTCACTGCTCTTCCATTTACAGGAACTCCACTTTTGAAATCCACTGCCAGAGTTCTCTCTCTCTCTCTCTCTCTCTCTCTCTCTCAAACACACACACAATATCACCTGTAGCCTACAAACTTGAGCATTTGTTTATCCAGTTTGTTTCACAGCTTCCAAACCAACTTAAACGTGTTAGAATTGCACATTAAGTAGGGGACATTTTAATTTCTTCACTCTCTTATTCCTTGTAACAGATATTTGAAAATTGTTATACCATTCCCAAACCTTCCAATTAAGGTAAGTATCAATTTCAAACATGTAGGAGGTAAGGAAATCGTAATTTTATCTGTGCACAGGAAAACAGACATAATAATTTTTATGTCTTTTCTTTTTTGGTTTGTGCTTCTCTAGATTTACTCACGTTACTCTCGATTTCCTTACCTCCTAGATGCTTGAAATTGATACTTACCTTAATTGGAAGGTTTAGGAATGATATATATATATATATATATATATATATATATATATATATATATATATATATATATATATATATATATATATATATATACATATATATATATATATATATATATTTATATATATATATATATATATATATTATATATATATATATATATATATTCTTCTTCGTTTTAACGTGCTTTTTTTTCCCATTTTTATATGGGGTAAGCACGATGCCTTCTTTTGAAGGACTTTGATTTGGCGGTGGGGTAGTTATATATATATATATTATATATATACAGATATATATATATATATATATATATATATATATATATATATATATATATATATCTGTATATATATATATATATATATATATATATATATATATATTATATATATATATATATTATATATATATATATATATATATATATATATATATATATATATATATATATATATCATATATACATATGTCAATATATAAGTGTGTGTGTGTCTGTGTGTGCGCATGTGAATAACCTGAAACAATGCAGACATTTCAAGATTTGCCATATTTTCATTTAAAAGATAAATACCTAAGTTTTAGAACAGCAACTATTTTATGCGAATTTTGGAAATATCGTGCATCGTCAAACCGTCGACAATGTTCAATATGAAAAGCACAGTCAGATATAGTATATAATAACTCAGTACCAGTAATACCGCGACAATTATTATTAAGATTTCTAAAGACACTTTGGTTTCTGACATAAGAGCCCTACTTCCTTCAGGGCCGCCCACCAGTGATAGTGATGTTCCCATGCGAATGAATTACGTTGAGGTTTCACTTCCAAGTTTACTTCAAAGACTGATACACTTCTTTGTTACAGTCTTTAAAAAAACGATGGTTATGAAAAACTAATTGCATCTAACTCCGATTTTTGAATGAAATGAAAATAAGATCTGAATTCCCAAGAAACCGCAGCAACATAAAAATCAGATTTTAAAAATATTTCAGCAATTCATTTGAAAATATGCACGATTGTTAATCATAAATACAAAGGAGGGAATGAAATTAGAATATGAACTACCTGGAGCTAAACCAAAGACTGCTTACTATCAAGGTCCGTTCTGTGATTACAGATGTTTCACTTATTTTAACGCCCTCAAACAGTGAGTTATTTTTTTTTTTTTACTTTATATTACTCTTATTTCAAGATCAGTTTGAGCGTTATTGATGAACAAAATGAAAAGTACATTAATGTAATCTCAAGATTTATTTGTGAGACAAATCTAGTCATTCTAAGATATGTTATTTATTTAATTTCTTTTACGTCCGAGTGAGAATTCGATATGAAATTCTACTTACTAAAATACTTCTATTTACTAATTATGGTTTTGGAGTCTCTCTCTGAGAGCAAAATAAAAACAAAATAAACAGACAGATACACAAGTGAAAGCCTTAGCTTTACACATGGCTGATTTACATTTCCATAAATTGAAATAAACGGCAATAAGTATAATAAATGCATAATATCTAAAGAATTTAATGAACCCCTCGCATTACTTAGCCTTAACTCTTATCATATGATGCAAAGGGAAAAGCAACTTTGTCCCTGCGTTTTAATTTCTGTAATCCAAATTGTATTTTTCATATAAACTTCCGCGGATCCAACATAGTTTAACTGAAAAGAAGTTTCCTTCAAAACATAATGAGGTCGCTCACGTGATGGCTTTCATCTCACCTGGCTTCAAAAAGAATAGAGGCAAAATAAGCATCATCGACTTTGAATCGCAACTAGGGATGCTGTGAGCAACTTTTGTTACCACTGTTGCTGTGATTTTTTCAAAAGAAAACGTTCACTACAGATCACACATGGCATACAGTCTTCATATTTTTGGGAGATTTTAAAGAAAATCATGGCACTGGAAGAACAGAAACCAAGTAGTAACAGATCTCGGTGGGTAAACGAATAATCGTAATTGTAAGAAACTAAGCAATGAAACAAGTGGTGAAGATTAAAGTACAATCAGAAATCGATAATCGAACAAACTATCAAGAAGATATCCATAAGAATGAACTGAGTAGGACAAATTACCATTATTATCCCTTATGACTAAGAGATATGAAGGGGATAATAAACCAAACCTGTCGAAGAACTGACCGAGCTTAGGAATGAATGCGCAATTTTTAAAGTGGAGTCCAAGACGGTAAATACCAGGTTATGATGGAGTCGCTGCAAGAAACCCTTTGCTGAGACTGAAATGACAATTCGTATACTAACTAAACTGTTTTGAAGAATATGAAATAAGAAAATAAAACATAATAACTGAGCACTACAAACCATAGGTATGGAATCAAAATAAAAAAATTCTGATTAAATCTCCTGACCATATAGGCATTGCACTTACATCAGTTGGAATGAAAATATTCAGTATATTTATTCCCAATAAGCCGAAGAAGGTAAATGATTATAAGCTTTGACTACTGTATGGAGAATAAAATCCTCTTCTGGTTGCATTTGTTGATTACGAAAAGGCATCTGACTGCTCTGACAGAAGTCGCAGACCATGGAAGGAATGGCGTCACTGTGGCACTCCCGTGAAATTATCTATGGACGAAGTAAACGCAAAACTAATGTTGATGGGGTCCTGTCAAGTGAATTTCCAGCAAGCAGTTGGGTACTGCAAGGGAATGTTATTGCACCTTTACTCTTTGCCCTTATTATCGATTTTATAAGAAAAACAAATCGGTCGGAGTTGGAAGAGGAAGTTCAGATTGGAGTAACGATAGAAACTTGACAGGCTTAGAATATACAGATGATGCTGCATTAATCAGCGACACATCACATGATTTTCAAGGCTTACTTAACAGAATGTATCATACGTCTAGATAGATGGAGCTCAAAATAATCCTTAGAAAAACAGAATTAATGATGACAGACTGCACATGCAGATGAAAGAACATTAGGTAATTTTTTCTAAATATTTAGGAACACTGACATCCAGTACAGATGCCCCTGAATTGGAACTTAGCAAGGAAAGACTAAAAAGGGAAAAACGAAAAACTGCGAGTCTGAATAAGATTTGGAAGTCAAATAGACTGAAATTCAGTTCTACGCAAATCATAGTTTGAAAATAACGCCAAAAGGAGAATACAGAAGTTAACTGGGAGGACAGCACTGAAAATGATACCCTAAGGGAAATTACGGAAATTCCATTTGTAGATGAGATGATGATGCAGGGAGTTGGTGATGGCTTTGACATCTTCGCACAATGGTACGTGATAATGTTAGATGGGCACCTGTGGGCACCAGGGGGAGTTGGAAGACCAAGCACCACCTGAATAAGAACTACTATGTAAGGGGATGCTGGAGAGGAGAGGAGATTTATGTAAGATGAAGAACAGGAAACACACGACTGGCAGAATTTCACAGAGATCCTTTACTTCAAGCAGCGTTGGAGGCGACAATAATCATTATTATTAATATTATTGTTCGAACATTCTTGTAGTCCTGTCAAAACTGACATTAATGTCTAAAACCATTTCGCAATTTTACTGGCCATACTTGCAAAAGATACACAAAAGCAATATATATATATATATATATATATATATATATATATATATATATATATATATATATATATATATATATTTATATATATATAATATATATTTATATATATATATATATATATATATATATATATATATATATATATATATATATATACATACATATATACATATATATACATATATATAGTGTGTGTTGTGAGTGTGTATATAAATAAATAAATAAACAAATATATATATATATATATATATATATATATATATATATACATATATATATATATATATATATATATATATATATATATATATATATATATATACAGTATATATTTATATCATAATGATGTGTCTTATGATAAGTGTTTTTCTGTAAAAGTAATATGTTTTCTGTACTTTTCATATATTTTCTCTTGTGTTTGTCATGTATTGACTGTATTAACTATGACAATAGTGTTTACTGGAGATGCTAAGTGTCAGATCTTACAAGAATTGCACTGACTGTGTGATTTTAGGACTATTGTGTACACAGCTGAATGTTTGATCAGGTGTCAGTCGGTGACCACGGGAAATCCTTTATGCCAGAGAGACCCTAAACCACGTAAGTTATCAGTTGAAGGGAGAAGAGATGACAGGACTGATAATATTTGTTGACCAGGGCAAGGATATCGCTGGTTCACCTCTGTGTTTGTACAAGTGTTCAATCATACAAATAAGAGGCAGGCCTATATAGCTCTCTGAGCCAGAGAATAAACTATCTGTTTATTCCTGTTGGAAAGGAAGAAATTCTGTTTACTCCTGTTGGAGAAGAAACTCTGTTTATTCCTGGTTCTTCCAGGGTAACCACTGTCTAAAAATGCCAAACTAGCAACCCAGGTTTAACCTCATGGAAGAGACCTGGTAAAGTTAGGTTGCTCTCTCTCTCTCTCTCTCTCTCTCTCTCTCTCTCTCTCTCTCTCTCTCTCTCTCTCTCTCTCTCTCTTCATTTAGATGAGTGTAAGATTTGTGGTCACTCTCCCAAACATATAAGGTTTTAGAAACTGTTAATAATATTTAATGCTCCCTTGGTAGGATCTGATATAAGAAAAGAGTGTTAATAGTGTAACAGACCTTAGGTAAAAGTGTATATTGCTGCAGCAAAAAGGGAGTTGTGTAAATGTGTTCAGAAACTTGTATAAGGTAAAGTGGTTTTTATTTATTTTTACCATGGTAAAAAGGTAGATATAATCTTTAAAGAGATTTTGCCTTAGTGAAATTATTGTTGGTAAACTTTTTGTGCATTTTTATATGTTCTTGTTTTTACATTTCTTTTATGTGTTCTTGTGTTAACAATTTCATAGTTTTACCCAAACTTTTGTGTTGGTGATTTAACATTTACTTAATTAGTACTTTATATGTGTTGATACTTTAACATTGCATGCTTGTTTTGATTTTCATTTGTTAAGATTTCTTTTTCAAATTTGGAGTAAATCTTAATAGTTTGAATTTTGCTTAGTTAACGTAATTTCTTGATAAACTAAATTTTTGTGAATTAATCTTGTTTAAGAATTAATTAAATCTTATGTTGTTTTCAAGTAACAGTAAATTTTTTCAGATTGTGAATTCTAATTATAACTTTTGAAGTTAGAAACAAATTTTTGTATTTAAAGTTTTAAAAGCATAGTGTTTCATTTTGACCACCAGTGAATAGGGTTATTTGTGTATGCACAAGGTAAGTATTTAACATGTTCTGTTCTCCTTCAGAGTTTTTTGAAGTGAATTAAGACCAGGGAAACAATTAGAGTTGTTTGATGGAGTGGTGCGCCTTCCCTCTGGTGTATTTCTTGCTTAATAGTTATAATTTCATTGTTATGAAGGTTCAGGTATCTGGCTGAAATGAGGTAAATTTTTGGCTTTAATAGTTGTGTAATAACCACGTACTTGATCACTTCATGAAAATATATGTATACACATATATATATATACACACACACACACACACACACACACATATATATATATATATATATATATATATATATATATATATATATATATATATATACATATATATACATATATATATATATATATATATATATATATATATATATATATATATATATATATATATATAATCTCATAATATTCTCTTGTAAAGTGTATAAAGTATGATTTTACATTAGATTATGATATGCTTTGTAAATGTCCTATGATTTTTTGTATACAAGAGATATTGTGTAATTTATTCTGTATATTAATAATAGTTATGTAAAATACCTTTGTAAAGTCAGATCTCACATATATTAATGATTTAGATAACTTTACAGCGTAATTTAAAATTAATAACATGTTTCTTAATAATAACGTAATAGAGAGAGGAGATTAAGTCAGATCAGATTGTGTGTTCTTGAGTTGTCATCACAAGAAATAAGTGCATTGACAGTTAAGATAAGGAAAGACCCGTGCTCTTCATCTCTTTTAAAAATATGTCCATCATTTAATTACCCACGCGCGTGTTAAATCAATCGCGTTAAGATCTCGTCCAAAACACGTTGCCTTAAAGTCACATACGCATCTCTGAGAATTACTGGGAGCAACAGCACATGGCAATTGCATCATGTTTAAGATTACATTGCTATGATTGCGTATTGTTCTGATCGCGTCTCATGTGACTGGAAGTCCTTCCCAAAATGTTTTACATGATGTCATTCAGATTCTATGGGTCTTGGCCCTAAAACGATTTAGAATATTCTTTGGGCATTGATACAGAAATCATTCAATCTTATACTAGAGACCTTTTGTGTTTTCTCTCTCTCTCTCTCTCTCTCTCTCTCTCTCTCTCTCTCTCTCTCTCTCTCTCTCTCTCTCTCTCTCTCTCTCTCTCCTCAAGAAAGAGAGGTTTGTAACGTAAAGTAAATTTATTGTGGCCATTGATATTAATCTTAGATTTTGAGATATGATAATCGTAGTAAATAGTGTTTTTACCAGTAATGGCACCTATCAGGAAAATGTGTTTAGTGAAAAGCTGCAGCATTTGGGGTAATCTTGTGAAACCTTTCACAAGCTTGTGTAAGGTAAAGTGAATTTTACAAGTCTGACCATGGTTAAATGCTTATTTTTAAAATGAAGCCATGTTAGTCAAAGTGAGTTAGAATTTAGTGAGTATTGTTTAAATTGATGTATCTTTCTTAAACCAGTCAATTAATTAAGAATTTTTGGTGAATTTACTTCATTTTTTACACGTCAGTTTTGTTTATTTTTGTATGTTCTTTTATTTTCTAATTATTTGCTTAGATTTATTTCACATCTTAATGTTTCTTGATAAAATAATATTTTTTATTGATTTAAGTTTGTTTTAATAATCTGATTTAAGAATTAATTAAGACTTGTGTTTTCAAGTAATAGTAATTTTATTCAAAGTAAAATTGTGAATTTTAATCTATTAGTTTTGAATTAAAAATAGATTTTTGCATTTAAAGTTTTTACAATAGTGTTTCACTTATTGACCACCAGTGGTAGGAATTGAATGTGGATAAATTAAACTGACAGATATGCTTTGCTCCTTTAATTTTTCTGAAGTGACTCCAACTTGGGGAGACAGTCATACTAATGAATTGATGTCCTTTGCTTTAGTAGATTTCTTATTTAGATAACACCTCACAATTGTTTTAATATTCTGATCCTCACATGGTTGATAAGCTTTTTTAAGGAATCACTATTGCCTTTAGAGTACTCAGTTGTATTTTTTTTTGTTATGAGAGTTCATGCATCTGGTTGTAAGTGAGGTAAGATTTTAATTCTATGATTAGTAGCGTAAGAATCAGGTACTTGGAGGAACACTTTGTGAATATATATATATATATATATATATATATATATATATAATATATATATATATATATATAATATATATATATATATATATATATATATATATATATATATATTATATATATATATATATTATATATATATATACACATATATACATATGTATATATATATATATATATATATATGTATGTATAACTAAATCACAAAATTATGGAACGTGAAGAATATATAAATAAAGACAAAATCCATGAAGGAAAGAGAAACAGTGGAGTGCTGCAGTCTGCTAAGTAAAGGACTATGGGTCGAAAGGCCTTGCAGCACCCCACTGTTTCTGTTTCCTTCGTGGATTTTGTCTTTATTTATATATATATATATATATATATATATATATATATATATATATATATATATATATATATATATATATATATATATATATATATATATATATAATATATATATATATAATGTGTGTGTGTGTAATTGTAATAGCCACTGTGCCCTCTTAACTTCTCGAATTCTTCGCGCTTTTTTGGATACGCTTGTCACTACAAAGCTTTAAGATACAAGCGCAAGAAGTTGAAGTGGTTGTGATGTCCGGCAGCATGAAACAACACGTGTCACCATAATCGCAAGGAAGTCACGTTGCTGACCTGACCTGGAGAAGGATAAAAGTCTATTGCCTCTCATAAGTCCATATACCTGTCGTTTTCAGATATATTCATTAGAGCAGGAATAGACCCATCCTCACTATTGTAGCCAATAAAAAAAAGCAATTAAAACGGCGTATTCAAAAAAGCGCGAGGAATTCGAGAAGTTAAGAGGGCACTGCGGCTATTACAATTACATATGGGTATTTAGTAAAAAGTGACCAGTAGATTCTTCATATACATATATATATATATATATATATATATATATATATATATATATATATATATATATATATATATATATATATATATATATATATATATGTTATAGTCAACACGCGTAATCAGTCATTACGCGTAATGACTGAAATTTCAGTCATCACGCATAATACACTTATGGACATTTGATCCCCCAGGAGCTAGTACTAAACACGGCGAAATACATTTGACCCCCCAGGGACTAGTACTAAACCCGGCGAAACAGTGTAGGTGACTCACTGTTTCGACGTGTTTAGTACTAGCTCCTGGGGGGATCAAATGTCCCCTAAGTGCATTACGCGTGATGACTGAAATTTCAGTCATTATGCGTAATGACTGATTACGCATGTTGACTGTAACATATATATATGTATATATATATATATATATATATATATATATATATATATATATATATATATATATATATATATATATATATATATATATAGTAGGATGTATGGATAGGAAGAACAGTCAGCTCATCATTGACATATTTATTAATAGCTGCGCTTCGGGATCACCCATATCCCATCTTTCTGGCTAAAAAGTTACAAAAACACTAATTAAAACTTACAATAGAGCTTACAAAATTAAAATGCTTTAAAGACTGAAAATGACAATGACAAAACGAGGAACAGAATACCTTCAGTAGTAAAGTCCAGAGGATGAAAGTTTGATAAGAGTAAACAAGGTTAGGAAGTAAACAGGAATATGGGAAGGGTACTAGGCTGTGTATAAGGGGGTTGAAGTTAAATGATTATTGAGCGATGGAACAATTTTCTTGATAACCAAGGATTCTAAAATATTAAGGTGTTCCTTCTGCGTCGTGGTCACTATTTCAAAGTTTTTATAGTTTATTGGGTTTTTACAAATTAATGAATGATTCCTAATGTTGGACATTTCAGGTTTTGCTAGCCTAAGACCAGTACGATAGCTCAATCCACTGTGGCAATCTGCCCTCACTTTGAGCAACCGGCGCGTACTTTCGACATAAATCTGTTGCGGACTGCAACAGCAAGTATACTTGTACACCACGCCCGACTGCATCAATGGATGGAGTCGCTCCTTGTGTCTAAAAAGGCTACCAAGACTTTTGGGGTTCTTCAAAATTATGTTGACCTTGACAGCTGGAAAGTGTTTGGTTATAATCTGCTTCAGATGTCGTAAAAAATCACCATTATGTACAAAGGAAAGGAAAAGTAGTATTCTAATTTGGGAACATCGAAGGAAGGAGAGGGAAGGCTAAAATGGTTATTTAAAATGTCCTTTATTTTATGTTGGAATAAAGACAAGGGAAAACAGTTTTGTTGAAAATATTTTTGCAAGAAGGAAATTTCGTTATGGAAGGAGGACCAATCAGAAGAAAGTGAAAGGGCTCTACGCACAAGGGTGGTTAAGGAATTTAGCTTGAAATTGAATGCACAGGAGCTATAAAAATTAATGCCCAAACTTGTAAAAGTAGTTTTCTATATATACTAACTTTGAAACCTTCAAAAGATCGGGAAACTTTATTATTATTTTCTTTTTCTGGCGTTAAGTTGATATTGTTGTGTAAACTATTTACATAATCTAAAGAAGAGTCTGCTTGGTGTGGGTGTTTGAAAAGGACAAAGGTGTCGTCAACATAGCGTCTGTAGTAAAGGGGTTTAAAATCAGAAGGACAGCTGTCCAGCAGCTGACCTTCGAGATGGCACATAAAGATATCCGCCATAGTGCAACTCAAAGGACTCCCCATACCAACACCAACCGTCTGTGTATATATTTTATCATTAAAGACGAAAGCCGTGTCCTTCACAGCAAGTTCCAACAATTTTCTAAAATCTGGTGAATTAAAATGATTAAAAGTGGAGTCAGGAGTGGGGAACAACCGATCAATAACTATTTGTATGGTCTCATTCACAGGGATGTTGGTGACTAGCGATTCAACGTCCAAACTAGCCATGTACAAGTCAGAATCTTGCAGTATAATATTTTCTTTGAATTTTAAGGAGTTAGACAAGTTATTTGGATTCTTTGTAAGTGGTTCAAGCACGGTGGCTAGGAATTTGGCTATTTTGTAATTACGTGTGGTATACTCGTATGATGATAGAATGGGACGTAGGGGGATATTAGGTTTGTGGATTTTTGGTAATCCATACATAACTCCAAAACTGTACAAAGATATTTAAAACCTGCAATTACATCCACAAAATGGCCAAACATTTTACAAGAAGCTTAACCAAGAGAAATGTGGAAACGACATTCTAACTTCTAAAGCATCTTGACCTCTTAAGGGATTAATTATTTATTACTCAAATTTCAATTTACGACCAGTGCTCAAGGAGAAATATTTACAACGAATATAAAAACTTAAAAGACAAGGCAACAAAATGTAAAATTAAATATCTCCTTTTATAATGTGCATATACAAGCATCCACAAAGACCGACAATCATACGGATACATGCTAACTAGATATATATATTCAAAGGTTAATCATAAAACCTATGAAAAACATACGGGCAAGAACAAACTCTCGGATAAAACATAATCCTACTGGAAGAACTTTCTCAAAAATGATTATATACAAGGGGTGAGATATAGAAATAATGCATATATGTGAAAATTGACTTAAACCACGAATAAATATCAACAGTGACCCAGCAGCGAGAGGATAAACCCATTAACTGGGCTCTCTCTGTCACAATGGAAACCTAGACACAAGACAATATACAGAACATCACCCTTGCTAAAACCAAATGGTCACCGAATTCCAATGGCTTGACCAAGCATGAAATGCAAGTCCCCTTTCCTAGAAAGAGGGGAGCGCGAGAGAGAACAACTCACAAAATTGACTCTGTAAATGACGAACACTTTCCCTGTTGTCTTCACTCTCCAGATATCTTAAGAAAACACAAATCAATAAAGTATCGAACTGCATAAAAAATGAAGAGCATTTATATGGCTGTCCTTTCTTTATGGCGAATAAACATCAAGTAAACGTTCGGCCTGATTGCTACAATCCGTCTTCTGAGGATATTCCAATTCTCAGACTTACGAATTGTGTAAGTGTGATTTTTCACTGATTTTCAGTCACTACTTGCTTTTTACATCTCTCTCTCTCTCTCTCTCTCTCTCTCTCTCTCTCTCTCTCTCTCTCTCTCTCTCTCTCTCTCTCTCTTTTAAAGCTAATGAAGACATAAATAGTAACTATATGGACTTCTGTATAGATATTTTTCAAAGATACAATATCCACATTGATTGCAGCTGTTTTGATTTCAATTCTCACTTTGCAGATGATACCTTACACGATAAGAAAATAGTCTTCAAAAGACTAAGAGAAATAAAAAAAACAAAAGATTCTGAAACATATGGAAGGCTCTATACCTAATCCTACGCTACCCAGTACTAATTCTGTTACTCTGTGAAGGATTAAGTTTCAACTGCAGCCGGATTCAACCACACATCGACTGTGTGTGCATATATATATATATATATATATATATATATATATATATATATATATATATATATATATATATATATATATATATATATATATATATATATATATATACACACACACACACACACACACAATATTCATCAGACACGTTCTGATAATCATATTTAGACTACTTGTACGGTATCAAAACGACGAGGATTCCCTCTTTACCGCCTCGCTACTTAATGCAAACTAACATCGGAGAATCGAAAAAAATATAACTTTCTTAAAGTGATAAAATTACTGTACAGAAAAATTAAATTTATGCATCTGTCCTTTACTGTGCCAACACAAATTCCTAAGTGAAAACAGCAACTGTCACAGAGGATCTAATGGGCTATTATTTTCGTATTTGGTGATGAAACCGAGAATAAAGGACGAAAGCAACATCTGTATAATTCCACAAACAGATTTGAATGTCTTAGAACCTTGAATAACATTGGGCTTGCGAAATTGAGCGAAAGAAAGATCTGAGGGTTCACAGATTAATTTCACAACAATCAAACGAGTCATTTATTTCGATAGTCACTTATTACTTTCAGAATATCTTGACCTAATAAACTACAAATTCATGTACAGGTTATTTCGGATCATAAAAATGGAAAATATCAAGAAAATAAGTAATGGCAACATTATAAATGATAACCACTTACTAGTTCGAGGTCATCATTATATTTTTTGGTAAGAGCGTAATTTGAATTAAGAAATAATATTAGTTTTCAGTTCATAAAGATCTTTCCTTAATAAAGGGATGCCCTAACTTGTAAGGTTCTAAATTTGTGCAAAGCAGAGCACAACTGCCCATTGTTATTCGATGAGCGCCAATACAATAAAAAGTGTGCAGCATGAATATGAAAAATTAAATCGCAATAACCCTCTCATGATTAGCTCCCTTGAAATATTACGATGTCCTTGTTTGTAAAACGACTGCAATTCTAAGAGTACGTCAAATAGCAAGTAATTTACGAAAGGGTAGAAGAGTTGCCCAGCGGAAGAACAGATTTTTTCTAATAGAACATCTGGACTTTCTGACCTGACCCGCACAGATTATTTAGAGAAAAGCTGATATCTGTAAGGAATTGATACTTCACGTATGATCGCTCTTGACCTGTTCACGAAAAGTGTAAAAAATTTTTAATTCCTTGTGGACAAACAGTAAGCCTGTGCAACTTCCAAAACTCCAAGAAGGAGATAAATGGCAGCTCTACCATAAAAAACTGACTGCGGATATGGTAGCCCTATTTCTCAGACTCCCACTCGGTGCATGCAGATGAAAACTCGTGAATAAAAAACGGACATGGGTAACTGGCCTACTAGGGCCATGGCCAGAACTTCCGTTTCGCCTCAGGGAATTTGGTTACGGCTGCCAAACTGCTTGAATATGACGCCTGGCTTGAGTGGATCAAGATTCCGGTGAAAGGGATTCTAGAATCGTAAGGAAAATGGCTTTGACTCATCATGCAGGCAAGGTCGCGTTTGCGTCACCAGACAAGGGAAACTATCACGGAGGAGTGTGCAAGCGTATAAATGTTGTGAAGAACACTCCGAAAGGTACTACAATTTGCATACTGATGACGGCTCCACAACAGCCCTCTGTCACTAGCAAATCGTCCAGCATATAAGGAAAAACACATACTATGGTCTGCAACAAGTAATAATTACACTTCCATGCATTCAATAAATGTGAGGTGGAAATTACTTTAAATAGACGAATAATAAAAATGGCTCACACACGTAAATTACATATTATATATATATATATATATATATATATATATATATATATATATATATATATATATATATATATATATATATATATATATATATATATAAAACTGGTGCTCGAATAACGAAAAATGATTTTGGTAAAGCTTTGTGAGGAAAATAATTTTAGTTCAGTTTGAAGGGAAAGGGTTTCTATTTTTTTTTTCTTTTTTTTACTGAATCTAGTGAGGCTTTTTTCACATTTTCAAAAAACATTTTTGTTAGATTATACAAGCTACGAAGCATAACTTAAATGCTTTGCTTGTTTGATGATAAGTAAGTATTCAGATATTATGCAATTACTTATCTTATTTCTTTCTTTTTCTTTTTCTGATTTTTTCTTTTTCATTTTATCTTATCTTCTGACATTTCCTTTTATTCGGATTCTTTCCTCTTTGAAAGCTTAAACTTTTCCCATGACAGCGATGAAGAAAGCTAACACTTGTTTTACGAAAAAGGGAATAATAATAATAATAATAATAATAATAATAATAATAATAATAATAATAATAATAATAATAATAATAATAACAGCGAAGAAAAAGGCTCAGTGAGATAGCAGTCCACAATCTTTCCGTCAATTAAACAGAAGAAAAAAATGAAATCCTTGAACAGTGTTTACTCATCCGTAAATACAAAGCCAATCCAAATGAACCTCGTCAAATTAATTGACTGAATTCAGTAATCTCTCTCTCTCTCTCTCTCTCTCTCTCTCTCTCTCTCTCTCTCTCTCTCTCTCTCTCTCTCTCTCTCTGTTTTTGAGACTTATAATGGAGAGAGAGAGAGAGAGAGAGAGAGAGAGAGAGAGAGATAGAGAGAGAGAGAGAGAGAGAGAGAGAGAGAGAGAGAGAATATTGTGAAGGAATTTGCGCTTTCTGAAGTAGATAAATTCTGTTTTGAAGAGGACTGTCCCGATCAATAGTCTCTTCTGAAGAACAAAAAAAAAAAACACCAGAGCAAAAAAAATGTATTTAATATACTTTTAGAGTTTTTGAATTAACAGATGGTGAAAACATCCTAATTAAAGAACAAGAGGACCTCGGGGTATTTTCGATCCAGGGTTCTTTGAAAGGGCTAAAGAAATGCCTCATTAATAACGCTACAGGTATTCCTTATTTGTCCTTACCATTTTCTCTCTTATTTTCTTGATTCTCGGACTTTATATTGTCCATGTTTATCATTTTCATTTCCATGTACCAATGTACACGACCAGAGACTGGAAGCGTAGATTAGGTAATGGAGAGTAATTGTTCATGTTGGTATATGAAAATCACTTACATAAAATAAATCCTTTTCCCAAACACCCTTACTACTACTACTACTACTACTACTACTACTACTAATAATAATAATAATAATAATAATAATAATAATAATAATAATAATAATAATAATAATAATAATAATAATAATAATAATAATAATGCATTTCATTTCAGCAAATACAATATACGAAAAAATAAGTGATTTCTCTTCTGTTTTGAGAAGACATTTCTTGGGTATTTTGTTGCCTAAAATGAAAAGTTTGGATGACGTTGGAAAAAGGAGGAAACGATAATAATTTATATCCCTGAACAAGCTAATGGGAATTCCATGGTCAGACACCTTGAAACCATCGAATATAACTGATCAAGTCCTTGGGGCTTACATTTTGCATATATAATAATAATAATAATAATAATAATAATAATAATAATAATAATAATAATAATAATAATAATAATAATAATAATAATAACAAAAGGTGCCAAGCAAAAGTAAAGGACACTTTAAGAACAATAATTTACACAGAAGTGTTTGGTATTTTAAATTTCAAAGCAATCGTGGAATCATTTTATCTTCCAAAACTCGCTGCTTAACAGTCATCATTAAATTTTCATTAAAATTACTTTTTTTATAAAATACCATAGCACTGTTAAGGATAAATGACTTACCATGGTCGGCACATCGGGTCAAACGTCCTCTTCAAGGACCCCAAAACCGAGAGATAATTTGGTTGAAAGTCTCGTTATGCCCCTTCCTTTTCTTGTCATCGAAAGCATTAAAGCAGACCAGAGCATGAAGGGAGAGGATTCCTCCCTTTTCGCCGGCATTATTTAATTACCTTGGGACTGAGGCTAATGAGCCTTCAGAAGGGAACGAATTACTTAGTTCCAGCAAGAGAAAAGTGCGGGAATTTAATCGCCTTATTCTCTTGCAAGACAAGCTCAAAAGTTCGCCACTTGAAAAATGGCATGATTTTTCGTCCAACTGATTCTCGGAACGCGCAAGTAGAGAAAGTTCCTCTACCTTCATTTTTGCAAGTACATTTCTAGGCAAACTTTTAATTAAATATACCTTATCAACAGAATAAAAATTATTTTCAGCAAAATGAACTCAGATTTTCGCCAAAGTATCGTCTGCTATATTTTAAAGATTGCTGGCAGTTCAAGCAAACACAGCTTCATTTCCAATTGTATTTGTCTCAGGAGTGTAGAATGACTCAAAGCGTTCTCCATTCCTGTCCCCTTAGCAACTTTTGTGATTTTGTTTTTGTTGCTGTACATAAAAAGCATACTATGCAATTGTCAACGCTACCGAAATTCCCTTGAGTAATAATTGCAATGAAAAATCATTCTACTAAAAATATTCAGCTTGCACTCCTGATTTCCCTTATGGAAAAAAATGTCAGAGTAGAACTACCACAAAACCTTACTCTCTGAAGAAGAAACACGAAAATAGGATTTGTAACAGACAGGAAGCATGCCGTCAAAAGGGACTCCACCTTTGCTCTCCTAGTTCTTCTTATAATGCCGTCTATTTTTTCTTTTGTAGAAATCAAACTGCTCCAAGCTCAGACGTCATTCAGCATTCCATTTCCCTCTTTTCATCATGCCGAATGATTGGCAACCGGGGCACTACACTCATTTTCTACCAAACAATGAAACAAAGAGCTCACGTGCGAAGAAGAATGCGCAGCTCCTCTATTCAGGTGCCAGTGAGCCTGAAAGAGGATGTAAAATGCATACATACCAGACTGCTGCTGTAGGCACGTACCTCTTCAATATTGCAAGTACAGGACAGTCGGTTCACTTCTCTATGACATGGCCCCGCCAATCAGGATGGTCGTGAAACAGGTTTTCAAAGGACCGCCCCATTTGAGGGAGGAAATAAAAGTTCTAGCAAGGACGAATATTGACAATACAGAATGTAGCATCGGCATGATTCCAAGATGAGAGAGAGAAGAGCCATCGCCTCCTCCACCTCATCTGTTAAATGAAACTGCCTGATTCTTGCTGATTGCCAGGACTCATATACGGTAGTGTCTGTACTGCAGCAGAGCCAGACGTTCCCTATGGTTATGCCAAGACAAATCTGGGTCTGTCTTTGTGTTGCTTTTCATTGCTTGACGGACAATAATACTGCATCCCAAACTGATCATCAATTCGACAAAATGCCTCGCAACAGGAAAAACTGGAACAGAATCACATTGCAATGAATATGAATCCGGACTCACACACTTTTCGATCATAAAATCGAATCTGAGAAGAGAGAAAAAAAAAAACACGTTTCCAATAATTACTTAGCAAAAATGAGGTTTAATCGTCAATACATGTTATTTTCGTATATTCAACTTGGCTGCAGGCCATTTTCAAGTGAACGAGGCTTCAAGGACCGGTATCATTAACCCACTGCCTCTAACTGAAATATTGGCTCCCTCGTTTTTCTTTTATTACCTTTACTTAGACTTCTTATTTCGCCTTTGACAACTATCGCTGAATAATTACAGACGTTTAAGAATTTAACACTAGTGATTTCATTTATGACAATTACCTGAGTCTAAAATTCACATAATGTTTCACAATTGAGATTCCTTCTCATTTCAGGTCACTTCGTAATCGCTGATCATAATACCCTCTAGATTAAAAACAATCGACCAAAAATACAAGAAGCCACAAGGATATTCCTTTTTAAATAGAACACGGAGGTTTATTTCAGTTGTCAAACTTAGTGAGTATAGTTTTCTTGATGCTTAAAAATTTGGTTTTAAGCGATACTTCATTTGTTTGAGGTAAAAAAATTTGGTTTTAAGTGATAATTCCTTTTCTTGATGTATAAAAATTTGGTTTTAAGCGATAGTTAATTTTCTTGACGTCTGAAAATTTGGTTTGATTCGAAAATTTCTGTTCTTGGTGTATAAAAGTTTGGTTTTAAACAATCACTAAGTCTTCAGAATTTTTTTTTGTTCGCGTGTAACAATTTAGTTTTCGTCTTCTACTCTGGCAAAAGGGAAAAACAGAAGCATGAATTCTCCCAGGCATGGGAACACGCCGTTCAGTTTTTCTTTATGGTATCTGTATATTGAGGTCGAACACTCGATATTCAATTTATGGTTCGTATGGCTTATGGTACTGCTACTCGTTTTGATAATAACGAGGAAAACTTTAACAAGACCGACTTCTGCTGTATGGCAGAAGGTTTAACATGATCACCTGTAGTAATAAACACTTTAGGAGTAAAAGACTCTGTGTTAGAAGCTTCAACAGGATCAACTATAGTAATATAAATTTTAAGAGCATCATGTTATGGAACAAAAGCTTTAACAGGGTCACCCATATAAATAAAAAAGCTAAGAGTATAACGCTCTATACTGGAAACTGGATCACCTAGAGTAATAAAAGCTTTGAGAGGATCAACTCCAACTCCCACCGCTATCCCGTAAGGAGTCGGCACTCATAAATCATCCCAGCTGCCAAATTCCTCCTTCCATAGTCCCCTTGTTCCCACGTCCCTACCTAGAGACCTTAGACAAACTGGTTTAAGGAGAGGGGAAATCTAATTACTAAGGTCCCAGTGGAGCAGAAAGAGTCATAGGTGAATGGAAAAAAGGAAGGAGAGATGGAATTTCCATGATCAAACAAACTTAATGTGTGGGTGGTCTCCAGGGGTCGCTGT
>JANJGK010000001.1:41039097-41081597 GCA_039081455.1 Macrobrachium rosenbergii
AGAGGGTGATATTTAATTCATAACGTTTAAATACATCGTCGATGTATTTAAATCACTACACTTCCGCTATAATCAAGTGAATCTTTTCTTGTCTGCTTCTGCTTTCTAATTATTATTATTATTATTATTATTATTATTATTATTATTATTATTATTATTATTATTATTATTATATTAGAGATAGGTTGACCATTTTCGCAATCTGAAAAGATTTTTTTTTTCTGAAACCATCGTTATCCATTAGCCTACGGTCTCCTCTAGCGAAGGCTGCATAATACATAACTTGATTTCTTAAAACCTGCATCAAATTCCTCACTTCTATTAATATCAATATCATGCTAATTTTGTGTACTGGAAAGAATGATAATCATTTTGAAAGCGTTTTCTCCAGCATCTATATCTCTGACATTCTTTTCATGATCAGCACCTGCGGTCCGCAAAGAATGTTTTCCTAATCGCAATCCATTTGCATTGAGATACATCAGAATTTAACTGGAAACCTCACAGTCTCGGTTCATAAACAAAGTTTTGTTCAAATCATTTATTAAATGACCCTAAGCTTTATTTCCACAAAAAAAAAAAAAAGCTGGTGACAAAATACTAAATGCTACATCTCTTCAAAAGAATGAAGCCACGGAAGTTTTTTCAAGACATTCGCCATAGTATAGAGGAAAGTATTTTTTATTGGTAAAAAATCAAAACATACTCCATGATAAAGGAATAATTACAGGCGCACCTCAAGCTTACACGAATATCCGAATGTAAGCACCAGTATTAGACTGCTCCTACGAGGATCATACAAAAGTTCCGAGTGAAG
This sequence comes from Macrobrachium rosenbergii, assembly GCA_039081455.1. Classification (NCBI taxonomy): domain Eukaryota; kingdom Metazoa; phylum Arthropoda; class Malacostraca; order Decapoda; family Palaemonidae; genus Macrobrachium; species Macrobrachium rosenbergii. The sequence continues at coordinate 41,039,915 of JANJGK010000001.1, forward strand.
CAAAAATGGAAATTTCTCTTTATAAAATTTACTACTGGCCATATAAGACAAATTAAAAAATAATCAAGAAATTGTATTTGGTTTAACAACCAGAGATCTTTTTGTCATGGTAAAGACAGGTAAAACTTTCAAACTACGTCTTCCTGGTAAGGAGCTGTCATGTTCAGACCTTCTCCGTTACCAGCCGAAAAAAATGAGAAAATGAAAATCAGAGAGAGAGAGAGAGAGAGAGAGAGAGAGAGAGAGAGAGAGAGAGAGAGAGAGAGAGAGAGGGAGAGAGAGAGAGAGAGAGAGAGAGCAGATCTTGAAGCAAAATGACAGGAACAGAGATGCAATCTGTTGTAACAACTTTCTTTAATATCGTACAGCCAACAGGTAGGTACATTCATGATAGAGACATGTAATTACAACAAACTGATAGCGTACGGGAGAACGGGCACCTCTTCCGGAGGCTGCACATCGACCTGGAGAGAGTTAACAAACCATGTCTAAAGGCAGGCAGGGAGGGAAGGGGGGGAGGGGGAGGGAGGAGGGGTGAGGGGGCTGGTAGAGTGGAGAGAAGGCTCTTATTAGAAGAGCTCTAATAGCAAAGGACAATTGTTCACGCTCAAGGAAATACGCCGAATAATGATCAATAGAACCCACTGATGAACTCGATTTCGAATTAAGGGAAGATACGTTTCAAAAGGAGACAGGACTCAGCCTCGATGTCATTAACCACTGTTCTCCATCTCTATTCCGTTTTCCCCTACTGACACTAGACCGTAAAATTACCGTAAGTTTTACAGGTAATTATTTCAATCAAGAACATTTACTTCGTCATTATAGGAAGTTTACTCCAAGGTCCCATGTCTATCTTTCTTATAATCTTCATGTTTATGTTTGAAGCCCTAATATCGACCCTTATTGGTCTATCGAGTGGATCCACTTTTGCCAGTTCATTTTTTTTTTTTTTTTTTTTTTTTTGCTTACCTGTAGCGTCTTCCTCTTTTGCATGACTGCAAAAAACTTTCCAAAATATATTCTACAGTATATTTACAGTTAACAATGTCTAGAACAATTATCTGTATTATTATCGACCTCCTGACTCCACACCGTCCGTATTCACTTGGAGAAAATTTTTGTTCACACTTGCTCCAACCTTCAATTCTTCTCTCGTTCTTTTGCTCCTAAAATTCCCAAAATTCCTAAAATTATGGAAATTCTTCCTAACTATACTACTGAACAGCGGTCATACAACTAATGAATAATATATAAGACTATAATGTCAATCAATCTTTCACTAAACAATAAAACACTTCGGTAAAACATCAAGTAAAATCATGATAAGCCAGAGTGAAGGGACAAAGCAACAACAGAGATTCGGAAACAAATTTATTTGAGCCCAATTACCTATTATTTCTTCTTCAAAAGTGATAGAACTCTGGACATCAAAACTTGAAAGCCAAAACGGCCGTTAAGAGCATAAGAACTGAATTACGATTAATGAAAGGTAGGATACAAATATCGTACGAATCTACGAGTAGAGTGTATCACTTGCAAGGCCTGGCAGCAAAAAAGACGCGCCTAACCACAGATATCCCCTTGGAAACCGCCGCAATGAGAAATACTGACATATGAGTGCAAACAGCTTTTTTGTCTTCATTTTTAATTAACTTTGCTCTGTACCATTTCTAAACGTAAGTCTATAATGCAGTAGTCAGCCTAAAATAATCGTAAGTATTAATCACAAAATTAAATGGTGTTTCTGTAAATTAAATGTTTGATATTCTTAAATTACTTGTTTCAAAATGCCTCCATAATATTATAAAAGCACCTATTATTTTGAGAAAGACAAAGCAAGGTAAAAGCCTGCATTCCAGGAACCTGCACAATAAACTCGGCTCCCACGCAGACTAGTAACCACAGCTTATTCCAACCCCATACGGTTTAACTTACGTTTTCTGCTAAAGCCGGACTTTTTACGTCTTTGCGAACTCTGAGTTGATATATTATCTATTGCTAAAAAATGAATATAAAACCCTATTTCATGAAACAACACCTGATAAAAGTTCGCTATCAAATAAAAGTCCGTATACAAAATATGGTAACGCTAAAATTTACGATTTTTGAACCATACATCATTTTACTCGTCAGACCCAAGAGTACTGAAATTTTCACAAAACTTGTTTCAAACTCTGTGCATGAATAGTTTTTTTTTTTTTTTTTTACAACGCTGTAAACTTACAAATCAATATTCGAGCGTCAATAACAACTTTTTCCAATTAAAATGATTGTTACCTGTATCTTAAATATTTTAATTCATCGCCATAGGTCGATAATTACATATTTCAGATAATGGATCTACTTTTATTAAAAGCTGGTTTCACTTCCTACAACGTCATCAGCTGTAAGCGTCAGTCGTTAAGCACACAAGGAAAAACACTTTTGCTCACAATATGAATGATTACTTGACAAGTAGCAACAGGTAATAAATTATTCTTGCAAATACTTGCATTCATCCCTAAAACTGTGAAAAGAATACTTAGAAATTCACGTAAAGATCACATAAAAGGTCAACATGAACCTTGAGACCATACGAATTATTTGAAGCCGAGCTTCTTCAAGAGCGTGCAGGGTCTCCAACACTGAAAGATACACGATCAGTCAAAGACCATCAGCGCACAACCAATTCCAAAGTGTCATGGTGCGCTCACCGATCTTCTTGGAATATCTGTGCTATTTTCCATGTGGGTGTTATCAAACTGACTACCCATGATATCTGCAAAATAAGCTACATTTCACAAGGTCTTTTTTCTTTGCATTGTTTAAGATTACCCATTTCCAAGTACAGTGAATGGGACGCTAAATAAATCAAATTACTGGTCCGTACAATTCACGTGAAAAATCCTGTCTGAAATTCTATAACCTATGGATTCTTTGCAGGAAGTTTCCATCCCAACTGGAAGAACTAAAGTGGTTAATAATGATATAAAAGTGTTAGCAAGCAGAGATATGAATTACAGGTTTTTCCGCTAGACTGGTTTAAGCAGTCACCAAAATATTCAGACTGAGCGATATCCACGTGCAGATTAAGAATTTGCATGCCGCATTTAAATGTTCTAAAACTCCCAGACGCGTTATTTCATGCAATTAGTCTATCCAAGCGAAGCGAAAATATCCACAATTACTAAAGCAGTGAATGCTGCAAAATTCTATTAACGTTATTCGATCATTTATCACTATACTCCAATCGTACATTATTCTACAACTGATATTTTAGGAGAACTGTGCAATACATTTAAGCCAAAAGTTTTCGCTCAGTTCTGCTTTAGCAGATACCTTGATGACGCCGCTATCGCTAACAAAACCCCAACATCATCAAACTTTCTCCATTAATCTGCGACGTGAAATCAGTCTTAAAGATGCGATCCGAAAAAGGGCGTTTTGGAATAAATGAGCAACACAGGAAACAAGCGAATGGCGTCCGAGTCTCGAAACTAAATCAGCGAGAGGTAAATGGAAGCCATCGGGAAATCTCATGATGCACCCAAATGGAGTCCACCAACCAAACCCATCAGGGTGACAGTCAGGGAAACGACCCTAATTATGGGACGTACGACCAATATCCACTATGGAAATGAACCCTAATGGCCTCTCTCTCTTTCCTTACAACCATTCAGCTTAAACAACAATAATAAATGCAAATACAGAAGACTGCTAAACCCAAGGACTTAGGATCCATATATATATATATATATATATATATATATATATATATATATATATATATATATATATATATATATATATATATATATACATACATGCATTGCACTTTCATTAAAGGCAGTTTAAACTGGGAAGACTTGTGCATTAACTTCATAAGGACTTTCGTTATCATCAAACGTTACAAATTCTTAGTTATTTCTGGCCCTTTGCAGAGCTCCAGCAAGGGAGACTTCTTTAAAAAAGGAAGAAAACGATAACAGTGGAAATTAAACTATTCTACTTGCAGAGGGAATATTCAATTCTGGATGTGAAGACTGTCGCACTGGAGGAAACAACAACAACAAAAAAAGGCAGAACTTGAAAATCAAGAGTGGCACGGGAACGGGGGAGGGCGAGGGGAAGGGGACAGGAGAGCCAGATGCCATGAGTGCGTTACCTCCCACAAAATTCTAGGAGTTCACGGGCATGGGCTAGCAACTGCATCCCATTAGTCAAAGCTTTTGAAACGCAACTGATCTTGGTAGTCTTGTGTGAGAGACACTTGGCGCAACGAAGCCCGAGGAGACAGTAGAGTGAAGGAGCGAGCGAGCAGGTTTTGCACCCAGGAGTATCAATAAGCCACCCTACATAGTTAGACGGGCTGAGACCATCAGGGAAGTTCGCTAACTGGGCTTTGTGCTAGATTCTACATAGGCAATGAAGAATTCAGAATGAATACATACGATTTTCGGCTGTGCTTAACAAAGGGTGATAAAAAATAAATGACATAAAATATGAGATACTCAGTAGATCATACCCCATTGAATCCGAGTTAAAGAAGTGAACTGACATACCACAAAATTTCTAGAAACTCAGTCTATCACATAAGTAGAAAACTCATTATGGAATTCTAAAAGAAAATAAAGAAACTTCAGATCATTATATAAAATGCAAACCTGACAGGTAGCCATATTTTGCTTAGACCAGTAGATAAATCTTGGTATGGTCAAACAAGCCTGGCAAATAATTGACTAGTTCAGTTTGAATCAATAATAGGAGATTCCTAAGACGATTCCTCGGTCTGGCTAAAGTTTAAAAATAAACATTAAGGTGAAGGAGAACGAATTAAGAATTAACACAAAAGAGGTATTTTTCCTTGGTAAATTGATAATAGAAGGTATACTGAAGTCGAACTTTTTCAAAGGAGAGCTTACCAATCTTCTAAGAAGCCGACGGATGTGAATTAAAGTTAATCACAAATATGATCCGAGGGCATGAATAAGCAATGATTTAAAAAAACCGGCCATAAAACATCTTTCAAATATTTTTCTATCTCATGAAATATTACAAGAAAATTACAAGAAAATTACAAGAAAAGAGTTCAGACCCACACAATAAATATTATTAGAAAATATGTACTACATAGTTCATCACCATCACAAACTGCTGTATTATTATTTTTATTATATTGTCATTGCTACAACTAGTAGTAGTAGTAGTATTAGGAAAAGAAGTAGTCGTAATGTTAATATTAATAAAAGACAGTATTTGCACAATCTTTATTGTAAACATAATTTTTGTATCTTTTCTAATACTGATGACAATATAAGTACTATAATTTAATCTTATGACTCAAAAAAGATACACCAACACAGTTACTTTATAGATGATATTACAAGCTTTTTGTACATCAATTCTTTGCAACTAAAGAATAAAACTATATGTGATCGGATACACTCTTATGAATAAAATGAGTATGTATGTATGCATGAATATATATATATATATATATATATATATATATATATATATATATATATATATATATATATATATATATATATATATATACATACACTAGATGACCAACCCGGCGCTGTCTGGGAAAACTCTGAAAGACAGTCTACGTGCAGGGGGAGAGAAAAGGGAAAGGAGAGGGGGAGGGGGAAGGGAGGGGAGGGATGAGGGAAGGGGAGGGGGAGGGGGAGGGGGAGGGGAAGTGGCCAGGGGGAAGGGGGAAGGGAGGGTTAAGGAAGAGGGGGAGGGGTTTGTGTTGAAGGTCCGACTGACAGTCCTGCTTTTTTTCGTTAGAATGTTCACCCTTCGAACAGTTGTGGGTGAACTGACAGGTATTGCTGTGGTGACTGTCACTTTTATCAAGGTATTACTGTGATGACTGTCCCTTTTATCCAGAAATTACTGTGGTGATTGTCCATTTTATCCAGCTATCACTGGGCTGTCTGTCTCTTTTATCCAGGTATTACTGTAGTGACTGTCCCTTTTATCCAGGTATTACTGTGCTGTCTGTCACCTTTAATGAGATATTGCTGTGTTTGTCTGTCCTTTTTATCCAGGTATTACTGTGGTGACTCCCTTTTGTCCAGGTATTACTGTGGTGACTGTCCCTTTTATCCAGGTATTACTGTGGTGACTGTCCATTTTATCCAGGTATTACTGTGGAGACTGTCCCTTTTATCTAGGTATTACTGTGTTGTCTGTCCATTTTATCCAGGTATTACTTTGGTGACTAAAAAGCGTTTTCAATGATATATTTTTATGGTCTCAAGTACAAGAAATGAGGTACTGCATAATAAACAACCTTTAACCAAGTATTACTGTGCTGTCTGTCCTTTTATCCACATTTTACTGTGGTGACTGCCCCTTTTATCCAGGTATTACTATACTGTCTATCTCCTTTAACCAGCAGTATTGTGCTGTCTGTCCCCTTTAACCAGGTAGTACTGTGTTGTCTGCCCCTTTTATGCAGATATTACTGTGGTGACTGTCCCTTTTATCAAGAAACTACTATGGTCACTGTCTCTTTTATTCAGGTATTACTGTATTGTCTGTCCCTTTTATCCAGGTATTACTGTGGTGACTGTCCCATTAATTTAAGGATTGCTGTGGTGACTGTCCCTTTTATCTAGGCATTACAATGCTGTCTGTCACCTTTAAACAGGTATTACTGTGCAGTCTGTCCCTTTTATCCAGGTATCACTGTGGTGACTGTCCCTGTTATTCAGAAATTACTATGATCACTGTCCCTTTTATTCAGGTATTACTGTTTTGTCTGTTCCTTTTATCCAGGTATCACTGTGCTGTCTATCCCTTTTGTCCAGGTATTACGTGCTGTCTGGCCCTTTTACCCAGGTACTACTGTGGTGACTGTCCCCTTTATGCAGGTATTACTGTGGTGACTGTCCCTTTTATCCAGGTATTACTGTGTTCTATGTCACCTTTAACCAGGTGTTACTGTGCTGTCTGTCCCTTTTTTCAGAGTATTCCTGTGGTGACTGTCCGTTTTATCCAGGTATTGCTGTGGTGACTATCCATTTTATCCAGGTATTGCTGTAGCGACTGTTCCTTTAATCCAGGTTTTACTATGCTGTCTGTCCCCTTTAACCAGGTATTAACTTGCTGTCTGTCCCTTTCATCCAGGCACTGCTGTAGTGACTGTCCCTTTTATCAAGGTATTACTATGCTGTCTGTCCACTTTAACCAGGTAACATTGTTTTATACAAGCATTACTGTGGTGTCTGTCCCTTTTATCCAGGTATTGCTGTGGTGACTGTCCATTTTATCTGGGTATTGATGTGGTGACTGCCCCTTTTATCCAGTTATTACTGTGCTGTCTGTCCCTTTTATACAGGTATTACTGTGGTGACTGTCCATTTTATCCAGGTATTGATGTGGTGACTGTCCCTTTTATCCAGGTATTACTGTGGTGTCTGTCCCTTTTATCTAGTTATTACTGTGCTGTCTTTCCCTTTTATACAGGTGTTACTGTGGTGACTGAAAAGCATTTTCAATAATAAACTTCTATTGTCTTGAGTTTATTTACCACGTAACCTACAAAGGAAGGGAGAAGGGGGATGGAGGAAGGGGAAGGAGCGGGGGTATGGGTTTGAACCCTACCCTATTATCTAAGTTGGGTTAAATGATGGCCACGTGCCAAATTTCGTCTAGATCGGTCAAGCGGTTCGATTGCTATAGCGCACAAACATGCAAACAAGCATACAAACATACATTCACTTTTATATATAAGATATATATATATATATATATATATATATATATATATATATATATATATATATATATATATATATATATATATATTTGTATATATATATTGCAATAACAGTACCTCACTAAAACGGGAAAGCATCTAAAGAAGATTTTATTCACAAAAGTTACAAGTTTTCAATGATTACCGGATACAGAAGACAGTTTGTCCTTGAAAACATGTCACTTTTTAGAATAAAATCTCCATTAGATACCATCCTGTTTAAACGAGGTCCTGTTATTCTTCGTAGCAATACACAGTACAGTTGAGCAGGTGATCAAGTTTTATGTATATATATATATATATATATATATATATATATATATATATATATATATATATATATATATATATATATATATATATATATATATATTATAAACACTAGAATCCCCCACTTTTTGTCTTTTTACGATTTCCTTACTTACTTATATCACTCACTTGCAAAACTACCAAATCTTAGTGTCAAAAAGCTTCATGAAGGCGGTATCAAGAATAAATAACCTACTGATTGCTGTGGATTCAGATTTGTTTGCATCTCAAAGTTTTAGATATATCACGTAATTCGTCAAATTGTCAGTGTTTATCGATTTCTGCAAATAATGAATGGCTTCAGTAACTTTTCCGTTGCCATATTTTGTGTCATGTTAAAGAATTATCCTATGATGCACAAGTGGAGTTGCGACCCGGGAGTTTTCATGGCTACAATTTTACCCGTATAATGAATCGTCTACAAGAGGATTTGCACTTAAATCTCGACAGGCATGGTCCTTGATCATTTCTAAATCATGGCTTTAGTAGAGTCAGAAATAGGTTGCACCAGACTAATTTTAGGGATTTTCTAAAAGTTGAAAAATGCTTAGTTTTTATCCTGTCTGTTTGATATCAAGAATAGCTTTCAGATTCTCTACCGTAGCCAGCCAATGGTCAAAATAAGTGGCAATGTCTTGCCATCTCAGAGGATTTTTCACAGAATTCTGTTCAACTTAGACTGAGTTTCTTAATCTGTAAGGTCTTCCCAGCGAAGTTCATTAACGCTTGGGGATTATCTTTTGCCGTTCAAGATAATTACGTTACACGAGGAATTTTCTCAGTCTATTGTAAAATACAGTATACACATATAAACACACACACACACACACACACACACACACACATATATATATATATATATATATATATATATATATATATATATATATATATATATATATATATATATATATATATATATAAATATATATATATATATATATATATATATATATATATATATATATATATATATATATATATATAAGTCACGATCCAAGAATCGTTGCTGGTTCTTTTAAACCCCAAACAATAAGGATTCAACACCAGAAATTGAAATATTGGAAATGAATATAAGAAGAAACTCTCACAACACTACAAAACATTTATTCACAGCCTTATTTACAAAGAAAATGAAATGTTGCTTCCCCTTTTGCTTTCACTCAGCGTGACACCACAAAATAAACCAAAGCAGTAATAGAAAGGGGGACAGGTTGGAGGGTAGAGCAATTATAATACTTAATGGCGAGTTAGTGAGTTAACCTTCGTGACTGGGGGGTTCAGCTGAAGAGATGATGCTGGCGCGATGGCTTCAGGCTTGAAGACGCCCCAGAAGGACGGCTGGAGTTTCAGCTGAAGAGATGAAACTGGCACGGTGACCACGGGTTCGAAGACGTCACAAAATGGATGTCTTCGGGATGGGGCAGCAAATGTTGTTTCTCCAAGAATCAGGAGATTGTGCAAATGGAAGGCAGGAATGGATGGCGACTCCTCCTCGCTACAGGCAGGAAGGGCTTAGCGACTTCTCCACAGTCACGTCTTGGGAAAGATATATTTGTTTTTTAATATATTTCTTCTACATTATTGCATCTACTCATGATATATATGTGTATATATATATATATATATATATATATATATATATATATATATATATATATATATATATATATATATATATACATATATATATATATATATATATATATATATATATATATATATATGTATATATATATATACATATATTAACTTTATCACATACACAATTGTTCTGTGCATTAGTAGAATTACTAAAAGGACCTCATTCAAACTGGATGGTATCTAACGATACCATCCAGTCTGAATGAGGACCTTTTAGTAAATATACATATATATATATATATATATATATATATATATATATATATATATATATATATATATATATATATATATATATATATATATATATATTGTTACGTGTGTGTCTTGGCTGATCAGTTATTGGTTAATTTACGTAAAGTTGCACGGCCCTGCAGGCCAAGAATACATGTAACCTGTCTCTCGAAGCCAAGAGTTAACCTCAAAGACAGGCGTTAATTAATCAAAGGTCGCCAGTTAAGGGTAATTAACCTTAACAAAGAATATTCAAGGAATAAAGACTTTATGATAATCGTCACCAACTGCGGACGCAGAAAAATCTCTACTTGTGGATCAGCTGACGTCACTGCGCAGAGGGATCGTAATCGGGTCTCTGTCCGTCTGACCTGTCTGAGTGGGTCCTGATTACGCTAATCCCATGCAGTGACTTTGCGATCTGATTCGCATCTCCCAGAAATAGCCGTTCGTTCGCAGGTACAAAACACAAAAAAACACAACGGTTCTCCCCAAACAATGAGCGCTAGGCATAACGCATTCCAGAGTATTAAAAAATACTTGCTTGCCTAAATCCCCGAGACTTACTGGGACAATTCGGCTAACGCTAACAATATAATAATTTGGCTTAATCTAGACTTCGTAATAGCATATCCCGTAAGTGGTGCTGGAGAATGAAACAAAGAAAATGGAAATACAGAAAAGTTATTAGTCAATCGACGAAGCTTGAACAAGAATCGGACTTACCTTGAACATCGAGTCATTTGCGCATACAACGGACCCTCAGGAGTCTTGATACTAGCAGTCTTCCCAATTCACTAATTAATATAGACGTAGGAGCAAAAGTGGAGTAAAGGACAAAGAAGACCGTTCCGGCACGCTACGTAGCGTACTTCCTCGTTCGTGGCCTGTCTCTCTCTCTGACCTTGCTCGCGTTCCCGCAAGGTGAGGCGGCCTTTTTACACGATGCCCCAGGCACTCCGACCTTGACGAAGACATCGCCGAATGCATAGAGTAAAGGGAAAGATAGCTTAAGGCCACCAGTACATGAGATTATTGAGTGAAAACCCTCTCTGAGGTTTAGGTCCCTAATGCCATAGGCATATTTTGTTTTTTGAACTACCCAGCCTATGCTCGGGCGCCATCTGTCTCTGCTGTGATCGTTATTTTGAATTGCCTGCGGGACAGAGATGTTCTCTGTCGAGGTCAATCTGACTAATATTCCTACACCTAAATACATCGAGGGCGAACAGCAGTAATATTTATAAAAAAAAAATACATATATATATATATATATATATATATATATATATATATATATACATACATACATATATATGCTGCAGTTGTAACTCGCGAATTCATAGTCGTTGGCGTTCAGGGAAAGGCACTATAATATGACCGACCCCCACGGTAGCTCCAATGAAACTATAGCAACGGAAAAATTAAAAGTAACGGAAAGGAAAAGACTATTCTAACCATAAGGCAATAAGGAGTTGAGTAGCTGTTTGGGTTAACTTTGGAAAGTTAACGTCATCATAACAGAGTCTACAGCAGTTTGACACACTTTTTTTAGGCTTATCCTGTTGTTTGAAAATGCTTATTATCTATCTATGTTTTGCATAATTTCAAATGTTTCCTAATGTATGACTGTTGTGCGTGTGCTCCTGCCTACACGAATTCCTTAAATTTTATTAGTTCATAACAACCGTTCCTGCGCACACCGCAGAATTTCAAGAACACTGTGAGAAGACTTGCATCATCTGAAATCTACTCTATCGGCTTTCCGTATCTACAATATGTTTTTAATTGTATTCCTTCTTTTTCTTTTTGGTTACGGACGTTACCACTTGACTGTAAAAAAAAGTTGGTTAAACTTCCCTTTCAGGATTTCCTTTGGCGTGTGAACTTCATCCCAGTCTTCCTCCCCTGTCCTTCTCTATTATGCTTTTTCGCAGGATCATGGACGTCTTCTCATATATTATGCTCGAAGTCAGTATATGGAACACCACATTATACAGCCACACTGAGAGGCTTCATCATATTAATGCCTTCGTGCAATGCCATGTCTCCTCAAATGGTTGAAGCCAAAGCTAGGTATGTTATCCTCTGAGCGCCTATAAAAAGGACACTGAGTGCCTGGCTGTTCTCTAATTTCTCCACCATTAAGACCCCATTAAATAATTCCTTTCATAATGTATACATGACTTTGTTGCTTTGGTACCTTATAACAGAAGTCTTATACGCTCGGTACATCCAAGACAAAATTTCATTCCAATTGTCTCTCCGTCTCTGCGATTCTGCTTGAATGAATTACACAGAAAAGCTGGCTTTGTGAAAATGGGCTCCTGCTATCTCAACCTTGCCTTTGAGAGTGTTCATGTTTTAATGGCGAAGTATTCTTCGGAACAATTATTTCTTTTATTCAACCTAGTGACCACATGTGGAATATTTCTTTGACTTTTAAATTGCTGCTTTTCCTTTATTCATTTTTTCTGCAGGATAAAACCACAAGTAATTTGTCTTGTTCATTATAAAAAAAATCCTGGTGACAGTTCTTTTGAGATGAAAAGTCTCTCATCTCGTGGCAGGGGACTTCCGACCGCCTGGTAAAACAATCCCGCCCAGATGTCCGTCCTCTGAGGAAGTCAGAAATCTTCGGAATGGCGGGTCTAATGACTTTCTTTTCCTACCCAGCCAGGCTTTGGAGTCCTCCCCCTTCTTCCCATTTTCCCTCATTCATAAAATGTTCCATGTTTCAAGATTCGGGGTGACTACCCCATCCTTGTTAGTCCTCACTATTTTTTCCTTTCGCGTCCGTTTTCTGATTCGAATAGGCTTGGCCATCGTGAGAGCGTAAAAAATAAATAAAATAATAAATAAATAAATCAAATAGGTCGATCATACAGGCAAAGCGTTGAAAACTGAGGTGTAAGATTTCTGTTCTAATCGAAGTGTTCAGAAGAAAATGGAGGGCCCTTCGGGAACTTGCGGGGTCGCATTCTTATTTGATCGGTAAGTTTAAAAGTCGTTCACACTTCTCAACAAACGAAACCTGAAATGGATGATGCCATAAACACAAAAACTTATGAAATATTTACACAGTCTAAAACTTGAGTAAGCCTAAACCTTTACTACTGTCATTACTTCTCGGCGAAAATTGGTAAAGCAAGGCTGTGGTCATTAACCTAAGTGCACTCCATAATAATTTGGGGGCCCTATGAAAAGCAAGAAGCCTTTAATGCTAACGCATGGTTTTATCTAGCAGCCAGAAGCTACAGTATAGCGGAGGGTGGAACAAGAAAAATCCCTCTTTATGGAGCTCACGTCTTTAGCAAAGAAAAGTTCTATGATCGGTTCAGTCGAGTGGGAATAATATCCTTGGTTCTGTTTCAAAGCTTCTGTTTTGTTGAGACTGATCTCCAAGACATCGCCTAAACCAATATGCTTTAAGAGTACTGGGCATCATTCGAACGTTCGTTCCGAGGACAAGTCTCACAAAAAATATACTCAGTCAAACCCTACATCCTCAGTTTTAGTAATTCTGTAACAACGAAGAAAAAACAAAAACAACATTAGAAATAATAATAATAATAATAATAATAATAATAATAATAATAATAATAATAATAATAATAATAATAATAATAATAATAACAGACCTCATGAAGAAAATAATTTTTTTATGCAACAAAAAGCCAACTTGTCTTACTTCAGTCGGATGGTAAAACTTATTAGCAAATGAGTTTCCGAAAAGAACGCGAAAGGCAGCGGTAAATTAAAGTGACTTCCCAAATTTTTTCCTTCGCCGACCGGAAAATTATCAATATGAAAAGAGTTTCCGCAATTTTCCATCTTCCAGAAACTCCGATCATGATGAGCAAGAGAAAATCCGCCATTTTCATTTTATCGGAAACTCTATTCATGCTACGAAGGAGACATTCGCTACTAAAATGACAAAAATAAAACAACATGTATATAGTTATATATATACATATATGTATATATATATATATATATATATATATATATATATATATATATATATATATATATATATATATATATATGTATATATATATATATATATATATATATATATATATATATATATATATATATATATATAATATATCTGTGTGTGTTGTGTGTGTATGTTTGCGTGTGGTTGTGTGTATGAAAGTTAGCAATCTTCTGAGTGCATACAAGGATCAATAATTAACCAAAAGGGAACGGAACAGAACCGCGATAGGTACTTAATATGAGGAAACAACAACAACGTAATAAACTAATACAATACATTGCGTGTTGTACTACTGACTAATAATGCAGATTCCCACAAACAAAATATAAAAATAGGAATACTGTGGGTGTCGTAGCTGAGTTCGACTCCTTTAACGAAGTGGAATGGATTTGGGCGAAGTCTCATATATATACAGTATATACAGTATATATATATATATATATATATATATATATATATATATATATATATATATATATATATATATATATATATATATATAATTACTGGATGCAAACCACCAGAATCTTCTAGATTCTGGATACAGAATTCACTGCTTAAGTCAACAAAAGCGCAATGGATTTATGGGCAATTAATTTTAAATGCTAGTGCACATGTGGTAGCTATTATTCTAAGGCAAATATTTTGCAATATCCTGCACGTCTCATCTTAAAGGCAGAATTACTGATGGAAAGGACAAATATTTTTGCTATGCTCTTTCCTTTAATCTCTCTTTTACCAATAACTATTTAAGCCCGTAACTTATGGACAACATCAGGACAATTTACAAATGAAAATTTAAAAATAAAAACAAAAATGGAAAATTTACAAAGAGATATGACTGGAGACAGATCTGTGAGCTTCCATTTAACCTTCACAAGACTGGCTCCTTTAATAAAATCCGTAACCCTTCACAAAGGCAGTACTATTTTTTTCGTCATCTATTAGATCCTCATTGCTGCCATTTTTTTCCATGTAATACCATGTCTTCAAGGCTAAAATTTCCAAGGATAGCATAAGAGGTTACCCTATTTCAATTTCCATTTCTTATGCTGAACTGCCATTATATAACTAAAGTACTTTCTTAGTAAAATTACCGTGATAACAGCCATGAATTAATGGGTGAAGCATCTGATGGCATTAGAGTCAATAATTGGAGCATAGTATCAATTTTTAACTTTTCCTTGAAGAAAATAAGTTTAGGGAACAGATGACACATGTACCGGGCGTTTCGAAATTAGAGCCCCCACCTACACAGAACAAATGGAAAGTTATGAAGTTTTCTGCTATAGCCTATCTCCAAGTACATTATTTTAAGTTTCTATAAAGCTATTTTTCATTTTACATTTCTTGTATTTTCAGACTGAGTGACGGAGTTAGATACAGCCATGGCTAATGACTTGGAGGAAATCAGATGGATTGACTGAATCCTGGCTATAATCTTCAGAGAGGCCAGGGATGCTGGCGCACCCTTCATTTCACTTTCCTGGATAGCTAAATACATTAAAAGAGACCAATCCTTTGTTAAAAGAAACTGGAACAAAAATCCATATGACTGTCATCGCGAAAAGCGTGAGAATCTTGGAAGGCCTGATTTCTCAGGAGTCAAAAGACATCATAGCTGAGGCAGTGGGTAGACCAAGAAAGTCTTTACGTAAATTGGTGCTTGAACTAGAAACAAAAAGGGGAAAGAGGAGAAGTTATAGTGCTGTATATCATGAGTTGAAAAAATCTGGTATCAGGCCATTTCATGCTATCAGCAAGCCCAACATCACTCAGCAACAGAGAGAAGACCATGTATGGTTTTGAGGTTCATTTCTTAAAGATTGGGATGAAGCTGACTTTCTTCATGTTGCCGCATCAGATGAATTCTTCATTTACACAGTCAGGAAGCCAAATCATAAAAATGACATCATTTGGGCTGCAAAGTTGGCTGATATCAGCGATGACGTGCACTATCGCCAAGTTGTGACATTTCCTGAATGTTTGGGAATTTTTCTCGGTTTCACAGCCAAACGGTTAATGTGGATCATCAAAGAAAAAGGACAGTCATGGAATGGTGAATACTTCAGAGAAACTGTGCTTACTGGTGGAGTATTTTCTTTCCTCAAAGACCCTGAAAATGTGTTATCTGTTGAAGAAGTCACATTTTTGCATGATAAGGCACCATGTTTCAAGGCTCTTCAGACACAGGAGCTGCTTCGAAACAGTGGTATCGATTTCTTTTCGTCAAGTGAATTTCCAGGTAGCTCCCCTGACTTTAATGTGTGTGAAAACATTGGTAGTATCTTAAAGGATCATGTTGAAGTGTACACAGTGAACTATGATGGTATAGCAAGCCTCGACGACCTGTGAAGAGAGGTGACCAAAGTGCTCAGAGAAATGGAGTTTGAGTCTCAGCTTTTATCCGATTTGCTGAAATCATACCCCTCAAGAATGCAGGCTGTGGTACAGGCAGATGGAGGCCACACAAAATATTAAATACTCAGAGAGAAACTTAAATAAATATACCTGTTCTGAATTACTTTTGTTTTTGTCCATATCAATTTTAGTTTATGCTATAGAGGAGGGGGGGGGGCTCTAATTTCGAAACACCCTGTACATAAGCATTTAATTAGATTTTGATAACGAGAAAGACTACGCTCAAAAAGCTTATTTCAATGCGGAACAACAGGGACCATGGAAGAAGTGGAGAAGTCAATTCATCAAAAGGAAAGGAAGCAGCAGCGAGCCTCCAACAGCCGGTGAGGAAAAAGATGCCCTTGTAAGGCATTCGCTGTTGCAACAACCCCAAAAATTCCGGAGCTGAAGAAGACAGTCTTGAAAAGTTTCGTGGTCAATCTCACATAGCCTTCTCCAATCTTATTTCTTTCTCTATTTTCACTTTTTTTTTTTTTTTACATTATTTCTTGTACGGTTGCACTCATAAATTGTAGATACCAAGCAGATTCTTTGTAAAATTGTCCTGATGAAAGCCATGAGTAAATGACTGAAACATTAGCACAGTATAACAGCAATTTTTGTCTTTTCCTCCAAAAATTCAAGCTTGAAAGTCAGAAATCAAGAAAACTGGAAAGGAGTTGTCCTAAAACTATACATGGCACATTTGCATCAACATTCAACGAAAATTGTCTACGAAGAAAACTGTGCCCCTCATTTACATATACACTGTTCTTTCTACTGTTGTACAAACCAGAACCAAAACCTCAGGGGAAAAACCAATAGTTCCATAAATATCAAATTTTAGAACACAAAAGGAACAAATCCCGACGAGAGTAGTTGTTATCAATGTGAAAGTAAACATAAGAAATGTCATATAACTGTACGAAACATGTCATCGGCCTCTTCCTACCAGAACAAAATAAATTTAATAAACTTAGAACGAACCGTTGAGAATCGCTAAATTTGTGAGTCTGATAGCGTTCAGGTGATCCCCGTTTATTTTTTGAGCACCTAAGGACTTATACTATTCCAAATTAAAACATGGATTAACAGTCTGCGACTGATTTCACACCCTTCCCTCTATTTAGTCAAGACCTGATTTGCATCACTATTATTTCAAATCCTAAAGTATACGCTTCCTGAGTCTCAGTTCACAAAAACGAAGGAAATAAACAAAGAACATTTCAATCCCTAAGTTGTTTGTGATACTTTGGGGATTGCAAACTTTACGATTTTTTTTTCTTATACAGACCCAAGGACAAATGGAGTTACCTACAATTCTATATGAAGTTGTAGCTGATTGGACTCAAATAAATAAAAGCAAAGAAAGAGATTCAAACTATCAAATCAAAACTAAATTATGAAGTAATGGAAAATAATGAAAGTTTTAAATAAATAAGAAATAAATAAAACCCTATAAAGATGATAAGTTATATAAAAAGAAAGGCAGAAAGCTATTTTGAATCATACTCTACAATACCGGATCACAATAGAATATTTAACAGGAAGATATAGAAGTCATCATGATGGTGTATAAAAGGTGTAAAAACGAAAAAAAAAACTTTCCAGCATAAACGAAATGGCAAGGCATCTCAAGAGTGCTCGTAGCGATAACGTGGAAAATAATGTCTAACAATTTCTTGTAATATTTTAAAACATAATTTTATGAAAATTTTAGGAACCGCTTCAGCTTTATATGAATTACTTAGAACACACACACACACACACACACACACACACAGAGAGAGAGAGAGAGAGAGAGAGAGAGAGAGAGAGAGAGAGAGAGAGAGAGAGAGAGAGAGAGAGAGAGAGAGAGAGGTAAATTAAAAAAAAAATGGTGAGAGAACGCATTATGAATTATACATTATGCAACGCAAGCACACATGCACACACACTATACACATACATATATATATATATATATATATATATATATATATATATATATATATATATATATATATATATACATACATATATATAGTGCATACACATATATATAATATATATTTATATACATATACAGTATATATATAATTATATCTATACAGTAGCTTTACTGTAGTTGGAAAGAAAGTTTCAAAATGAGGCTAAAATTGTTATGATGACAATCTGAAAAAAAAAAAAAGAAAAACCAGAGCATTTGGGAAGAAGAAGAAGAAGAAGATGAAGAAGAAGAAGAAGAAGAGAGAGAGAGAGAGAGAGAGAGAGAGAGAGAGAGAGAGAGAGAGAGAGAGAGAGAGAGAGAGGAGGTAATTTTTTTCAAAATGCCGAGTGAACGCATGACGGACTCTACATATTTTAGATTGCTGAATCGTGGATAAAACCCTGTGTTACAGTACTTAAAAAAATTACTGGCCATTTCTAGGTTTTGCTTATTTCCTGTCGCACACCACTCCCGGATTACACACTTTTGATTAAGCTATCGTCGTCTATTCCTTCCACATGAACGAACCTTTTCAGAACTCTCTGATATATCCTTTTACTTACTTTAATCTTTTTGTCCCTTCTCTGTGTCTCCAAAATTTCTCACCTTATCAGTTCTTCTCACGCCACATATACTACGTAAATATTTCATCGGAACTGCATCAGTACCTTTTTTATTCATATTCATTATCTACATTACACTTCCGTAGAGGTGAGTTGGTTCAACAATTCCTTCTAGAATTCTTACCTTGCCTTTCGTAGACAATTAACGGCTGTTTCTAAACTTCTGGACACACTTCGCTGACTTTTTTTGGTTCTTGTTATTTTTTCTACCGAATTCTTATATGAATCAACCGTTCCCCTTCTTTAGCTTCTACGTCAACAGTCATCGCTTCATCTTCCTAATTCCCACTGGCCCTCATAACCTTACTCTTGAATATAAATTATATATACATATATATATATATATATATATATATATATATATATATATATATATATATATATATATATATATATATATATATATAAATATATATATATATATATATATATATATATATATATATACATATATATATATATATATATATATATATATATATATATATATATATATATATATATATATATATATATATATATATATATATATATATATATATATATATATAGGAGCCTCGATGGCCGAATTGGTTAAGGCAGCAGCCTCGGACTTCTTAGAGGTCTGTGGCGCGGGTTCAAATCCGCAGCCGACCGGTCAGAGAGGCGGACACTTTGCTATCCGTGTAGACACCCCGGGATTATGTATGTAATCAACGGATAGGTTTGCTTAAAAGCAAATGAGTGTTACAGACTATTACACACAAACAAAGCCACTCCAACATCTTCTAAAAACATAACAGACACCTCACACGTCTCGACTATCGACCTCACCGCGTAAGACCTCCTTGCTGCTGGGAGAAGAGCGCTAGTGAATTGGTACAATACATGTACACAATACCGGGGTCTAAGTGATGTCAGGCAGGGCAGCCGATCGGGACTACAAAGTCTACCCCAAAAGCCAAATCAAAGTCCTTCAAAAGAAGGCATCACGGCGACCCCACATAAAAATGGGAACAAGCTGGGAAGAAGGATATATATATATATATATATATATATATATATATATATATATATATATATATATATATATATATATATATATATATATATATATATATATATATATATATATATTGTCAAGTTTACGCTCCACTATTGTACATATTGAATATTATAAATTGTCTTTAGTACTTTCTTACTTTCTATTAAGCACGACCTCTGTTGATTGCTTTCTTCACTTTTTGATCCTTCCTGGTCCAGAGCAAAGTCTCTTTTCCCATTATTCCTCCTTTATGTTCTTAATTTTGTTTACTTGGGTACTTCAAACGTCTTGTTAAGTTAGGTGTATTCTTCCTGTTTTGAAGACAGTGTTTGTAGCTCTTTCTCCTTTTACTAAGTGCATTTTGTTATTTAGATATTACATATAATTGTGTTGAATTATTGAACTATTTGCTATATGTTTAATGATTCTAGTGAAGTGTTTTGTTGAAGCAATTTCGTTCACGTATAAGTGCTAAATAATTCAAGTGTTAATTTGTATGATTAGTAATTAATAATTATAATAAGAGATTGCTGAGTTTCGTTCACCCGACCATGGTTTCGCACAGATTGGATTTTATTTTGGTGGAATATTATTTTTTTTATGCTTCCTACTGAGTGTTAGCTAAGGCCATCTATAAGCTAAAGTATTTACCACTGAATACGAGGACATTCAGCTTAGGCATGTCATAATTTGGGGGCCTGTCCGGGATTCTAAATCTGTTGTGTGACTACAAACTGTTGAAATGTTTTTGGTGAATTTTTAAGAACAGTTGGTGAACGATATGTCCTGATATTGTGCTTCATTAATTTGTACAGTTAGTGCTACGCTATGCTGTTCTTCGCTTTCATTAAACTGTGTTTGACAGTAGCTACCAGGCAAGAATACACCTCATCTCTCCTTAAATCAAGGTAAAGTATTTTTGAAGAATAAGTCGATAACAAGTGTTAATTGACAGGGATCTCTGCGTGTATCGCCTCTTATGCCCGCCTCATTAATATTTTCCGTAATAAAGGTCACCCTCGCTATCATATAAAGTGATAAGTTACGTTAATCTTACGTTACCTTGTACATCGTTGATTAGCTCCCGACCTTTCGGATTAGCAAAATCCACTGTACTCCTTTTAATGTCTTCTCATTGCGGAAGTTTTAGTTCATTCTCGCACTTTTAGTGTACCTCGAACACTCCGCGATTCCAGACTTTCTATAATTACCGAATTGCGCTAGTTTAACTCCACAAGATTAGACATGTGGTTTAGCCAGGTTGCTGCGTAATTCCTTAGGTAATTACCATTCCGTAACTAGCAGTTGTCGTTATTCGTATTTAAATACTCTTCTCGCTTTCTGTTAGCATTCTATTATAAGTGCAGTAATAGCGTTGGGCTGCAGTTACCTTAAATTCATCAGTATAGGTTCTCGGTAGTAAATATAACTTGTTGCGTTTGTTTACGTGCAATGTAATCTTAGGAGCAATGTACGTGTAGCTACTGATAACTTTATTTTATAAATACGAATACTGTTTAGAATGATTAACTTTAAGTTAATGTATTCGCGTTTAGTCAGCCATTCATTGTTAGGAAGGTAGGATTTGTTGTATTTACTTAAGTGTAGTGTAGTGAGTAATTAACCCTTGTTCAAAAATGCCTTTTGATCTAGATAGCTTTGTTGGAAACCCCAAAGAGAAGTTGTCTACGGTCAGGTATGCTACTAAACAGGATCTGCGGGACCTTGCAGCAAAATGTAGCATTGTGGTTGATCCTACTTATGTGAAGGCTAGAATACTGAGTGATATTTTAGATTATTTAATCAACCAAGGGATTATTGCAGATGATGAGGAAGCACAAGCACTCAAAATTGCAGCAGGAGTACTTCCGTCTGTTCCAGTAGACACAGAATTAGAGAAAATAAGGCTTCAATTGCAGCTAGAGAAGGAAAAGAAGGAAACGACCGAACGGGAGCTCTATCTAGAAAAGAAGAGAGCAGAAGCAAGAGAGAAGGAACGAGAAGCAAGAGAGAAGGAACGAGAAGCGGAGATAAGACACCAGAAAGAACTCCAGGATCTTTCTTCAAGTAACAGAAAGGAAGCCACACTCTCTGCTACGTTTGAAGTTTTTAAAGCAAGTAAGCTTGTACCTGATTTCGACGAGAAAGATCCCGAGGTTTTCTTCCAGAACTTTGAACAAATCGCAGAAACCTTAAAATGGCCTGTAGAATTCTGGTCTTTGCTCATCAGGAACAAAGTGAAGGGTAAAGCTGCATTTGTTGCTTCACAACTAGTAAGTGAAAAAGACTATACAGTGTTAAAGAAAACTATCTTGGATGCGTACTCCATTACCATAGAAGGCTATAGACAAGTTTTTAGAAATTCTGTTAAAACTTTCAATCAAACTTTTGTAGAATTTTGTAGTGTCAAAAATAGGCAGTTGAATAAGTGGTTAGAAAGAGCAGGTGTTGATAACTTCGAATCATTTAAGAATTTGATTCTTCTAGAAGAATTTTTGAGGAAAGTGCCCACTCATATCTCAACCTTCATTCATTTTAAAGGTGAAAAACTGGTAAAGAAGGCAGCTAGTCTCGCCGATGATTACCACTTCATCCATAAATCACAAAAGGGTCAAACTAACAAATCATCTCCTTCCTTTTCCAAATCTCCCCAGGTATCCTGTGCTTACTGCAAGAAAGAGGGCCACACTATTGAAAATTGTCCACTTCCCAGTGCAAAACTTCAAAAGCAAAAGAAGGTAAAAATGCCCAGTCAAGGAGCACATGCCATGTGACTACTCCCATGGAAGGGTTGCAGCCGTTTGAAGGATTTATTTGTGATGTTACTGTAAATGGTACTTCACTGAAGTGCCTCAGAGACTCTGGTTCCTCTCAGTCTATATTGGCAGACTTAAGTTCGAAGAATTTAACTTATACTAAGGAATTTATAACCATTTCAGATTTAACCTCTTCCAGGACTCTGCCTCTTGCTGAAGTGGAAATTGTTAGTCCTTACTTTACAGGAAAGGCTAAAGTAGCTGTGTTAGAGCAAGCCTTGCCGTGTTCTCCAGTAAAGCTGATCTTAGGCAATGATCTAGCAGGGTCACAGGTGAAAACTAATTTTATTATTTCAGATCCTGAATTCGTAATCCAAGAAGAATGTAAGTCCATAGAATCTCCACCAGCTGTAACTCAGGTTGTGACTAGGAATACTTCCAGGGCAGGACCTTTGAAAAATGAGAGTAAAACTACTGGGAGAACTATGGAGGCCTTAGACTTAGTAAACGTAGGTAAGAAAGAGTTTACTGAGCTACAGAAAGAGGACCCCAGCCTTAGAGAACTTTGGAAAAAGGTGAGAATTCCAGATGAAAATCCTAAATTGCCATATTTCTATGTGAATAAAGGTATTCTCTGCAGGCATTTCAAGTCACCACAGATTAATTCTAACCATACTTGGAGGGATTGCCACCAAATAGTCATTCCTCAACCTCTAAGACAGTCCTTGTTAGACCTCGCTCATTCTGCAGAATCCCACTTAGGGGTCAACAAGCCATACAAAAGAGTAAGTGAAAACTATTATTGGCCAGGCCTTGGTAAAGATATTAAGAGCTATGTAGCTACATGTCACCACTGTCAGGTTACAGGTCAACCTAACCAGAGAATCCTGCCAGCACCACTTCAGAACGTACTAGTACCCAAAATTCCTTTTGACAAACTCATCATAGATTGCGTTGGTCCCTTACCAAAGACTAAGAGAGGGAATGAATACATACTGACCGCTATGTGTCCCACTTCAAGGTACCCTTTGGCATTTGCAATCAAAAACATAAATGCAAAGACTATATTACTGAACCTTATGAAGGTTTTCACTGTTTTAGGATTTCCTTATGAGTTACAATGCGACCAGGGAACTAATTTTACAAGCCATGTCTTCAAACAAGCTATGCATACATTGAATATTCATAATGTTAACTACTCTGTATATCATCCACAGACAAATGGTGCCCTGGAAAGGTTCCATCAAACCTTAAAGAACCTTTTCTGTAAGTACAGCAGTGAAACTGCAAATCATTGGGATGAGGACCTCGATCTCCTAATGTATGTTTTTCGATGCACTCCACATGACTCCACAGGGATATCTCCCTTTGAGGCATTGTTTGGTCGTCGACCACGAACTGTATTGGGTATGGTGAAAGAAAATATTTTGCATCAGAAACCAGAGGAGACTACTAACACGTTGCAATATATTAAAGACCTTAAAAGTAAGTTTCATCAGATAAATGATTTGGTATGTTCTAACCTCCTTTCCTCACAACAAGTAATGCAGCAACAGGGGAACAAGAAAACCAGGTTAAGGGAGTTCCAGAAAGGTGACCAGGTACTTTTATACCATCCAATTCCAGGAGCTCCATTGAGAGAGAAGTTTGCTGGCCCATATACAGTCCTAGATCGTCTTTCTAAGGTAAACTATGTAATTAGTACCCCAGATAGGAGGAAGGACACACAATTAGTACATGTGAACTTGTTGAAGCGGTACCAAAGTAGAGTAAATAATGAATCACCTCGAGTAACATTGGTGACTACCTCAACTCTTACGTCTAAAGACGACTATCCTGTTGCTACTACCAATGATGACCCTGATGAAGAACCAGAACTGGTATCTTTTAGTGATTTAACTAACTCTGAGATAATGGGTAAGCTTGACTCCTTCTTATCACACTTGCCTACAAATGAAAGCAAAGAACTAAACTCCTTACTCAACAGTTTTCAGGACTTGTGCACTGATGATCCAGGAACCTGTAACCTGATTCAACATGACATCTTGCTGGAGCCAGGAACACAACCCATCAGACAACCATTTTACAGAGCGATAGGAAAGAAGCTTGAATCCCTAAGGTCAGAGGTACAGTACTTGATAAATCACAAGTTAGCAGTCCCAAGTACCTCTCCTTGGGCTTCACCTTGTATACTTGTACCAAAAGCAAACGGTAAGTTACGGCTATGTACAGACTATCGCAGACTGAATAAGGTCACCATCAAGAATTCTTTTCCTTTGCCACGGATCAATGATATTTTAGACAACATAAGTAATTCAAAGATTTTGACTCAGATTGATTTGCTAAAAGGGTACTATTAAGTAAAACTGACCCCAAAGGCCCAATCAATCGCTGCTTTTGTAACACCCTTTGGCCTATTTGAATATGTGGTTATGCCTTTTGGGCTCTCCAATGCACCTGCTACATTTCAGAGGCTGATGGCAGAGGTAATCAGAGATTTACCTAATGTCTATGTGTACTTGGACGATATAGTCGTAGCAAGCATGACTTGGGAGGAACATCTGCAGACACTCTCAAAACTGTTCACACGACTACGTACCGTAGGTCTCACCATCAACTTAGCCAAGAGTTCATTTGGGCAAGCTAAGGTTGTATACCTTGGTCATTATTTGGGCAGTGGAGAAATAATGCCAAAAGATGCTAATATTGAGAGTGTAATGAACATACCTGTACCCCATTCGAAATCTCAACTTAAGACCTTTTTAGGTATGGTCTCTTATTATTCCAAATTCATAAAAAAATTTCGCCATTCTTGCTGCTCCATTATATGCACTACTATCTAACAAAGTAAACTTTGTTTGGACCAAGGAATTAGACAACCTTTTTCATCAGCTTAAAGGTATCTTGATCTCTAAACCAATTCTAAGGGCACCAGACTTCCCAAAGGAATTTTTATTACAGGTAGATGCCAGTGGCACAGGTTATGGAGCTGTACTTCTACAATCTTATGCTCCCAATGACACCAGCTGTATTCCAACACTGCATTACCTACCCGTAGCCTATCACTCGAGATTCTTCAGAGGAGCACAAACCAGATGGGCTACCGTAGAGAAGGAGCTTTACGCGATCGTAGCTTCTTTACAACACTTCCAACCCTATCTTGAAGGTCATCGTCTTTACTGATCACCGACCACTCACGTTCCTCAACCGTGCCAGACTCAAAAATCTAAAACTCTTACGGTGGTCTTACATCCTTGGCACCTTTAATATTCAGCTTCAAAGCATCAAAGGAACTAACAACACCATTGCAGACACTCTATCACGCCTTCCATCAGCATCTTCAGCTGGATCCACCGCTATGGACCCATCTTTGTGGGGGGGAATTGTCAAGTTTACGCTCCACTATTGTACATATTGAATATTATAAATTGTCTTTAGTACTTTCTTACTTTCTACTAAGCACGACCTCTGTTGATTGCTTTCTTCACTTTCTGATCCTTCCTGGTCCAGAGCAAAGTCTCTTTTCCCATTATTCCTCCTTTATGTTCTTAATTTTGTTTACTTGGGTACTTCAAACGTCTTGTTAAGTTAGGTGTATTCTTCCTGTTTTGAAGACAGTGTTTGTAGCTCTTTCTCCTTTTACTAAGTGCATTTTGTTATTTAGATATTACGTATAATTGTGTTGAATTATTGAACTATTTGCTATATGTTTAATGATTCTAGTGAAGTGTTTTGTTGAAGCAATTTCGTTCACGTATAAGTGCTAAATAATTCAAGTGTTAATTTGTATGATTAGTAATTAATAATTATAATAAGAGATTGCTGAGTTTCGTTCACCCGACCATGGTTTCGCACAGATTGGATTTTATTTTGGTGGAATATTATTTTTTTTATGCTTCCTACTGAGTGTTAGCTAAGGCCATCTATAAGCTAAAGTATTTACCACTGAATACGAGGACATTCAGCTTAGGCATGTCATAATATATATATATATATATATATATATATATATATATATATATATATATATATATATATATATATATATATATATATATATATATATATATATATTTGTGTCTGTGCCCGTGTGCTCGCGTTTGTGTGTGGGGCTTCGCATAGAAAACAGATGTGATGCAATTACATTTAAAGGATTCACATTAATTCTAATAATACTTATTATTATTACAAACAATAACAGATCCACTTCAATTCTTTTCAATATGGATTTACAATATTTGTCATATTATTCGCCTGTATTACATACAAATCTTTACCTCATTTTACAAATTCTTGACGAGAATGATAAAACGCGCACCCACTCTCATTGCACAGCTTTCATAATCTGTTAAAAGGCTCGCCCTCTGCACCAACCTTGATCATTTTTGGAGCTCACTCAAGTTTGCTTGAAAAGCAGCACAGCTTTTAGAAAAGTAAGGCGAGTAAATAAAAGTCTTGTGTACATAGGCTTCGTGTTTGAATGTTTATGAGGCATTAAGAGAGAGAGAGAGAGAGAGAGAGAGAGAGAGAGAGAGAGAGAGAGAGAGAGAGAGAGAGAGAGAGAGAGAGAATCTTGCTAGTTTCTCTTGGTATTCTAAAAATTTTATTTTTTTTCAAAAATAATAAAGTGAAATAAGAACTACCTGATAAAAGGGCACCAAGTATGAATGAAGAGAAAAGAGCAATTTATCACCATAGCGCGGTGTGCAGGCTCCATAGGAAACAAAATAACCCGATTTTGATGATGGTTGGTTTTAAATCAACCAACGCTCTTTTTAACTGAAAATCTTACATTTAATACCAGACCCGGTTTACAAACTAATGAACTGAATGTAAGGAAAATAACTAATTTATTTATACAAATGGCAACTCTACGTAGTGAACTGTAATTGTATCTTATAGAATATACTGTATGTATATATATATATATATATATATATATATATATATATATATATATATATATATATATATATATATATATATATATATATATATATATATACATACACACACAACACACAATATATATACACATACACAGACATACACAATATATATATATATATATATATATATATATATATATATATATATATATATATATATATATATATATATATATATATATATATATATATACATATACACACACACACACACACATATATATATATATATATATATATATATATATATATATATATATATATATATATGTATATATATGACTGTGAAATATTTAGTTAAAACAGAATTCCATCAAATATAAGGGAGCCCATAGAATCGCCAAAATGTGGAAAATGAAGGCTATATTTCAGAGACCAAACTGTCTCTCTCCTCAGGCAAATAGTGAATGACAAAAAGTTACAGAAAAGCGGTATTTATACTAGAAGATCCATCGGTCAGCCGTTAAGTCACACAAGTTGACAGTTTCTCTTTAATCTTCTTAATCGCTGGTTGGAGGAAGATTTTATCTATAATATCTGAATCCCAAGCACCTCTTGAAAGATTCATGGTGTTTCTTTGTTCAATCAAAGTTGATTCCACCATGTGGCTTTTGAACCCACAATTGCTGCTATGAATTATACGAGACATATTCCAGTTTATTCTGTGGTTATGGTTATTTATGTGGTTAAAAATAGCTGAACTCTTTTGTCCGCGCCTAACTGAATGTTTATGCTGTATTAATCTTTGGGGGAGTGATTTGCCTGTGAAGCCGATATACGTACGATTGGTCACAGTCGAAGCAAGGGATTTCGTAAACTCCTGTATGTATGTATATGCTTAAACATTGCAAAAAAAATAGGACGGGATTTAGCTCCACGGTGAAGTCACAGGGACTCGTCAGAAAAGAAAAAAGGCACCAAGTACCTTCATGTATTTTACACATCGGAGGGCATCCTTAGTCCTGAAGATGCCTACGATACGCGACAGTACTAAGTAATCTTTTATTTTCTTTTAGATAACTCAAATGTCTTAAGCCAAAGCCAGGGCAGAGAAATAATAGTTTGGAGAGGAAGGAAATGCGCCTCCTGGACACTTCATCATAGGAGAAAAGTTAGAAGTAAGTAGATGGAGGAATCTTTGCAATCAAAACTGAGTTTTCGGGCATCATCAGATGGAAAGATTTCCATATCTGAGAAAAAAGACAGAGTGAGGTCAATGGGGAAACTAGGAAACTTTAAGGATTCTTGTTCATTAATCGTGTTACCTATGAGAAGTGAGTCCTGAAGTGAGAGCAAGGTGCGGGAGATTACCTTCGTCTTAGTGATTATCTTGTTGAATGCAACAGTGGTCGAATCATTCCAGATCCTTGTCAAGAATAGCAGCAATTTAACTTATCATTTGGACTAGCCTGAGTCACTTCAATATGAGCTGAATTCTATTACTAAAGTAATGATAACGTTACTAGTAAACATTAATCAACAAATGTCCATGAGCATGACGCTGTGGAACATCAGACAAATATGTTAAGGCTCTAAAACAGCATCATCAAGAACTCAGTTATTCGTCGATTAAAAACTTGGAATGAGAGCAGTACACAACCTCCGACAGTTTAATTTCGATATATATATATATATATATATATATATATATATATATATATATATATATATATATATATATATATATATATATATATATATATATATATATATATGTGTGTGTGTGTTTGTGTGTGTGTGTGTGTGTGTGTGTGTTAACTAAATTTATATATAAGTCGAGTCAAAGACAGCACTAAATCAGTTTTGCCTAGTCTCAACTCATATCCAATGAAACTTTTACTTTTGGATGTAGGTAAAAAATCGAAGTGGACTGACAAGCACCCAATTGTTACTAGTTACCATGCTGGTTGATTTCCACCCAGCATGCACATCAACTTGACAGCAAACTTAGAAAAATACTACAAGGATAAGAAATGGGCCTACAATTGTCTCAGCCATCACCTATGCTACCCTTTCAAACAGATTCTTGCTCATCTAGAAAAAAAATGTTGTTAAGAAAATAAAAACAACTAAACGAATAGCGTTTGGGAGAAAGGACACCAAACCCATTTGGATCTTCTATCTATTGCGCTAGCCAACATCTATCTAAAGTCTTCTGAAAGGAAGACAAACCTGGTAAGGAGTGGCCCAAGATGACTGGTGTCAGAACAAGGTAAATAAACTAGGACAGATCACCAAAGAGATGGCGTATTTGGCAGCTGAAGAGAAAACGAAGTCCCATCTTGTCCTAAAAGACACTTGCTTACTAGAAAACATGTACTGTAGATTAATAAGACAGCTATTTCCACGTATGCCTGTGACAAAAAAAAAAAAATTTATAGTTTTTATGTTAGTTCATAGTTATGGGAGTAGTTAATGGTTGACGGAAACGGGAATGAGGGATATGTAATTACTGCTTGGCTGAAAGTGAGAGTGAAAATACCCAGAAGATTCAGCTGGGAATAAGGAATAAGAATAAGACCGTGGGAGTAAGGAAAAAGAAGTAATTTTGGGAAGAAAGATGTGAGAGCAGGTTACAAGAGCACGGATGATGAAAAGGTCTGGATTCAGGAGTGAAATGTCTCTGGAGGAAAAGAAGGATCAGTCTTTTCCAACGGTCTAAAGGAAAGAACAGAGGATATTACGTTTTCGATAAACATTTACATGTTGAGGAGATGCTTATCTAAACAAGTGAAAATAAGCCGAATTTTCTTATGCGCAATCGAGTTTTCTGTGCAGCGTATAATCAAGGCCACCGAAAATAGATCTATCATTCGGTGATATTGGTATAATGCTGTATGGGCCGCAGCCCATGAAACTTTAACCACGGCCCGGTGGTGGCCTGTCCTATATAGTTTCCAGACGCACGATTATGGCTAACTTTAACCTTAAATAAAATACTGAGGCTAGGTTTGATGATTGGAGGGTGGATGATCAACATACCAGTTTGCAGCCCTCTAGCCTCAGTAGTTTTTAAGATTTGAGGGCGAACAGAGAAAGTGCAGACTGACAGACAAAGCCGACACAATAGTTTTCTTTTGCAGAAAACTAAAAGCGCTGGCTATCTGTAGTGATAAGTATTGCGACAGTAGCGTCTAAATGAGCAACACGAGAAGAAAGAGAGAGAAGATATATATATATATATATATATATATATATATATATATATATATATATATATATATATATATATATATATATATATACATATATATATATATATACATATATATATATATATATATATATATATATATATATATATATAACTTGATCCGAATAAACCCTATAACAACTGGATCCCTTTTTTAATACAGACAGTTGTCGCCTCTTATGATGCTTGGTGTTGTATACAAATACTCTTGCCCCAGATGTAGAGTGGGGACTTGTATTGGTTCCACCAGACGTCTCCTAAGGGTTCGAATCGACTTTCATAGAGGAGTCAGTTTCCGTACTGGGAGCAGACTGTCCAACCCAGATCAGTCTAACATACGAATCAATTCGAAGATCTGTAAGACTGATGTTAAAACCTAATACTTCGTAATTATTGCCCAAAACTGCAAAAGTGTCTTTTAATCTAAGAAATACTAATGACAAAACGAATGGTACCTAGTCAGAATAATCAATCTACTGCTATCCAGCCGTTTTTGTCTTTAACCGTTGTATTTGTGTGTTTGTGTTTGTGAGTGCGTATCTGTGTGTACGTATGTATGTATGTATATATTATATGTAAATGCTTGTGTACGTGTATTTGTATTAGTTTTTACCACAGTTGCCTGTTATGTGGTTTCTGTCTTATTCAAACCTTTTATATATTGTTCATAACTGCCGCTTAATTGTTAAAGCGCTTGTAAACATTGTTTTCAACTTGTCTCCTGCTTTTGTTGTCCTGTTACCCTGTTACTTCAGTTACCTGATTGCCTCAGTTGATAGTTATAACATGCTCTACGTAAGTGGATAAACTTTTTGGCGCCTGTCCAGTTCAACTCAATTTTCTGTATTGAAAAGGTGTGCTATCTTTATTTTTCTTTGTTAATATTTCTACATTAGGTAGTGAAACTATATTTGTTTCCTGATGCAACAGCTGTAAATCTTCCATTTGGTTTAAATTATATTAGTATTTAACTAGGTTTTTAGTTTTCTGTAAAACAAAACTATTAAGATGGCTATTTGCCTGTAAGTCCGCGCCTTTCCTGTCCGCCCTCAGAGCTTAAAAACTACTGAGATTAAAGGGCTGCAAAATGTTATGTTGATCATACTCGTACACCCTCCACTCATCAAACATAGCAAATTGTATCCCTCTAGCCTCAGTAGTTTTTATTTTATTTAAGGTTAAAGTTAGCCATGATCATGCGTCTGGAACCGCTATAGCTGCCAACAACACAGGCCACCACCAGGCCATGGCTGAGAGTTGCATCCAGTATTATATGTTATACTGGCCCGTCACACAGGAGACCGGGGTTCGTTCCAGGTGTAAGTCAGAAATCAATTTCTGTGAGGCAGTGCTCATATGCTCATTATATATAAATATTTATATATATATATATATATATATATATATATATATATATATATATATATATATATATATATATATATATATATATATGTATATACATACATATGCACACACACATATACACACACACACACACGCACATATATATATATATATATATATATATATATATATATATATATATATATATATATATATATATATATATATATATATTGTCAAGGATATAATCCTCCCTCACATAGATGCCCATGTATCATTAATTTTGAAATGCGCTTTGCGATTCATTTGACTGCCGGGCTGGGAAAATTGGCGGGCGATGGACGGAAACAAGCATAGTTTGAACTAGATCAGAGGTGTTAGCACCAGTGTATGGCAGTGTAGGAAGCACCGCCCATCGCCTGATTCTGGGAGACAATAGGCCCCCTGATTTCAACCCCCTTTTCCCCCCCCATCACGTGATGTGGGAGTATTTAGGTATGGGGAAGGTTAATAGGCATAGTGGGACTAGCCGCGAGGTAGGACCTTAACCTCTAAGTATCTAATATTTAAGGATGCTTTTCCTCTGCCTTCTTTGCTGGTTCTCTTGACATATTTGCAGGGACGTCGGACTAACGATGAAGCCCCTACAAGACGCCGCTGGCTTTGGAAAGCAGAGGCGTTCTCATCTCAGTACTGGGCGGAAGCTATCGCCCCTCTTCTCCTTTTACGCTGGTTGAAACTAGCGTCGACGAATGGCCGAGTCGAGTGTTGGCGCTGCAATTATCAGACAAGGGTCGTACATCGCAAATATTCAGTAAACCATCCCTTCCCCCTTTTACTTAAACTCCTTAAATTTCCATTTCCTTTAAACTTTAACTCCTTCCTCCATAAAGCAATCTCCCTTTGTTACAAGTCCTGCCGGCCTCCCATATCTTGCCAATAATGTGCCTTGAATTTCAGTAGAGATCCCGTGCTAATTATCCATTTATCCCTCTTCCCGTGCAACTTAAGGGCAAATTTAGGTTAAGCAATACCAGTGTTAAATTTACTCTCTGTGCGAATGCGATCACGTGTTCATTGTTAAAGCCCACGCAGTTACGATTCCCATATTGTGCCTACGTGATTTCATCATAATTATCTGCTGGGCTACATAGTGGTTAATATTAAACAGGTGAAAATGTAACATTTATAAGGGAATCCAATTTCCTTCAGTGTGTACCGTTATTCCTAATCTAGAACCTCTCTTACAGGAGAGACCACCCAATCCATGTGCTCTGTGCCTGACAATTTTGACTGCCTTTCAAGCCCGAAATATTCCTGGATGCAGTCCGATCCTTGAAATCCGTTGTGGCTTCGCCAACAGTTTATATGAATTATTTTCCCCATCCTGGAGTTCAATCTGTTGCAGCATCTAACTGAGACTATTCAGTGTAATCTGGGCATGACTAAGCCATTTTTATTGTGACTGGAATAATTGCATTGCACATTGGTCCCCCTTATTAATCAGCTTGCTTGTTTCCAATCAATGCATTATTGTTCTATGTATCCAATTAATGAGTCTGCCCATTGGCTACTATGTCATTTTGTTTGTCTCCTTGTTTCATTGCCAATGTCTCTGTAAATAAACCCCTGTAAATTTGTAAAAGAATTCTAATTCCAAATGGCGACCTTCCTCCGTTAATTGTAAATCCAGGGAAATCTAAGGTAAGTTTCAAATAACTTTGCCTTTTGTTCGTACTCTGGGCGCAATTGGTCCCTTTGCAGTCACCAGCTTTGAAATTGTTTAATTCTTCCCCAACCAAGACTACCAGTTTATTACAATATATATAAATATATATATGTATATATATATATATATATATATATATATATATATATATATATATATATATATATATATATATATATATATATGTATATATATATATATACATATAGTGTGCATATATATATATATATATATATATATATATATATATATATATATATATATATATATATATATATATACACATATACATACTGTATATATGAATATATATACATGTATATTATATACATATAAATATGTATATACATAAATACATACATATATGTATATATACATATATATAAATATATATATGTATAATATTTTATATATATATATATATATATATATATATATATATATATATATATATATATATATATATATATATATATATATATATATATATATGCCCCTTACGCCAGCTCCATTATAATGAAGAAGGGAGGAAATTCTGCAATGTAACGCCTTGTACTCAGCACCTTTTTCTCTTTTCTATACTTGTATAGAAACTCCGTTCGTTTTTTGCCATATCAGAATCAAGGACTTGTTTCTCAAAAGTATATTTGTCTAACAAATACCTACGTAAAAATATGAATGAAACCAAAAATCACTCATTAACGGAACTGTTTACGTTCTACGTACTGCACGTTCTATCACCTTTTTACACTTTAAGCACTTACAAGAGGTTCTAGACTCTGTATCTACGAATACGAACCGAAACTACACACAAATATCTAAGGCATTCCTACATTCATTTTACAAAGGAAAAAAAAGCACTGTTGAATCTCCAGAGCGACTCATTTGCCTAATTAATGCAAATGATGATCTTTCAATAGGGAAAACTTTTAATTAGCCGCAAGCTCCTGTCCCTTTGAAGTTCATGTTGATGCTCGTGTAACAGAGAGCGAGAGCGAGAGAGAGAGAGAGAGAGAGAGAGGCGTATTATGAAAGTTTAACACCAGCATATCTTTTATCGAGGAGTTCAGGTGAAGCAATAAAGCATCTCTCTTGCCAAACATCAACAAACACTGACGCAAGCCCCACCTTCAATCTCCACGGAGTAACGAGCTGAGGATGTCCAAATTACTTCATCAAGTGAATCACCGAGTCACTGATGGGAATACACGGGATATACGACCTGCCTGATTAAAAAGCCCTAAGCATATCCCCAACACAGAGGCCTCAGACAGGATTTTCATGGAGGAAACAATGCTCAGTCTGATATATATTGTAAAAATGCAGACTAATCACAAAGGCAGCCATAAAAAAATATGCCGCATATATTTATATGTGAATTAAAATCAACAGAGAGAGAGAGAGAGAGAGAGAGAGAGAGAGAGAGAGAGAGAGAGAGAGAGAGAGAGAGAGAGAGAGAGAGAGAGATTTTTCTGTGGAAAGTGATAAGGGCTGTAAATAACCAAGCACGAATGAGGGTTGTTATTACAAAGTATGTCATGAGAGTCGTTACTTAAATAAGAACGTCGTTCGTTTTAACTGGACCGAAAAAACCCTTATAATAGAACCAGCTGAAAAGGAACTTGTGGAAATGTAACGTTCACCGTTTGAAAAATTCCAGATAGAAGGGTTTTCTGAAAATGTATGAGTTCCTAACACGAACTCTTAATAAGAAACTTTACCGCAAACGAGGAAAGTACGACACGTGAAGGTAATCTGTTGTGGTCATATTGACTAGAATAATCAACGCTATTGCACAGCATACAAGCTATTCTGACCAGCATTTATCATCAAATACCAGCAAAAAGAAAGTAAATATTGAGAAAAAATTAAATAACGATGTGCCAAAGATAATATTCCAAATATATGTATGAGCAGACAAGAGGAAATAGCTCCACGTGAAGGAGAAAAAAGAATAATCCGGAGTAAAGAACCTTTAGGTATATTTAATACATGGTAAGCAGGTGGAAGATCTGGAACTACGTTAGTTTTTATTTCAAATGCAATAATATGAAAACAATATGAATTACAGAATGCACAGCAAATTACATGCCATAAGAAAGTTAGAATTGCACTCCAGTAACCTAACTTTCTAATGGAGAAACCTAACATTTACGATCTCCATCTTTATTCAGCAGTCTTAGTGACTTATCCTGACTTAATCAGACAATGCACAAAGACACGAGGAAGTTCTGTCAGGAAATTGTTTAAAAGTAAATTGTTTACCCTGAGCATAATGGAAACTCATGCTCAGGTCAAAAGGACATTTAGAGGACACTTTCTCCTAATTTCACATGTCATAGTGAATTTCGGTGGGTTCTTGATGTTTTTTATAATGGAAGAGTCGTCCATGTGGTGATGCGAAGGAAACTATAAAATTAACAGGGATGCTATGTGCTGGGCACAGAGGATGTATGGTGCAGAAGATGATGAACGTGAAACTTTAGCTAGCACTTAACAAAAACGGTATTGCCCAGTTAAAAAGAGCAGTCCAACGGAATTTTCAATTTTAATAAGTAGATTAGCTTTTAGAGAATTCTGCACTGTAAAAATTTTTGTGTTTACATAATAACCCTGAGGAAAAAATAGATATCGTAACACTGGGAGTACTTTTATTTTCTTGGCAATTATCAACGATGACACCTAGCCAATAAAAATGAATAAACATAACACAGTGAATAAAGGAACATGATGAAAAATCGAGGCGAAGTCCACATTTCCGTAGTATATGGATTTCAACATTGTTGAGAATCGATGTACAGGGCCAATGGGAAGGTTGTCTGGGGACTAGGCAGCAGTGCTTAATCAACTCTCTCTCTCTCTCTCTCTCTCTCTCTCTCTCTCTCTCTGCTTTCCATAAATTTTAAATATTTCCAAAGTATTCCTTGTTCTTTTTCTATATCTCAGTGGCAGAAAAAATTATTCGAGAAAGTAAATCATCATAATTTTTCATAACTATTTCACTGGCAAGTGGAGATCTCACGAACATTCTTATACACACACACACAAACACCCACATACACACAAACACACACACACACACACACACACACACACACACACACACATATATATATATATATATATATATATATATATATATATATATATATATATATATATATATATATATATATATATTTAGCGGCAAATAAAACTTAGAAATAGAAAAATGGTAAAAAATGAAATGATTGGCAAACATGAAAAGAAACTTAATCAATAAACCTTCGATCAATTACAAATGGTAAGCTCATGTTATAAAACAAGAAAAAATAAAAAGTATTCCTCAGTGAAAAAGCATACAGGGTTAGCAAGACACCTGTCTCCGCTGTTCTTCACAAATGGCGTTTCAGACATAAAAAAAGTAATTTCATTCACATGTGATGGATAAGGATTCCACTTGAAATTGATGAATAAAGTAACCCGATTGTAAAATCTGTCCCCAATATCGCATAATGTATTCATAAAAACCACTTACACGTAGTTTTTATGAACTTATAGTTGTTTCTATCTAAGAGTATATTTTACCAGGTTCCAATTTTACTGGAAACAGTAAAATATCCATAAAAGACATCCCCGTTAGCTTCAACATTTTCATCCCCGTTAGCTCCAACATTTTAAGGTGCAACGAGATACAATCTATATAGTATTCAGTATTCATTCCGCTGTTTTAACAAAATTTCACACAACTGTCATGGCGCTTAAGAAACCCTATGAGAAGTTTCAGGACCATGTAAAGGTGTCAAATCCCTGGAAATGGTGAGAGCTGCATAACTTATAATGTCACATGGGGACATTTCCCAGATTGCTTCCACTATCTTCTCCCAGTGCTCTACAATTCACCGATGGACAGATCACAGTCAATCATCATTTGTTCTATGAAGCTGAGCTCAAAACTTTATTTACCTTCCGGTGCCAGAGTCGCTCAAAGGTCGAATCACTGTAAATGCAATGGTAGAGACAATCACACCTCCAAAGGCTATAGATTTAAGGAGATAACCTGAACTTACTGCCCAGAACAAAAGACAACAGAAGTCATGCTAGAAATAGAAAAAAATGACAATACTACTCTGTCAATATTATTTGAAGCTAAGGAAAAATGATAACTGACAAAAGTGTGATATAGCCTACGAAAGTCATGATTACAAACTAAACTTGATTATTCAGCTTCAAACCTTGCCACCAAGTACCTATTCTTGTAAATTGGGATACACAACGGGTTGAGAAAGCCGCCATCGTTCTGGTAAAATCACTGTCAGTGCACCTTCGAATTCAGAAATTAAAGCTCCCAGGGTGATTCTCATTCCAAGCACTAAATTTTGACCACACATATTTTTAAATAACAGTAAAACGATCATGGACCAAGTGGAAGTCCTGCAAATGGAAACAACAAATTTGTTAATACCCTTAAGGAAATCTTTGATGCAGATGATATTTTGCACTAAGATCACGACAGAAGTGGCCTAGGACCAGCTCACAAGTAATTTCCCTTTGAATGCTGCAGTTTCATGCCTTACTGCATACCTGGGAAAATTAATGTTAAAGAGGGTCACCAATACAATTTTATTTCTGGGAATGAAGATTAATGTAACATTAAACACATAATGAAGATGTCTATACAGACGTAAGACTGTATGAAACCTAATCAAGTTCTCACAGATATAATAGGATGTCTATTGTTTGGTTATTTCAAAATAAATATGTTTATTTCTAGGTGCCCATAAACGTCTACTTAGTTTAACCAAATAATTTTATATGTTCGTAAACAACAGAATAATGCAGGTATAACTTTATAAGCAAGGTAATGATATAAGTGACTCAAATGTTCTTAGTAAACTATTTTGGACTTATCCTCTTTAAGGACCAAGGGTAAAAAAAAAAAAAGTGGTACGCTCACTCTGCTTCATCCTGCTGTTATGTCTATCCTCATGTCTGAGAACTTGCTGGTACTGCAAATTTTATTGCATTAACTGGGTACAGCACACCTGTCGCCACTTACGGAATTTTCATTAAAAACCGAGCAAGACGGCTATTTACTTATATGTCGGTATACTCTTGCTAACACTTGTATCCTTTCATTTAAATAAATACGAACATTAATGCTCAGAAACTTCTCACCCTAGAGACTTTTCCATGTGTTTGCCCGTATAAGCAGATTAATCCTGCGATGACAGACATTTCCATTATGAAAAATCTAAGCAGCTTATTATCAGAATAATGAAATATTCAGGTAATTACAATACGGGTTCCGCTGGTGTAAGCTCATTAAACTGAATCTGCTGCCATAATAGAAATTGGTAACCGCAATGCCAGTCCTTCCAGAGTTAAAGCAGAACATGCTTTTGCCAGAACTGAGGAAATTTCCAGAAGCTGCCGGTGACGTTAAAATCAATTAACATCGTCAATGTAAGGTAAGGACATTCCAAAGCCAAGAATTTATGTGCCGCACACATGAGGAACAATAAGTACTAATGAATGAAGGGGAACAATAAAACAAACAAAGAAGATAAAACAATGTATCAGAGGGAACGATTGTTCAGTCAAAAGCTACGACTACATGCAGAACCCAGACGAAGGCAAAAGTAAATACTAATCATTTTGCTGGTCAACATAATAAGGAAGAATAACCAAAACAGGTATTCAGTCGATAAAGGCGATAATGAAAAACAAATACTATACTATTCATGTAACACTAAAATACTAATTTATGGAAAAGTTTTCAAGCGTTAATTTATGAACGTTCTCCACCTCATGTCACTCTTACACCTTTGTAACTTTCTGTAAGCGCACCAGCAGCAATTTTCCTTTTCCTTACTACTATAAACGTTCCATAACTTTCTTGTAATGGTGATAATTTGATCCCAGCTATAGCGTGCAGGTAAGGGAAGAAAATTTGTACTTATGATTTCTATTCAAAATCGCAACAGACTGTTATTCTGATGAAATTTGATGTCCTCATTTACTAAATATAAATCTCAGCTTTATTTTCTCTTCTTAAATATAAGACATAATTAATGGGCAAGGATCCACAACAATCACGCGAGCAACTTCCATAAACGTCAAAGCTAAGTGGAGAGGAAGCAACCTATTATAGCAATGATGAAACTATGAAACTATATTATTCCTCAACGCCAACTTCTTTCTGGATAAAAAAAGCCACAAACACAAAAAAGTTCAATTTTAATAATAAAGATAAAAATACCTTTAACAGAAAGATAATGACAAGAAAAATAACAGAGATCATGATAGGCATTTTATTTTATTTAAATTGTTGGCAGTAAAGACACAAAGCGAGGGAAGTTTCCACCGGCATACGCATTCAGGCAAGCATAGAAACCAGAGTGGATTATTTAAAAAAATAACGACCACAAGTAAGGGCCGTGCGAGGAAACAAAATGTTGAACCCAATTCACTAATGGCTATCAAGGGAACAGCCAGCCATTTCTAGCCAGCATGCGAGGGGGCTTTTAAACTCGCGCTGCAACGAGCACGATCTACTTTTAAACCATTACGACGTCTGTTCAATTAATGGCCTTTGCCTCCACCTCTCTTCTCACGGCCTCTGGAGAAGCCACCAGTTTTCAACAAATATAGCAAATAAGCAATCATGCAATATGCCAAAGGCCCGCCAAATATGAGTTTTCATCTTTTAGTGGGGGATGTTCGATAAAGGAGGATAACGATAATATAACAGAATGAAATGTGACGTACAGCATTTCTCTTCTTTGGTCAGATACATATTTATACAGTACACATACACACATATATATATACTATATATATATATATATATATATATATATATATATATATATATATATATATATATAGTATATATATATATATATATATATATATATATATATATATATATATATATATATATATATATATATATATATATATATATATATATATATATATATATATATATATATATACTGTATATTTGTGTGCGTGTGTGTGATGTACAGCATTTCTCTTCTTTGGTCATATTATATATACATATATAATATACATATATATATATATATATATATATATATATATATATATATATATATATATATATAATTAGCTTTATCACTTACACAACAATTACTAACAGGACCTCATTAAAACTGTATGGTATCTAGCAGAGTTATTTATTAAAAAAAATTACAAGCTTTCCAGGACTTAGTCATCATTGACAAGTATCCGTAGAATGACAGGACACGTAGTCCAGTGTATGCTGTGTGGCCCCGCCCTCGTGACCTTGGCCTTTCTTTGCCAGCTGCTCCTTCCAAGTGTTCATTTTCCATGTGGTTTCTTGTGTTTATACATTTCTTTTCTATTGTAGAGTATATGATTTTTCTTAATAGGCTGTCTTCAAATCCGTTTCCAGTGTTGCCTGCCATTACATTGCTAGTGCATGTAATGAAGGCATTCTCTACAATCAGTCTGGTAAAGAGGGAAGGGGAAAGTTTAAAATTTAAGGTATGCAGGAAGAAGACACACACACCAATTCATACATAAATATGTTCTCCAGTCATAAAAAAAGAAATTAAGATTGGAGTAATGACAGGGTTGGCCAGCAGGCCTATAGGATTTGCAGTCCCGAATTCTTGGATGAAGAGCTGGAATACCTGAGGGAGAGTTTTAGATAAGGATACCCCAAGTACTGGTGGGAATGGACACACATTAAGACAAGAAAAAACTATTTTGG
>JANJGK010000001.1:41091597-41111597 GCA_039081455.1 Macrobrachium rosenbergii
ACATCATCAGCTTGATTTGCTAGATCAGCAGCTTTTCTCACGGCATCACCAACAGTGACCAGGCTTGAACACACCAAATCTGACTGACCTCTTCTCTCAATAAAGACCAGTGAATCTGTAAAGTGTTGCTTCAATCTGTCCTTGAGTTTCCAGGAATAGACTTGTGTTGTGACAGCAAAGCTGGAAAGATATTCCATATATGCACATTTTAACCTTGAAAGTGTAGTAACTTTCTTCTCTGTGAAGAGGGAGTTCTGCATATCACTGACAACTGCCTCAAATGCTTGATCATGAGCAGACTGATCTTCAGATGCACATTTCTTTTTAGCAGCTTCAGTGTTTCGTGAAGAGATGTAGGCAGCATAACATTTCCTGTGGTACTTTGCATCATAAGCAAAAAGATCTGTGTAAGCTGTCATGCGCATTGTTATTACATCATCTTTTCTTTCTTTGGCAGCATTTAGAACAGCCTGTCTTGTACTCTCCCCTGTACCAGTAGATATCTGAGTAAGTTTCTTGCCCCTTTTGTAGACAGTGCCACAGATGAAACAGTCACGTCTTATTTGAAAGAAGGATGTCTCTCTTCTCTTCATTCTGTTGGCACGAAGATTGCTATTATCATCTTGTTGTTCTGAGGGCTGATTTGTCTCAGCTCCTAATGCATACTGCAGATTTGACTTTGTTACATAAGTGTTACGACAGGTCTTATGAAAGATTACTGCAAGATTGCCAGTGAGAATGTCATCTTTTAAAGGCTGTAATCGATGATGAACTTCATCTTGCCTAATAACAGCAGCATCATATATGGCTTGTAATCCATCTTTTGTTGGTTTTCTTGTGATAGTTTTATAATCACTGCTAGCTGGTATTTGTTTGGTACATAGCAAGCATTGAATGCTATACAGAGTCCGTTTTTTCTTTGCAGGTGGTTCTTCCATGTTTTATCTTGGAGTTATTTGAGAAAA
Organism: Macrobrachium rosenbergii; assembly: GCA_039081455.1. NCBI lineage: Eukaryota > Metazoa > Arthropoda > Malacostraca > Decapoda > Palaemonidae > Macrobrachium > Macrobrachium rosenbergii. The sequence continues at coordinate 41,092,563 of JANJGK010000001.1, forward strand.
AATTTCAATACCCACACAAGTGTTGACAAGGATATATATTTATAATAGTGTGCAAAGTTTGTATTTGTATTAACAAATACGCTAAATGGAAAAATAAAAAAAGAGTTCATACCATTTAGTGATCTAATTAGATGAATTCAGTAATTAAGTCCTTTTAAGTCCATAGTATGGGCATGTTACCTCAAAAGGTCCATGCCAAAAATGAAGGAGCAACACAGTATGCAGGCCAATCTGTGAAACTGTGGTAACTAGGGCTAGACACTGATCTTGCCAACTTAGTGCTGGTCAGAACAAGGGCAGTAGTGTTAATAGTGTATACTGTGCAGACTTGGGGTCTTCCAGTCTAATTTAGTCCCTAACATGTTTTCTTATGAGGAATAATGCTTTATATAATATATAAACTGATAGTTAAACTTAATGGCTCACTTACATAAACAAACTGCTATGCATATCCTATGACCTTAAAATTATAACATCATCTGGGAGGTACCATCCAGCCCCATAGTATGAGCATATCTACGTCATTTTAATAGTAATTTGTATATATATTATACATTAATATTTATACTTATGTACATGTAAATAAGTAGAATGTTACCTGCCATTAGTAAATATATTTAAAACCCTGCTCTTACATAATGCTCCACTACAATAGACACCTATCATCATTCACCTAACAGGGGAGTATGGGTGCTCTGGAAACATGCCAAAAAATGTAGCATGTAACACTTTCCTGAAACTACACTATACCATTTCTTGAAGCAGACATATGTGGCTACAAAATGCAGCAGGTTTGGTTTTGTTATACCTCAGGTTTGGGTTACTCCCTTTTTTAAGACCTCTTTTTCATTGCTTGCCGCAGCATTACAAGGAGAGGCTAGGGGCATTAACGAGAATTAGGCCTATTGATAATCTTCAATTTCTCAATTAAATTTCCCTCTACCATTTTATTACTTATTCGGTTTTAAAAAAATTCGCTACTAAATTAAATTGTGGTAAGAATGGACTTGTAAAGCTGTGATATTATTTGCTCTAACAGTTGTTTCGTATTTATTGTCTTCAGTTTTCCTTGAAAATGTGTAACAATTACATGAAAGTAATCGATAAATAATTTTTCATTTTCTCCTTTGTGTAAACCTCTGATTTGATATAACGGGAAAATTTTCAGATTCTTCTGCCTAGAGTGCGTGTGTGTGTGTGTGTATTTGTTTGTCTGGAGATATCATAAAAATAATTCAAGAAGCTGAGAAATAAAGTGAGTGTAAATAAAATTTCATGGCACCTTAAAAAGAATAGAGCATTATTGTTTGCTATATATATATAACCGAGAAATTATGAGATGACACCTATTGGGAGGAAGGAGGGAGAGACGAGGCCTCATTAGCAAGAAATTTATGAGCATAACAACAAAAGTGAGATGCTGAGGATGAAAACAAAGGTGATGCTGAGACCTACAAACGGTTCATCAGGAAAGGTCCTCGGTTTCTTGCTTTGACTCATTTTCTCCTGAAGCGAATGGAAATGTCCTTTCGCCTGCTCAGACCACTGAGGAATTGAAGGTGCAAGGGGAAGAAAAAGAAAAATGAAAGGAATAACAGAGAAACAAACGTAACTGAAAAAGGAACAATGAGAGAATTGCACAGGAAAATTAAGGTACCTACTGTATATGTAGAAACTTCGACAAGAGAGATTGTACTTTTCCGCAAGTTGTGGTATAGTTTTATGTATTCTCTTTAAATTTACGTAAAGTGGAAATGCGTATTATGTAGAAGAAGGATATTATGTTTTGTTGTGTTTGTATTTAGTAATGAAAGGCGTTGTTTTAGTTGTTTCGTGTGTTTAATTGTAAGTATACGTGTAATAGTGCTTAACTACCGGCATCGGTTGTTTGTCTGGTGGTTAGTCGAAGGTTTGGTGTCGGTCAAAGACGGCCGTGAACTCAGTCTCTTCATTACCTTGATACAGAGTGGTTCCAGCTAGTGGGGACTCCAGAATGCAGCCATAATTATCGGTGTCTACAAATCCACTTAAGTATTCCTATTCATCTTAAAGTACATTTAGGGAAACTTCCTTTAAGAGATATGCATATCTAAATTTAAGGAGAATTTCTTGAGGTGTGCTTTGGATGAGGGTCGTGAAATAGAGATTGTGCTCACGCCAATCTAACTACTGTACATCGAGCTAGGAACAAATGAATGCGCCCATAGTAAGTTTATATCGTTTGTTTAGTTCATATACACAATGCAATGTATTGATATAATCACAATTTGAACTATCATAAGAATGAAGTAACCTGGGTGTCGTAGTATAAGACTTAGGCTACGATTGGGTCAGTACTTTTCGAATCGTTTAGGCTATTTGATAACACTGACGATTTGAAATGCTATACTTATTCTGAGTGAGTCGGAATAGTATATCAGGAGTTTAACTATTTATCCCACGAAGTCGACTAACCATATACATTTCCAACGGCAACTATTACAAACTTTGTTGAAATGGCTCCTTTAAACAACATCAGTATACTTGAACAGTGAAAATATTAACTTTTTGATTAATGCATAGATTTTTCTAACTCAAATCAATACGCGTAACTAGATTTTTTCATTTAAAACTTGATTTATAAAATAGTAAACGAAATTACAATGAAAGAAACAATTTAAACCAGACGGAGAGGACGATTAAATTATATTACTATTCACAGACAAGGATTAAACCAAGAACTCATGGGCCATGTGTCAACCGTGATTACTCTTAGTGCTGAAATCTTTTAAATATAAATACAATCTTTTCTAGGGTATAATACGTACTTAATAGGTTCATAATGCCAGCTTTTCATTAAATTTGCACACTACACAATGTGTGTTATAGTGGATTAGGTCTGACCCATGAAGACCCAGGTTTTTCTCCGTTCTTTTTTCCAGCCATCTAGATGTACCGAAAGAGGAATAGATTTCTAAAAACAAAAACTTTCTAGCTTCGTCTCCTGTAAGGTTTTAATGAAAGTTTTTAATGTAGCTTTTGATTGGGTTCTTTACTAATGGCGTCTGAACCCCGACATTTCTTCAGGCGCAGCCGGAGGTACAATAAATCCTACCGAAAGTTTGGGCAATCAGCACAAGACTTCGGACGCAAAGAAAGATCTAAAGGTTTCGATTTAGAATAAGTGCCATGACTTTTGATTTCAGAAATGTAGCCTGATGTATTCTAAAGTGATTTACAGTCATTATTTTTAATGACAGTAATAGAGGGGAAAGTTTCAAATTGCCATTAGCAAAAGGGTAATCTACTTGTAAAGAGGCAGACACGTTTTAAAGAAGATATGTGAAAGATATAGTGGAGGTTTGCACATACCATTACATAATACCAACCTCTTACAGGAGACACTTCAAAACATGCAGGGAGTATATTCAATAAAATTACTTTCGGACATACAGGATGCTCTAATATGAGAGACATGCATATATTACCAAGCATAATTACAAATTAAAACAGTAACATATACACTGCCATCACTAGCAATCTGACATTCGCACTGAATGATACCAAGGTGGGTGCCGAGTGTAGATTCAGAGTTGTTGGAACATTTTTTTACACATGAATAATGTAATGTAAAACAACATTAAAGTATTACGAGAGGCCCTACAGAGACTATGTCGTCATTAAATAAAATTATATGAAATCAATTAAATAAGAAACAGTGGTATTACAAGAAGTCATACAAAATTAAAGGCATTAGTTTTGGTTTCCTAAGGTTTGAGAATGGAGCGGACTTTCAGCTGAAAACGCCTGAACGAAATTTGTAAAACCAAACTCCTCGTGTAATAATGTTTAGAGAAAACTAACATATATACTCATACAGCTAAATTATCAATCCGAGAACCCCTGATTAGGGGCATACATACAGCCTGGAGTTTTCTAAATGTGTTTTATGGCATCCCATTACCAATGCATAACAGCCCGCCGCAAGGAAGTAACCTTTAATTATCCCTGTTAAATTGCCGAAGTTACGTAATTTTCTGAGGCCATTAAAAAATAGAATTCTTCATCAGGTAAATATGCAAATATTCATATGAATCTGATGAGGTGGTATTATTTGAAATCCACTCCTAAGAAGATTTTTAGACGATTTGAAATCTTTACGTAAAGATCTAATCCACGCCTTCCTTATCAGTTTAAAAAGCCAGACAAAAATTTTCCTCTATTGTTTGGGGATCCATATTAATCAAAAGTGATTTTTCTTTAGAAGAAAATACCAGGTCTTTTTATTTTCAAATCCTTCAGAATTCATATAACAAGTATATTATCAGACAGGGAAAGTTTCTTCATCATGACGCCCTCTTTAAATGAAAGGTATTTTTACTTACGCCGGATTCCCCCCATTATAATAATAATAATAATTTTCATTTTCGTAAGTTAATGTTGCTTTTATTGATTTGAAGCAAGTGGCTATGATTAAACCTGAATGATGACATAAGAGGGAAAAACTGATAAAAGTATTTATTACTTCATCAAATTGAAAGGATGAACAAGACCCTGGCTTAATTTTCATTCGGACGCTCAAATTCTGGACGAATACGAATCCTGACAGAGACTATCATGGCAACATGCGCAAACCGAGGTGTCGAATAATAAAATCTACGGAAAATCCCACACAATTTTACTTAAACTAGAAGGAAAGATATTGCAGAACATTCAAGAGACTTCCTCAAACTTGGTAACATTAACAGCTAGAAGAAAATTAATTCTATTCATCCATTGATAGTTTTTTATCATTGCTATCATTACAACCTTTGTGGATAAAAAAAAGACGTTCCAATGATGTGAATTGGTGAAGATAATTTCTACTAAATTGAAATGTCCGATCATAAAGCAATAAAAGACAACTTAAAATATTAAAACCAATAAGCATACGTGCATATATATATATATATATATATATATATATATATATATATATATATATATATATATATATATATATACATATATAAATATATTATATATATATATATATATATATACATATATAAATATATTATATATATATATATATATATATATATATATATATATATATATATATATATATATATATATATTGTATATATGTTTGTGTGTTTTGAAGAAAAGCTGCATATTTATGGTAACAATCATAACTTCCGAATTACTGATTAATATTTAACAGTTATCTGGAATATATATTCAAGAACTAGATATACCAAAGACAAATAACATAACCAATTATTAGTAAATATACACAAGGTAAAATACAAGCTACTAATAACTTTGTCAAATTATTACCGTAAATTATTTTGCATACGACTTACATAAGTATCTACATTATTCAAATAATGAAATAAAAGTTTTATAACTTGCACAATTAACGAAATAACTAAAATGGCAGATGTTCTCAAATATTTAAAGAATTGTGACTGAATAAAAACTAAGTTCACTAATTTGCGATTTCCCTGCATTTCGAGATCAAAAGACAGAACTGTTTTAGTAACCTCTTGTGCCTCGAGAGAAGGTTATAAAGGTTGATACAGAAGGCCGCAGGCTACTTTAGGTCTTAAGCAGTAGGGATATAACCAATGACCTAGGTACTGTCTCAGGTATTTCTCTTGAGAACTCTACAGGAATGTTGCAGGTCGTTTATCGTGAACTTTGAAGCGCTCAAAACTTAGCGGTATGAATTCCCAGCTAGCATATTATACTGTTGTATTACAGTAAAAGACACACACACACACATACATATATATATATATATATATATATATATATATATATATATATATATATATATATATATATATATATATATATATATATATATATATATATAATATATACATATATATATGTCAATTGAAAATGTAGAATGTTTATTAGGCCGTTTGATAAATATGTTCATTAAGCCGTTTAAAAAGAATTTTTCTCTATACATATTTTTGACAACTTTAATCATCTCATCATTAACTGTGTACTGGGCACACCCACCATATCTTTCAGCTTCCTCTGACACAGCTATGAGAGCAATAATTGACGGCAATTGTAAAGAATTTCTAAGCTTTGTCTTTATAAGATTGAACTTACTGAAGACTCTCTGCATCAGCGTTTGATGTTGGTAAAGATAAAACATGGAGAGCAAATTCTAATAAGGCTGAAAACATTATCTTTTAGATTGCCCAACCCTTTATAAAATTCCTCAATATATTTTTTATGCATTATTTCATCTGGTACTGGTACGAAATATAAACTCCGCCATTCATCATTTAACTTCTGGTAATGTTCTACGCCTATTCTAGGGACAAGTTTAACTATGTCTGGTAAAGATGGCATGGCTATTCTTGACCGGTAATCTAAAGCCTTACTGACTGATAGAAACAAAACCATTTTCCACAAAGGGTTGCCAAGATCAAACCTTTTCCTGACTGCAACACAAACGGAAATACAAAGATGTCTACATCTGTATTTACATCCTGCACCATTTCAAGGTTTTTGAAGGAATCTGTCTGAAATAAGCTGTGAGGAAGTTCTGCTCCAAGATACTGTAAAGCAGGTTCAGTGGAACATAGTTACTGTTGTTGCATGAATCAATATTCATCAACGGATATTTCTGAAGAATGTGTGGCTGACAAAAAGTACTCATTATAGACCTATATAATTTTGTTAATCTATCAAATATCGAATGGATTGCGGGTGAAGTTTTTTGAAATACTAAATTAAATTCATTAAATTTTGGCAAAATGAAATCTAAAGTAAAATATAAAAAAAACTGCTGGATCCCTCATCCTTTCAACTATCTGTTGCACTGCTGTTAACCGTTCTTTTTCCTCAATTTGACTGAAGTACAATGTTAAAGGCTTCCACTGTTCGAGAACCCTTTTAACTGCTTCATGCAGGGAGAGCCAGCGAGTTTGACGTAGATGGAGTATTTTGTGAGGCTGAATGTTACAAAATTCCTGTGAAAGTTTTAGACCATGCTGCTTTTTTAACTATGTTCAAAAAATGTATATATATGCTGCGAAGCAAATCTTCACGATGACGAGGAAGAGTTTATGCAACCTCTGAAGAACATAAATGAATAGAATGGCATATACATTTGAATAGTCAGTCCTGGCAATAAGATCTTGAGTCTACTACACAGGGAATTATGTTCCCCCATGATGTTAGATGCACCATCAGCTGCAAATACTATGAAATTACCGAGAGGAATATCATGCTTTGTCAACATATCTATTAAGAGGGAATATAAATTTTGTCCAGTAGAACCTTGAACAATATTTGAGTCATAATATACATTAACAAGATCCAGCATAGCTGAGGTGATTTTCTGCTCATGGGAATCATTAAACCAAACAGTTACAACGCAGGACTTTGTTGCGCTTTCATCAGTTGATTCATCCAAAATGACGGAAAATTTGTTGGTCCCCAACGTTTTTTACCAGGCTGTTTGTTACAGTTTTCCCTATGGTTCTAATCACGTCTGTACACTTAGTACCCTTCATGAATAAACCCGGAGTTATAGCAGAGTCGGGGAACATCCTCTCCATCAATTCGACCAACTTGTCGGCAGTAGTGAATGGCAAATTATTTTCTGCTATGAAACATGCGAGTAAAATGGTAGCAATAGTTGCTCCATTGGGAGTGCTGCTGTCGGTTTGGTTTCTTCAAGCTCTAACTGTCCAAGATCAATTGCACGTTCATTTTGTAGATGGATTCTGCTTGTGTTATGTCTTCTGATACATGTCAATTCGGCATTTAGTTCCTTGTGGCAGATTCTGCAAAAAGCCCTTTCTGGGTTTCCTTCAACTGGTTTTAGCCAAGACTGAAAATCTTCATTCATCCAGGCGTCTCGAAATTTGCGCTTACCAGGCATAATCAGCTGTAAGCAATATAGGAATGAAATCAAACAACGTGCGTAAGATTTGAAATGAAAATCTTTTCGAATGTATATATGATTCGAATATGTGAAATTCAAATGTGAAAAGGTCTATTTGTAATCTCCTTAGACATATATATATATATATATATATATATATATATATATATATATATATATATATATATATATATATATATATATATATATATAAGGTATCCTAATTTCATCGTCCTAATGAAATATAACGACGAAATTATAATGTTCAATCCGGCACTATTGCCATAAATATGATGACTAGACCTATATCTTGGGCTAACTGACACTGTTGGTTATACGCTCGCACGTGGACTTAAAAAAATAATTATCACTGTATTGTATCATTGAAATGACATAATTGCAATCACTCATAAAGAATATTTTGAAGCTGCAAATATAATAGTATGTACCGGTGTTATAACTGTCTTATTTTTCAGAGTCAGGTAAACTGACAACGCATCCAGGACCTAGGCTAATGTACTAAGCCATTTAATTTTACATGAGGATTTAATTACCACTGCATTATAAAATTCCTTTCTTTTATCGTTGTTATACACATCGTCATTCATTTAGGGCAATGTCAACTGACAACGAAGTCATGAGCGCTGTCATCTATACTCGTCGACTAGGTCTATGATTTTTCATGAAACCTTACCTTATACGAATTAAAGTTATGAAATCATTAACACTCGTTCCTTTCAAAAGTTTATGTCACTGTAGCTGTAGGATAATCAAACTGATTAATATGCAAGCGCATTAATCACTTTCACACGCACAAATTGCAATGCGTATTGCAAAGCTGTAGAGTTCATCGCTGAAAAATAATTTGCTACCAAATGGCAGTATGAATGTTATGTATATATTGCATGTAATCTTCAATATACCATCAGACTAGCAAAATAAGAATACTTACTAGTATGACGAAAAAGAATAAATGTGGATTTTGTTGAGGCAAGATTAATAATAATTTAGAATAAACAACTGACGGTGGGTTAGTGCTGGACCCAGCTTGCACCAAGATCTAGTTTATCTAGATCTTGGTTTGCTCAGGAACCAATGGTCAGCGTCATGCAGCAACAGCTGATAAACATCCAAACGCATCCACAAATTAAAGAGAATAATATTAATTTATTTTTATAGATATTGTGTGTGAGACTTATAAAATAGAATAGTAAAAAATTTTCATAGCTTATTAATGGATTTTAACTAGCATACAGTTCTTCAGTAAAAAATGTGGAAAAAGTGTGGAATTTTTTACGTGTGGATTCCACATTCCACGCCCAATCACAATGTGGAAAAGATAAGCCGCATTACTGACGTCATTTCCACACTTCGGCAGAACTGTTCTAGTATAACAGTAAAACTCTGAAACATTTGTTTGTTTGTTTATTTGAATCCACACTTCGAGATTCGCGAGGCTAGAGCAGAAGGAGCCGAAGGCAGCTGGATTCTTGAACACTTCTTCAGGAAGCCGTGATAATCCAATAATTGTTTATCCAGGAGTTCTTCAGGAGCTGAAGACGTCTTCAAAAGATCCTGGAGTCTTTAAGACTTCAAGAAGACGTTAGAATCCAATGGGCGTTTCTCCAGGAATGCTTCAAAAGCTGAAGATGGCTTCAAAGGATCCTGGAGTCTTTAAGAAGACGTTATAATCCTATGGGCGTTTCTCCATGAATGCACAAGCACGATAAGAAACCATCGTTACAAGAACTGATAGACAACGCCAGAATATATAAAATAAAATAAAATAAAATACAAATACAATACATATCGGGACATGACAATAACAGAAGCTGTGTGTATAACAACAAACAAGCCCACGCTAAACGTTCAAATGGAAGGAGATAGGGCCCTGCCCTCCCACCGCCCCAGGAGAGGAGGCAGGGTTTTGGTCACCGCCAAAACAAGCGCCCCCCCCCCCCCCGCAAAATACCACAGACGAAGAAATTAATAATTTTATTAGTAATATAAGAAGAAGTAGAATGTAAAACTAATGCAATAATGAAGTACACTATATAACATATTTTGTAAATATAATGTAAATAATTAACCACCCCCCTAAGAAACTGAACATTGTAAATAAAAGTAACAGCAACACCCCACCCCCAAACCCAAAAACTGCCGTCCTCTTGGAGCTATAAATAGAATGGAGGATGTTATTTGTGCCTTAGTTCTTGCTTGACAAAGCCTGCGACACAGACGAAACGGACCGTAGCAAGTGAAATAAATGGAAACTACACCCCAACTGTGTGTCCTTATCCAGGATTTTGAAGAAAAATTGAAAGTAGAAGTGAGACCGTATGAAAAAGTCAGTATCAAAGAAGTCAATAACACAAAGGCGATCGCCTACGACAAAAATTGTGAATGAGAAAAACTCTGCCCCCAAAAAACACACGCATGTATATGTATGTATGTATGATTACATATGTGTGTGTGTGTGTGTGAATGCATTCGTAACAAATAATTATAATTTTTGTGAAAAGAACATTTTGTAATTTCGTTTCTTGAATCTGGAACAGAACTTCTTTACATGAAATGCACTATTGAGTAAGAAACAAAACATTCTCTTTCAAATTATCCAATACAAGGATATAAAATCAAATTTTGAATGTATATTTCGTTAAAATAACAAATGCCATAGTGTTGTATTCCTTAAAATACAGATTTAAACCATTTATATCCTATTTTGTTTTGCTTTTAAGTTACGGCGTACATGTTACTTCATAAAACGACATTGGAGAGCAAACTACCTTGCAATATATGATTCTAAATTTTCCATTTCCAGTCTTTTATTCATGGCCAGTTTTAAGTATTTGGAATGGTAATTATCCTACTACATTTAAGTATTGTGCAGGGAATTATTACAAGATTAATGTCACTGCAGAAGAACCAGATGCAATGACACTGTGAGTAGGGTTCAGCGATAGTCTGTACATTACTGAGCGAGGCAGAATTTAAGAATTTTTAGACATCTACATTTTCATTACAGAAAGTCACGGGGAAGCAAATACATTTGAGTATTCTGGATAGGCTAACATGGACTCCATTTATAATGTTTGGTGAACTGTTCCAGGGAACGTTTTACTAAGTTTAGTATATAATACAAGGTAGTAATATGCAAGGTATATCTAAGTAGGCTAATCAGAAAAGGCAAAGTAATTGGAGAAATATCTTTTCCATTATTCCTTTTCATTAAATTCTCTCTCTCTCTCTCTCTCTCTCTCTCTCTCTCTCTCTCTCTCTCTCTCTCTCTCTCTCTCTCTCTCTGAGGCTCAATGATGGTTATTCCTGTAGCGATGAATTAATGTTAATTTTTACTGATTAATGAACTCTTTCACGTTCCCTACCACCCCCGAAAAAATACCTATCGGAAGTTTCGGAAGATCATAAATTTTTCCACGCAGAGAAAGTTCGGCAGTTTCGAGTAATACCAAGAGCTACGGATATACACTTCCAAAATACCACCTGATTAACACTGTTGGGTGTTGTGGTCAATTTTTACCAAATACACCGTACTGAAGAATGAGAAACAGTAGAAAGTTAAGTATATCTTAGTTTAACCAGACCACTGAGCTGATTAACAGCTCTCCTAGGGCTGGCCCGAAGGATTAGATTTATTTTACGTGGCTAAGAGCCAATTGGTTACCTAGCAACGGGACTTACAGTTTATTGTGGAATCCGAACCACATTATGACGAGAAATGAATTTCTATCACCAGAAATAACTTCCTCTAATTCTTCACTGGCCGGTCGGAGAGTCGAACGCTGGGCCAACAGCGTGCTAGCCGAGAGCTCTACCCACCCCTACAATGAAGAACTGAGAAACAGTAGAAATGAAAGTAACTGGTAAACGAGAGAATATGGCACACGACAGAGATAAAAAATATTAATACCGAAGTAAGATATATTTTACTAAAACTGTCCTCTTAGGCACACTAATCTGAAGTTTTCAAATTTCTAATATATATATATATATATATATATATATATATATATATATATATATATATATATATATATATATATATATATATATATATATATATATATATATGTGTGTGTGTGTAGAATCTACTGGTCACTTTTACCAGACATATATGTAATTCTAATAGCCACAATGCCCTCTTAACTTCTCGAATTCTTCGCGCTTTTTTTGGATATGCTTGTAACTACGAAGCCGAAATATCCAAACGGAAGAAACTGAAGAGCCTGTGAACGCCGGTCGCGGGAAGCGAACCCGCATTACCATATTCACAAGGAGGTCGCGTTGCCGACCTGACCACGAGAAAAAGCGCGAAGAATTCGAGAAGTTAAGAGGGCATTGTGGCTATTAAGAATTACACACATACATATATATATATATATATATATATATATATATATATATATATATATATATATATATATATATATATATATATATATATATATATATATATATATATATATATATATATATATATATATATATATATATATATATATATATATATATATATATATATATATATATATACAATATATATATATATATATACATACAGAGAGAGAGAGAGAGAGAGAGAGAGAGAGAGAGAGAGAGAGAGAGAGAGAGAGAGAGAGAGAGAGAGGGGGGGATCCACAAATATCGTGTAATATCGAATTCACTATACATTGGGTAGAAGTTATTCCCAAGGTATAGTGACTTCGATATTTGAGGATTAATTCTTGCAAATATAAAGAAGTCACGCATGTATAAGCATAGGTTTCATGGAGTACATGCCATTGATGATGGGCAGATAAGAAAAGCGAGTTACCAAACAGATGAAGGAGGAAGGAAGCAAGACCCTTGCAAAAGATTTGGAAGGGAAGAAGAGCGTCAATGGAGACAAAAGATGTTTATGTATGAAATGGCTCTCAAGACTACTTATTCCTGGATTCAAAACAAACCATGCAGAAACCACTGAAATGAACGGTTTGTGTTGCAAACCTGGCGCAAAAGAGGCTGCTGCAGTCACAAAAGTAGACATATAAAGATTGGCTATGGTCAGTGGCAGAAGTGATAAGATAGATCAACGTTTGAGATAGTATGGTGTCGTGGAGGAAAGGGAGCACACACAACACGTTGGTGAAAGGTGGTGTCACTCAGAAACTTTGGGCGGAAGAAGGAGAGCCGGACTGTGAAGTGATAACGGAATAGTACTAAAGATGTATGAGAAAAGGAAGCCTTAGTATTCAAGCGCACTGAGACACGTTTGCCATAACTGTTCCTTCCTTCAATTCGAGGATTCCAGATGCAGGGAGCGTCATTCTGTAAATATACATCATACTGGAAGTCTTTTGACTTCGTTCGCACTCCGCCCAATCATTTTGTATTATAGTATGGGTATGATTATTAAAAATGAGATTTATCTCACCTTTAAGTAAGAAATTCTTAGACCAAGTAAAAGAGGATATAAGGAAATGAAAGAGAAATAAGACTGCAGATACCGATCGAATCCCGTTGCGGGCTCTAGTGATGTCCTCCTGAAATCTGACGCTTTCATTAACTAGAACTGGACCAAAACGCATTAATACAACATTAATACATCATTAATACAACAAAACCGGAAATTTCTTTCGGGACAAATCTCTATTGTAAACGGTTCAAACACCACAGGAGAAAAGTCAGAAAATCTGTTTGACCTCAACCCCATTAAAAAAAATATGTTGGCAAAGACAATTTCCAATGGAAAAATACGACAAAATAAAAAAAACCTAAGGAAAATGATAAAGGAGAACAAATCAGGCACTATCGCTGATAACAAGATCGCCCTCATAATTCATAACAGAGCCGGTGTGAAGCAGAATTATTCACGGACAGTCGCAACTCCGGCCCCAACTCATAGACAAAACGTGACAAACCATTTTAAATGCCAGGAGAGGGTGCCCCGACTGACAGGAGAGATCGATACATAATCACTACAAAAAGATGCATCATGGTTCCTGGACCCACCCATTCTACTACAAAGAGTGAAAGTCCTCATGCATCCCCCGACTGTTGTCAGTTGCGGTTAATGCAGACTCAGTACATCAAGCAATGCCACCCATAGCTGAATATAAATAACTGATACTCTCTTTCCAGCCCGTTATCCACAGAAATCCCGCCAGATGATAAAAAAACGAAAACATCCAACCAGGCGCAAAACGAAACGCTGATGCCCACGTACTCATGGTAGTGTACCAGGTCCTAGCTACCAAAACAGAGGAGGTAGCACCCAGCCCCGGTTACCATTTCCTCAGTCACCAGACAACGGGACAATTACCAGGCGGGTTTGCTCAACAATCTAGCACAAGCAACATTTAATAAAAACCCCTTCCTCTTCATCCCTTCTCCAACTACGTTTCCTTCATACTTAGTAACGATAATTACCTTCAGGTCATTTGTCATTATTGGCTGCAAGAGCCTGTGCCAGCATATACCTGATTTAATTGAAACAAACAAACAAACAAATAAGATAATGTCAGTGATATCCACTTGTCCCCTTATTAGGTAATAATAATGATAATTAGCATACCCGAACTATAAACGATAATGGCAGAAATAATGGTTGTAAAGAGTCCATATCAAGCATTAAAGTAATAACGAAGCTCAAGCGAGCTTTCCAACCAAATATGCTTCGAAGCAAGCAAGCAGAAGAGGAGAAGAGAGGGATTATTTAAAAACAGTTAACAACAAGCAAAGACCGTACGAGGAAACAAAATGTTGAACCCAATTCACTAATGGCTATCAAGGGAACAGCCAGCCATTTCTAGCCAGCATGCGAGGGGGCTTTTAAACTCGCGCTGCAACGAGCACGATCTACTTTTAAACCATTACGATGTCTGTTCAATTAATGGCCTTTGCCTTCACCTCTCTTCTCACGGCCTCTGTTAACAGAGCTGTTCTCCGAAAAAAGTAATAACAATAAACATGTATTCGAACAATACGTGAGGGGGCTTCCAGATACAAGTATTTATGCATTATTCAGGAATGATGGATGAGAGGTTATATAAAAAAGACGGGCAAGGATGAAATTTATTCCCGTACATGCAGACAATATATACATATACATACATACATATATATATATATATATATATATATATATATATATATAATATATATATATATATAATATATATATATATATATATATATATATATATATATATATATATATATATATATATATATATGTATGTTTTGAATTTGGGGATCTTCCTTCTTTACTGCACTTGTTTGTGCCCTGTTTAGCAAGATTATATATATATATATATATATATATATATATATATATATATATATATATATATATATATATATATATATATATATATATATATATATTATGTAATTGTAATAGCCACAATGCCCTCTTAAGAGGGCACTGTGGCTATTACAATTACATACGTATCTGGTAAAAAGTGACCAATAGATTCTACATATATATATATATATATATATATATATATATATATATATATATATATATATATATATATATATATATATATATTATATACATACATACATATATATATATACATATGTATATATATGTATATATATGTGTATATGTATATATATATATATATATATATATATATATATATATATTTATATATATATATAATCTTGCTAAACAGGGCATAAACAAGTGCAGTAAAGAAGGAAGATCCCCAAAATCAAAACAAAGGAAAACTATTCCTATAATATTTGAAACTGACTGCTGATGGAAAGCAAAATATAAGCCTTATATATCTCGACGATACTCAGATTTCTGGTGGCTTTATCAGCAGAACCATCTACATTAAGTAGTTCGGATATGATATTATCCCTCCTTCTCTCTCCCTCATAAGAAACATTCCTCTCCTTCAAAGACCAAAAACAATACTATAATATAAAGCATATATATACATATATATATATATATATATATATATATATATATATATATATATATATATATATATATATATATATATATATATATGTGTGTGTGTGTGTGTGTGTGTGTGTATACATATACATATATATGCATATATATACATATATATATATATATATATATATATATATATATATATATATATATATATATATATATATATATATATAGATATATATGTAAATATATATATATGTGGGTGTGTTTGTGTTTAATATTCTTGTCGTATTACTGTTGTAAAGGTAAATTTTTTCCTCATACCTTCATTTATTCTAATTGTAAGTCTTATTTTAAAAGAAGCAATGGATACAAACTAAAAATAAATGTGTGGCCAGAAATGTGTTATCGATTTTACTGAATACCGAACAAACATCACATCCTTATTTACCGTATTTCATAAATTTTCTTCTGTCTTCCCCATACTTGATCTGGGAGTATGTTAGCTCACGTTGAAATTCAGAAAACATGTCAAAAATTAATCTCCCATTTTTCTTAATTTTTTCCCCTTTTGGTTAGGGTTCAAGATAATTAAATTTAATCATCGTAGAACGATTAAGGTGTTTATTTGTCCTTTTTACTTTAATAATATAAATTACTGCGGAAACTTCACTCGTGGTAAACTTTTGAGCCTCTGTCTTTTATCATACTTATGTATGGGATGGGATCAGACATATGTCTACGCAAGCGCTGTGAGAGAGAGAGAGAGATAAAACGGTATGGCGTGTACCTAAGCCGAGAAAAATCACTTCCCTACAACATCTGACTGTTTCAGTAATCATTTTTTTTATAATGAAGATGACAAAAGTCGTTGTTAAGTGATGTTGATTTAAACGGTCAGGCACTTCGCTTTCTTGAAAGAGTAAACAGAATCCGATCCAGAAAAACCATTACTAGCATGGATCCTCTGACATAAAACTCGAACTAAACAGGTAAACAAAAAGTCTGAAAACGCCGTTTGATGAAAATATATTATACAACGGTGATTAGAAATAAGTAAATGCCAATGTTTCTTGACAAATATGTGAAGCTGTGACAACAAAAAATGGTAACCAAGCCATCTTAGAACTTAAAATACCGTGCACGCTTCCATACTTACAATCATCCACACACACACACACACACACACACATGCAGGCACCCACACACAAATACGCACACGCAATTATATATATATATATATATATATATATATATATATATATATATATATATATATATATATATATATATATATATATATATATATATATATATATATATATAGAGAGAGAGAGAGAGAGAGAGAGAGAGAGAGAGAGAGAGAGAGAGAGAGAGAGAGAGAGAGAGAGAGAGAGAGAGAGAGAGAGAGAGAGGGTAAATATACATTTTATATATATATATATATATATATATATATATATATATATATATATATATATATAAAATAGCAGGATTCTAACCCGCATCCAGATTATCAGAACGAGACCACGTTACCGACTAAACCCATGGGTTCGAACCCTGCTACGGACATAAGAATTTCTTAATACTCCAGCATTTGGATTTCAGTCTTCGTGGTGACAGGCGTATCCAAAAAGTTTGAAGAATCTCTTCCATATATCATTTAGACCTGGGCCCGTAGTCGTAGTTGGACAGGAGAGAGAAGAGAGACAGCATCATCAAACCTCTTCTCCACACAAGGGTAAATCTCTCTTTTAAAAATCATAGCAAGAAAGTATCATAGCCACTTTTGGATATAAAAAAAATTTTACTATATCTTTATATATGATTCTCGTTTCATTTTTACAGCTGTACGTGCAACAATCATTTAGTGCATTCTTTACAAACTTTTATTAGTTACAGTGGAATAATAAATTTTAGGAACATGTCATGCCTAAAGGCTCAGAATGCAAAGTAAGTTTACAGTGTAAGACTTGTGAATACATAAAAGGAGCCTATGTGTTTAAATAAGATTTGTCTCGTACATACAGCTAAATATTCATAAAGATTCGATAGTGCTAGGCTAGGGTATCCTAAAATTGAATGGCAGGATTACTTTTGAGAATACAATAGAAAAAATGAACTTCACAATACTGTATATTGTATGAAAGGTTATTTAAAAAAAAAAAAGTCTACATCATACAAAGGGTGTTAATGTGAAGTAAAAGTTCAAACACAACCTTATGCCACTCTAAATCTTCAATAATGATGTTCGCTTGGGCTAACGAGCTTGTGTTTGGAGCCTAACCATAGTGATGAATGAGGAATGGATTCATAAGATGAACTCGTGTCCTCTTCGTAATAAGCTTCGTTATTTCTTTGTTCATCTATCTATAAATATAAAAATGGATGTATGTATGTTTATATCTTCCAACATAACTCTGAAACGCATAGAGTAATTTCAACCAAACTTGGTATACATATTATGACTTACTATCTGGAAAAGAATACTGTGGGGGTAAGAAATCACTAGCACCAAAGGACACAAAAGGGGGTGGGGGTGGGAAGGGCTCCCCTGAAACAGGGCTGGTGCTGCCCATAGACTTAGTAACTAAATAAACTTTACTGGTTTATCATACCTAATTTCAACCAACTGAGGAAAACGAACAAATTAAAGTCGCAGAAACAGTGGGGTTGTGCTCTTACTGAAGGGAAGAACTGTATGCTCTGGGTGTGTTTTACACTTTGAGTTTTTACCAAGCAACGCCGGGTACGTCAGCTATTCATCTATATATATAAAAGTGGATCTATGTAATATGTATGTGTGTGTATGTTCCCGCATAACTCTGAAACGCATGGAGCAATTTCAACCAAACTTGGTATACATATGACTTACTATCTGGAAAAGAATACTGTGGTGGTAAGACATCACTAGCACCAAAGGGAGGTTGGGTGGGGAGGGGTGACATGTAAAAATTACTGAAAACGACAGATATTAGTTTACGAGGTCGCTGAGATGAATAGTGACACTCTCGATGCCCTTAAGTCCAAGTTCAGCCCCAATATGAATAGGGGTGGGGTGAGAAGGGGTGAAAAATAAAATGTAAAAAAATGATTAGTTTTTGCAATTTCCAGCGAGACCTGCACTCTCGATCACGATCAAAAAGGCACAGGGACAGTCTATTAAGTACTGTGGAGTGGATATGAGATCCATGATTTTCCCACGAGCAATTTTATGTTGCTTGCTCAA
>JANJGK010000001.1:41116597-41124097 GCA_039081455.1 Macrobrachium rosenbergii
GCCTTACAGAGATGGCTATTATGAATAAATATTTTGAACGAGGTACAAACGAAAGTGCAGGTCAGAAGCTTAGAAATTTATTCATTCAAAATTCGCAAAAATCAACGGCTCGTGCGAGCCGCAAAGTAATCCCGACCTCTCGACAGATCGAAGAAGGGGATCTACTCTGGCTATCTGTGTTTCTTCACAGATGCAAAATGACTGATGCATAGATGTAAAACATTTGAATATAAAATAGATATACATGGTTGACTGCATGAAAGGTGGCGATAACAATGTTGCAGATATTTACATAAAGCATTATCACGAGAATCTGTGTTTCTCTCAGCTGTGCGGTGACCGCATGGTTGTTGTCGTGCGGAGAAAGTCGATTCATCAGGTAGGCCTACCACATGGGGGCTACAGTACTTCCCCAGCAAAGGAGAGGCCAACGTCTGTGGGTGGTGTTTGGTATGTATGCTGGTTTCAACCGGACAATCAAGACCCACTTCGTCCTCCCGTCCACCATCATCTGGTAGGCTTTTGGTCATATTTGGAGTATTCTGTGTGGGCCGTAGTATGCTGGGGAGAGAGGGGTCTGTGTGCATCGACCCAGATGAACGTGTGTTTTAAACTCTTTAAATCTGCGGCGACGTACACTTTTCTGTTTGCCCGGTAGGTTGTTTTGGCTGGCAACAACTCTTCTATCGCCTTTCGGATGTTGTTGTTGTGCTTGTATTTTCTTGAAAAACGTCCTGGCAATGTTAATGCTTGGCAGCACAGGACTTCTGCTGGAGATGCGTTGAATGCTTCGTGAGGTGTTGTTCTGAGTCCCAGCAGGACTCACAGAAATTCTTTTCTCCAACTTCCGCCCTGGCATCTGGCGGTGAGAGAGGCTTTCAGTGATCTGTGCAACCTCTCGATTATCCTGTTTGCTTCAGGGTTGTAGGCTGTTGCGCGTGTGATTTTCGTCCCCAGACTGTCGGCGAGGGCATTCCCTAGGGTGGAGGTAAAGTTAGCACCCCTTCTGTTTCTATGTGGCGCTGGATCTTGTGCTTCACTGGTTTTGTTATGTCATGTTTGAGGTCGTCCTCGAATACGCCTCGTATTCTCGTAGCAATTCTCTCATTTCTGGTGGTGGGACGTCAAGTGCGATGGGGCATATTTTTTCTTTCTTTTCGCTTGAAGCTGCTTTTGCTGTTGTATGTCTGCTTGGCTTCTGAGGAGATGAATTTTGCATTGCTCTGGTAACCAGTTGTTTTTTCTGTGACGTCAACCAATAAGTTGTTTTCTGTTAGGAAATTCGCCCCTAACGACTCCATTGTCATGTCTGCTGTTGTGAAAGACCAGTTGCAGTCTTTCCCATCGTAGGTAACTTTCATCTCCCGCCTTCCGTACACTGTCAGTGACGCTCCACTGGCTGTCGATACTTGTTGGTTGGGGTTGGGGGGGGGGGGTGGGGGGTGGCGGCTGGGTTGATTCATCCGCCCGGTCTGGCCGGGATGAAAGATCTACAAGCTCCCGTGTCCACTAGGAAGTCTTTCATCTTTTAGGAAGAAGCATGTTTCTGTTCTTCTTTCATGCCTGGAAGAAAGACAGCAGTGAGCAGGCGCGATTGCTCTTACGAGGCAACCGGTCTGTTCCCCACTGACGTTAGTATGGGTGGGTCGCCTGTGCAACCCTACTGCATATTTTTTGCGAACAGGCATCCTTTGTTGCACTTTCTTCTCTTGTTCCTGAACATTCAGGAAAGAACCATATGCCCTCTGGAGGTTCTTGCCTCTTCTGTGGGGGTTTCCCCCTAGCATCTTGTCTGGGGAAACGTCTTTTGTAAATGGGGGCAGCTGGTTCGTCTGCATCGCTGTCCTCTTCGCTTTCCAATGACTGTTCAGTGTGACGTGCTGCTGATTCTGGCTGTGAGGGGTCTGCTGCTCTTAATGTGCTGTGTGTACCTCGTCAACCATGATCAAGAGCTCTTCTAAAGGCATGGTGGAGGTTTTGGGCATGACTGCTACTGTCTGGCGGGGAAGTCTGGTGAGGAGTACCTCCCTCAAGAGGTCCAAGGACGACTCAGTTTGGCCACCCCTGGCTGGCAGGGTGATGAGTCGCCACACTTGCTTATATACGTGTGATGGCTGTTCGTCGCCTATCAGGGTCCCCATGTGACTGAGGAACTTCTTCGCTCTCTGGGCGGGTGGCATGCTGAAGGATGACTTCAGCTGGTCCTTCAGGATGTCGTAGGTGATAAGGGCCTCCAGTTCCTCGAGTCATCCTGCTATCTACTTGAAGGCGTCGTCTGGCAGGAATTCGAGGATTGTGTCTGCTTTTCCATTTTGCCGAGGTGGTATTCTTTGTGCGGAAAATCGTTTCCGCCCTAAAAAATCATACTTCTGTGTAGTAGGGCATGAAAGGAGGCAACAGGATGGAGACAGCTGCGAGGCTTTCACTGATGATGTGGGGGGCCGTTAGTGTTGGCGCAGTCGGTCATCTCTCTGGTGTCACCAATGTGAGTGAGGTACAAACGAAAGTGCAGGTCAGAAGCTTACTAATTTATTCATTTAAAATTCACAAAGGTCAACAGCTCGTGCGAGCTGCAAAGTAGTCCCGACCTCTCGACAGATAGATATAGTATATGGTTGAACAGCTGGCATAATAATGTACAGAATGATAACAATACATGAAAGGTGTCGATAATAATGCTGGAGATATTTACAAAAAACATTATCATGAGAATCTGTTTCTCTCAGGTGTGGCGACCGCATGGTTGTTCTTGTGCACAGAAAGTTGATTCGTCAGGTAGGCCATGTATACCATCATCGTCTCGATAGACTTGAGGTAATGAATGATAATAGTAGGGCAGTGAACGAGTCTATTGCTAAACCTTCAAATGGATGTGGGATTCAAACATATACAAGAACCATCCCATAAATGACTGCGCTGAAACCATTTTTGTATTTTCATTTCCGACTACAAAATGGGCACAGAGTTGGACAGAGATATATATATATATGTATATGTATGTGTGTGTCTGTACATATATTTATATATATTTGACAGATAGATAGATAAATAGTTAAGCTATATATATATATATATATATATATATATATATATATATATATATATATATATATATATACATATACTATACATATGCAAATACACAGAGATGGATAGATAAACAGACAGGTACACAGGCAGATAGATAATTCAGTTTGGTTCATCTCAGTTCATCTTTATTTCATATCTAAGATACTTAGGTAGAAAATTGCAGCGATATAAAATGCACTCAAGTCGGGGTACACATATTTCCTCAAAACATTTAGGATTAGTTACACTGGTGTACACACCTCCACAATGCATAAAAAATCAACCGCACAGGACATCACACAAAACTTCCTTAACATTCCTGTCATACTAAATATTCCTATCATACTAACTTTCTAAAATTTATGTGCATCATATTAGATACAATGTCAGGAAACTTGCAAAAGCCTTGACAAGCAATACAAATAATGAGATTAGATCAAATTCCCCCATCTCCATTTAATTATTTCTTACAAAAGAAACTCTGCTAACATAGCATATTTATTATTGTTTAATACAGCATCTGTATCATAAAATGTTTATAATATTTCGTAAACTTCCTTTAAAAAAGCGAAGCTATATGAAACAAGCATTACATCTTTTGAATAAAATCACATGGGTTGCTTAGCACAAATACACTGACATAATCCTAGTTTATTTATAAAATTCTAGGAAGTTAAAATCTGTGCCTCTTGACAAGCATAATGGTTGGTCTCATAATATGACAAATTTAAAATCTTTTTGACTGCCTTATGGTAACCAACAACAAATCACCAACAGCCATATATCTATGGAAAGAAATGCCTAAACAAAAATATCTTAACTTCTTTATCAGTAAAATAAAATATTCTCAACATCACGATGAATACAGCGCAAAATTGACTTCTTGTCCGAATGATTTCATCACTATAATTGAAATCACACGTTATGGATAGACAAAAAGATAGATAGACTGATCTACAGACAGATATGTGAGTATGTATACTAAGTCTAGAAACAACTGCCTACATTACATTGCATGAAATAAAAAAAAATTTTCAAACGGTCCAAGTTAGATATAAATATTCACTGGTGAAAGAGGAGCTAGTGAGACTGGATTGCTGTCCATTAAAAATTGTGATCCTTAATTGACGACTCACTAAATTCCCTTAAAACTGTGGAAACAATATAAGAAAATTAGACATTTCAGAAATCAAAAATACAAGGGACAGGTTTAAGAATATAAGGATGTTACAGTATAAAAAGAAAGATATAAAAGATGTTAAAGCATCAGACGAATTCTGGAAATCTCGAATTGGTCGGGAGGATGGTTCACACCTGGCCTACTATTTCTCTCTCCCATACAATCCTTCCAATGGAAATTTGTGTCTTTGTAGAGGTCTAAAAACGTTAGTATACTACCCTCAAAAGAATACTGTAAATGCAAGATTCTAATTAAGAGAGAGAGAGAGAGAGAGAGAGAGAGAGAGAGAGAGAGAGAGAGAGAGAGAGAGAGAGAGAGAGAGAGAGAGAGAGTAGGGTTACATGCTACTGTAATGGATATTGATAGTAAATTCATTTGTAACCTTTGCCATATTCTGTTTCGTGTTTGAGAGATCCAAGATACAAGATGAGATCACTGTAGGTACAGACTACAGTTTTCACATTCAAGTTAAGTTATCAGCGGACAAAAAATACGAACAATTAAGAATCCCAAATGTCCGATGACTAGAGGAAATATTCTCATTACCAACTACAGCCCCCCACCACCCACCCCTCTCATTAGGAAGTCACTTTACATGAAACCCATGAAAAACATTCCTGTATCTAGCAGTATTGTGCTGGAATCAAATACAAAGGAACATCAAAAGAATATAATTGATATGTAACCCTAGCGAAATTTTAACAAAATATAAAGAATCTAGTAGTCATACACCGTACGTTAATTGAAGTATACTATATTTCATAAATTTTATGTCCAATAGGATAATCCTAAAATCCAGTTATCGGTATTTGTATCGTGTTTCTGTTATGTATCCACCGTCCAGCTACATAATCCTCTTTTATTTCTCATGAGATTGTTCAGTATCTTCAGTATCTGCTGCGACACAGTAAATCTTTTACAGATTTCCGTCACAGCGAAACACCTTAAACAAAACTGACAATCAGGTTTCAATGAACTGGGTGTAATTAAAACCACACTCTTCTTAATTGTTCACCCGGGTTCTCTGGGAAGTTTACTCCTTTGATAAGACAGAAGGACAATTCGGTCAAGCGCGCATCGCTTCATGAGCCACTTCTTAATGGAGTCACTACAGTCTGATTTTCCTATCTTACCAGGTCACCTGATCTGAATTTTTGGGAATAGTAAATGAAATTTTAAATTTATTAAAGAAGCATTTTCAGTCCAGGACTTTCTCCACTAAGCTCCGATTCTTCTTTTTCTTTGTCTTATTCGTAACTGCCTGAATATAACTGACCCCGATAACAGTTACATCCCCCCCCCCACACACACACAACATGAAACCTCAGAGAGATTTTTTTTTTTTATTGTGAAGTTAACTGAAAAGATATGGCTAAATTAAAGAGGTAAAGGTCTCAAAACTCTGACAAAGCGTCATATTCGGGAGCTTGTGCTGACTGTTCTCCTCTTGATGCAACCCATGGATCACACTGACAAGAATGGCTCTAGCCACGACGGTGTCAAGCTTTCTCTGACTCAAGTCTTTAGAGACTGGCATAAAAAATAACGTTCGTGTAAGTTTTAGTCATCTGAGAAAGTAATTCGTAAAAGACACACAAAACCTAAATAACTCTTGTGAACCTACGAAACATATAATACTAGCAACCAGGTCTCCCATACGAAATAACCTCATTAAATGTACGACACAAATCAAATAACGAAAAATGAAACTTCTCGGTGCGTAACCGGTTAAAATGACAGTTGAATAAACAACATGAATGATGAACAAACCTTGGTCATTGATAAAACGTTAATGAAGATTACTTGCAAAAGCGAGCACAGAAACAGACTTCAACTCAGATATATAAACCATTTTGTTGTTTTCCATGTATAGATGTCTCTTGTTTTCTGGCAGAATAACGAATAACATAGAGAAAGAACAGTGGAATCTCTTCAGAAGCACAAAGAAACCCCTTCCTCTCTCTCTCTCTCTCTCTCTCTCTCTCTCTCTCTCTCTCTCTCTCTCTCTCTCTCACACACACACACCCAGTTGTTTACGTTATCAATGGAACAACTGTTGCAGAGTTAATTTCCGCTTATTCGCCACCACAAGCAAGACGCAAGTGTTTTGGCGGGAAACCGAAGGGAAGGATGAGGCTTCTTTGAGATAAAGAGTTTTCGGCCAGGCAACACAAGACTAGGTTGCTGTTTTCATTAACGCTGATGTGAGCCGCAACTTAAAGGGCAATTGTCATGACGAGAGAAGGACAATAATATACTTGAGGTGGCACGGATAAGAGCCTCTTTGTCCGCCTTACAGTCTGCTTCTATGACGTCAAGTTACCGACAAGTTTTTTTTTTTTTTCATGAAATGGCAACCTTGAAGCAATTAAGAACCCAAAGGATTAGAAGTAAACAAAGCTGTCCACTCAGGCTCTGGACATTCGGCGCATTAAAAACAGTATAATCTACGCTTTCCGTTTGAGAGATCACAATCTTAATTTACACAGTAAGTCATATTAGAGCAAGAAATGGAGATTTCACTTTAAAGAACTTTTTTTATCCTTACCACATAGTTACGCATAGAGGCTTGTTCTAGGCCTTTTTTCTTGGTATACACTGGAAACTTTTCTTGTGAAAAATAGGAAGCAAAATTTCAGATACTTAAAAAAGAAAAATACAAAAAATAAAATGAAGCAAACACAGAAAAGTATGTGGCATTCAGAGAGACACTTGTTCTGACTAAGATATAAATAGCGTGTGCCTAATCCTGAGAGAGTGAACTCAGAGCAGTGCGATGTAAGCAAGAAAGAATTATTAGTATTGACAAATTCAATATGTGACAAAAATAAGGGTCAATTTATTCAAATTTACTGCTGTTTTTGTGAAACATATTTCAATTTACAATGAGGAATACATTTTCTTAAAGCGCTACCTGGAAAAATGTGGCAGCAAAGGTAAATTATTGTAGTAGATGACATTCGTAACTTCTCTATAAGACCCTGCTACCCACAAGTGAACAGGCTTGTGAAATGTGCTATTACGTCCTCCAGCATATTATGTGCAAGTGCCCTGTGGAAATCCTTTATTGATGCCACGGAACTGAAACAGCGTTACATACTGACACTACAGAAATAATGCAAAGCCTAACATTCTTTACTTACACAACATAATGCGGCTGACACGTTTTAACACAGAACATTCCCGACCTACTGTCACAGCATGATCGTATTGAAAGGGTTAACAGAACAACCGATTTCAAATTAAATGTA
>JANJGK010000001.1:41141597-41151597 GCA_039081455.1 Macrobrachium rosenbergii
ATTACTAAGATGCCATCTACAGTATATAGCCTACCGAACCCACATAACTATCTCTAGCCCAGGTATATTCATTTTTCCCATCTCTTCCTTCTCAAGCCAATCCACAAATAAATTCACCAAAATGGCGATAGGCTTGAACCCGTGGCCACCCTATTCTTTAGATTTATAAAGTATCTATATAACCCTACTTAAACATGTTCCTGCTTACAGCTGCCTCCGTTAGTTTCAAAAATACATTTCTTTCCATATTACCCGGCAGCGCAGATGTTTTAGAAGTGTTGGTTATCCCACAGGCTTGGATGAATTTCAGTGCATCACTCTGAGTTCTTGTTGCTTAGAACACTCTTTTATAACAGCTTTTTCCATAGATTTTATGATCTTCCATCTCAACTGCTAATTATTGGGCAAAAGGAAGATAATATACAGCAACACAGTTTTTTGTTGCTTTTCTCCTTTTAGTTCCAGCAATTCCAAGGATTTTCAAAGGACCTTAGTCACTCTTTGATAGTGGTCCTCAAGGACTCATTTGTCAATCTTCCACACCAGGGCTCTTACTGAGTGCAAGTTTAAGACAAAAAGTCTTGTATTTTGTCTTAAACATGCACTCAATAAGAGCCCTGGTGTGGACCTTTGAATTAAATACATTCATGACTCTATACCAATGTATGGGGAGGGAAAGGAATGAAGCATTTCAGTTATTAACCAACTATCATGGTCGGCATAATTTTGTTAATATTTCATAAGAGCATCGACCAAACTAAGACATGAAAAACTGCACTATTGTAATTTAATAAATCATTAATGATATGAGAATGACACTAATTTTCTCATTCCAATTTCTCTTGTAAACAACCATACGCAAGCAAATCGGAATAAGAATTCAAGACATGATCTAGAGAGAGAGAGAGAGAGAGAGAGAGAGAGAGAGAGAGAGAGAGAGAGAGAGAGAGAGAGAGAGACAGAGAGCACCCACAAAATCATAATCTTGGAAATTCTCTGACATCCGTGCTATTCCCTTGAGCTCCCAAGTCAATTAAAGCAGTGAATACCTGTCAGGGAAATTGAGCAATTGTATTTCAAAGAGACTTGATAACAAATGAAGTAGATCAGCAATTTCGTAAGAAATTCATAATGAAAATACCTTCAGGGCTTTACGTTTAAAGTGAAATCAATATTACAGGGGAAACAGAAATAATTCAGATCCTTAGTCTTTGCTATGACATATCAACCCCTGATTATTGTTATATTTTTTTTTTTTCTATTTGAGCTACATGCAATATGAAATATGAAAGAGAAAACTTCAACTGCATCACGTGTCAAGTACATTTTTCACATTCTTAATTAACATTGGCTTCATTAATTTTTTTACTATAATAATGATAATCCACTGAACGAGAAGTTCGATTATCTCTAATCTTATAATACTTCATTTTATAAAAATAAATTAA
Source organism: Macrobrachium rosenbergii (assembly GCA_039081455.1). Taxonomy (NCBI): domain Eukaryota; kingdom Metazoa; phylum Arthropoda; class Malacostraca; order Decapoda; family Palaemonidae; genus Macrobrachium; species Macrobrachium rosenbergii. Next base: position 41,143,046 of record JANJGK010000001.1, read on the forward strand.
TTCTAATTTATTGAGAACCTCAAGTAACCTCTCTACTGTTACTTTACATTTAAGTATCTTACAAATAAGAACACACTACACTTCCTCCTTACGGTAAGGCCATTCAGCACTGAATAAAAGAATTCACAGCACTGAAGGCACGAATTTATTATACATAGAAGCACAAGTCCTCACAGGCGATCTTATAAAGGAAGCGGTAGCCTACAAACCACGTACTAACCATAGTATTTACAATCATTCATAATGGACAATCTTCTTCTTCTTTCTTCTTCTTCTTCTTTTAACGTGCTTTTATTCCCATTTTTGTATGGGGTAAGCACGATGCCTTCTTTTGAAGGACTTTTTGATTTGGCTTTGGGGTAGACCTGTGGTCTCGATCGGCTGCCCTGCCTGACATCGCTTAGACCCCGGTACGTATCTTTCGTGTATCATACCCGACCCAACGCCCTTCCTTCCCAGCAGCGAGAAGTTATTGCGCGGGTATGGCGAGAGTTCGAGACGTGTGAGATGTTTGTTATGTTTTTAGATGGTGTTGTAGTGGCTTTGTTTTGTGTGTGTTTTTAGTCTGTAACATCCATTTGCTTTTTAAGCAAACCTATCCGTTGATTACATATATAATCCCGGGATGTCTACACGGATAGCAAAGTGTCTGCCTCTCTGATCAGCCGGCTGCGGGTTTTGAACCCGGGCCACAGACCTCTACGAAGTCCGAAGCTGCTGCTGTAACCGACTGAGCCATCGAGGCTCATTCATAACGGACAATAAAATAAGAAAATTATATTCCGTATACAAACAACGACACACAGAGCAAATTACAGCATGCATAAGAAGCATTTTTAATACTAGCACGTAAATAAGGGAGAATATCTTATTTACAAAAATAGATGTTCTAGGCACTGGATATTCTCTTACAAGGTCAAATTCGGGACTCATAAACACTTGAAATTTTCATAAGACTTTATCCGAGTTAAATGGATACCACAAATATGTGACCAACTATGACGTATTTATACCCAAAAATTCACAATCGTAAAAATGCACTGATGACGGTTCAGTAACAACAAATCGTTGACTCTGACCTGATTTACCCCCAAAACTTAATGCTGCTGAGTAACCACCTGCCAAATGTTTCAAGTAAATTTCATCAAATTCTGCTCACCCGTTCCCGCAAGGACTCAAAAACACACAAACGGATGAAAACTTAACCTCCCAGGGGAAGAGGATCAAAAGGGTTCAATGATATGGAAGAACTGAACGCAAGAGGTCAGGGAGACTCGCTAAACAGTAGAATACAATGACAGCAGCTTTCAAGATTGAAGGAGAGATGATGGTGAAGATGATAATTGCTCGTATACGAAGACATTTCTTAAAGGCATCAAGATAGCTTTAACAAGAAATGCGAATCGTGAAGAGATCGAGATTATTCAAAAATGACAGGGCTTTCATAGCATGGAAACTATCAGCAAGAAAGCTCGGTGGTTTGGTATAACGTAAAAATAGTATATTTCGAGACATGCAATAATGAAATTTATTTAAAGGAGCGAAAATAGCAAGGCCCAGATAAGAGAGAGAGAGAGAGAGAGAGAGAGAGAGAGAGAGAGAGAGAGAGAGAGAGAGAGAGAGAGAGAGAGAGATAATCCAAAAAGGACAGGCATTGTTGCAAGATCGTTTCAATTAAATTGGTGAGCCGCAGCTCATGTGATCCCTCTCCACAGATTCTGAAAAGAGAGAAGCTGAACGGCATAAGGTGAGAGAAAGAACCTTAAGAAAGAGCACAGCCTATTAGCAACGCATATTATTTTTGTAATCTTCTTTGATCGAACAGAATCTGACCCAGCCATCGGCAAATGCAACTCTTTCAGTTAATGTCGCAGCAGAACTCAGCCAAAAGTGTTTGGAGACTGTGAACCTCTTCCACAGCTGATCAATCCACCCTCGAATAGGTAGCTTCCCATAATCTCTCCCAGAATTCAGGGGCATACCTTAGCCTAGTATACCAGGGAAGGTGTACAGCAGAATTCTGAAAGGGAGGGTAAGGCAAATTACAGGTCTGATATGGGAAGAATAGTGTGAGTTTCGTAACAAATAATTGGTTCTGGATCTAGTGCTTGTTATGAAAGGGTTGTGAAAGGTTTGAAAGAGGAAAACCTGCAAGTGGAATACATATACCTAGAGAAAGCTTGTAACAGAGATGGCACAGAGACGATGTGGGGTTTGTTGAGGGTATATAACACAGAGGATACATTGCTGAGAACAATAAAAAGTGTTTATGATGGAAATGAAAAATGTGTCTAAAGTGTGTCCAAGGGAGGGACTGGTTCGGGGCAGAAACACGTTTCCGTGGCTGTTTAATATCGTTAAGGATGGGCGGATGTAAGAAGTCACAAGAAAGTAAGTAGATGTAAGGGGAAACTAATGCATAAGAAGATGGGTCATAAATTGAATATGAAATTATTTTCGTAGATGACAGAGCACAAGCTGGGATAGTCAAGAAAAAGCGATGAGAATATATAAAAAGCTTGAAAACGAGTAGTATAGCCAGCATGCATGGTGAAAGAATGGAAGCAGTATATTCTTCTAGGTATTAGGGAGTATATATCTAAAATGACAGTTGGATGAGAGAGGAAAGGATTCACAGAATATGAAGCAGAATGGTAGCAGAGTCTGTGCAAAGATTGGGCCTATTCTACCCTAAGGAACTGAAATGTGATGCTGAATGTGAAGTAATGCAAGAAGGTGGAAGCTGTAAAGAAAAATTGTAAATGTAGTATCTGTGGAGTAAGAGAAACTGAAAGGGCAAGAAATGGGGAGATTTGTAAGAGTCGTCGTAAAAGGTAGCATAGGTGAAAGGATTCATCAGAATGCTTCGAGATGCTTCAGCTATGGGGAAAAGAATGGAGGACCATAGTTTACTGATAAAACTGCATAATTTGCAGTATCTAAGGAGTGGAAGACGTAAAAATGATGTCGAGGTGGAGTGAAAAAATATGAGAGAGCAGGGGCTTCAACATCCAGGAACGAGAGTGCTTGCAAGACACACGTGAAGATGCTTTTGGTGTGATCTTGGTGGATGTTTGGGAAGGTGTGCGAAGTGGCCAGCCAGTGTTGTGGAAAATTTCTGCCTTCTGCACAGTTAGTTCATCCAAGGTTCAGCAGTTTAAATGTGTGTGTGTCTGCTTGTGTGTATACTCACTGATGCGTACACACACACACACACACACACACACACACACACACACATATATATATATATATATATATATATATATATATATATATATATATATATATATATATATATATATATATATTCAAGGCATTGAAGAAGTAAAGAGGATTTACACACAGCGACTGCCCTCATTCGAACCAGCCGACCATAATTCTATGTACAGTAGACGCGTCTACATAAATCCGCATGCTACGCTTGTATAGATACAACGCATGCCCCTAACACTGATACGTTATATATATATATATATATATATATATATATATATATATATATATATATATATATATATATATATATATATATATATATATATATATATATATATATATATATATATATATATATATAACATATGTGTGTGAGGGGCGTACGTTGTATCTATACAAGCGTAGCCGGTGCATTCATGTAGACGCGTCTACTGTACATAGAAGCACACCCAAGTAAGAAAACGAATTATGGTCGGCTGGTTCGAATGAGGGCAGTCGCTGTGTGTAAATCCTCTTTACTGCTTCAATGCCTTGCGAAACAAAGGCAGCCATCTGACCCAGAAAAAAGAACACCTTAATTCTGCAAAGAATGCCACACAATTTAGTTGATTACTGTCACAACGCACACAAAATCATGTTTTTTAAAATTACTCTAAACGTTATATATTTTCTTTGTCACATAACGTAAATGGAACAAAAATATTTAAAGTCCAATATCAGAATTGATAAGTGCATTTAGTTAAAAAACTGAAAAAATCCTACGGAAGAATATCTAAATAACTGTGGCAAATAACCAGTTAGAAATATTCAAAACAACTGAGCCTCATAACGTAACCATACAAAAAAGGTAAAGTATTCGGTCTGCGGACAGGATTTGGATTAGAATTTCTAGGAAAATTGCAGCAATTATTTTTGGATTATATTCTTCCAGAGGAATAATCAAATTTAAAGTACCAAAATTTGAAAATGTTTTATCATTGAAAGTTGAAAAAAAGTCAATAGCTCATAAACTCTTTGTATGAAAAATACTAAATCATACACTAACAAGTACATTCCCTAAACATAGTTATGCTGGGGGCAGATTTGAAGCAGCCCACTTATTCTCCTCATCCATAATTTAGCTCGTCCTTTTATTTCTTTTTTTTTTTTCTGGTCCTTACTTGATTCTTCAGTTAGCACGAACCTTCCTTCCACGTGCGCTTCACTGGTCCCTCAATTGTCCTTCTTCGTAGCTTAACTCTTAAGTTCACTTTCTTTTCCTCTTCCCCTCCAAATCTCTCCTTTCTAATCCGTTGCGGACAGCATACTAAAGCAAGCTTTGTTTTCTTTGCATTTCCCATTGCGTCTCACTGAATCTACTTATTAGCATTTTACTTGTGTAATAATGCCCAGATAATGTTTTAAAAATGCATCCAGGAGCTGACGTTGCATATCGGATCCCCCACCCCTCCCAACCTCCAAAACATATAGGGGGAGGATACAAGAAACGAAGGTGTTTGTTATTAAGCATTACTATTCAAAACGCTTCAAAGCCACGAATATAGGGAGAGCTGTACCCAAATACATAAACGCAATTTTGCTGATATCCGCCACCATAAAACTTCAGTCAGACTACTCGCCACAAGCAAGAATGAGTTAAACAGTTAAATTGATGCATAAAAAAAACAAAAATTTAAAAAAGAGAAATAGATATGTTGCATTATTTTGTGTAGTTGAGAGAAATACGACGAAGCAATAATACCTATAGAATAACGTTGGAATTTTCAGTGGCAGTTTATCCAACTAATTTTTTTTTGTTTCACAAAAATCGTTAACTAGGGTGATTTTATACATTTTCCGTTATTTATTACCGATGGAAAATAACGCGGCAAAACTCAAAAAAAGGGAACAGCTAAAATTCTTTTCCTATGCCTGGATGCCACTGGTCTGGATTTTGATTAATGGTGGTCTAGATGGCTTATCATGCAACGGTGGGAGGTATGATTTACAGACGCTTTTTAATCTTACTTGCCTTCCAAGATAAAAAAGGACTCGTGTTGCTGCTAACAAAAAATTAACTAGAGTGGAATGCTCATACACACACACATAAACACACACACACACACATATATATGTAACAAGACTAAGAGCCATTGATACGGAATATATACTTCAGTATCACAGAATGAATGAAGAGAAAAAATAATAAGAAAGGTACTTAAGTGAGCACAGTAATGAAATGCTTGCATGCACAGTTACTAGAGGTATGGCAATGTGCAAGGCGGTAAAGTGGTAGAGCAGCTTCCTTATTAGATCTATCCTCAAGAGAAGACTATTCTAACATTTTGTTGTAATGGCAATAAAACACATTCGGTGTTAGGCACTGTGGCATTCAACAGTACACGGATTCTAGAGCTCGGCAGAGCGAGTAGCAAGCACTAATGCTAGAAATGCTGACAATAGACGATGGCGAAAGTTCCTTGCTAAAATAGATTAAGAAAGTCTTGCAAACTGATTACCTTCCGACAACGGTCAAAATCATAACTGGCTTTCGCAAGGGAGAGGAAATCCTCATTTTATGAGATTTTGTTTAAAAATAAAGATGCCGTGAGGCAGCTTAAAACCAGACAAGAGATCAATGTTCCAACAATAGTAAAACAAAACAGTAAAAGAGTGTGACATTAATATCCGCATCTCTATGAGTACAAAAAGCCTTAGAAACCATGTCAAGCCTTTTTGCAATATCAGGTTATTCATTTTTTTAAATGCTGAACAAATGAAAATTTGTAGCCAGACGAAACATCAGTCACTTTCAAATTTTCAGAATCTGTTTCCTATTCAAAGCAAATCATGGTACGGTACTCGTTGATGGACATATTCTTCGTTGCTCGAATTCCCCTTTGAAACTAGACTATGGAAGATGGCCAAACTAGATATCTTCCAGTGATGTTCCACATCACACTACTGTTAGGAGAAAGAAACATCTTTCAACGTTCCTGTCTAAAACATATAGTTACCAAGAGGACAACGATACACTAACAGTGATGGAACAAAATATCTAATGCATACGAAATCTTAACTTATGTAGACATGATAATCCTTATGAACAATAACTAAATTTATGTTTCTGGCTAACGCCAATCATTAACCGGTGTTACCTATCACGGCAAATCACAGAGTGGGATAATGGTATGAGACTATCTAATCAACAAATCACAGTTTTGTTCAAGTTCTGCCTTATATCCCAAGAATTTGCCCATCAGGTAACTCCTTTTGGTACAAGCAAATAAATGCTTCGTCTAAATTCAAATCTCCCTTACCATTTAGGTAAACAATCATGTCACTAGAAGAAATCTAAGACAAACGTCCCAGAACACTACCCTAGGGTTACTAGAAAAAAAAAGCGTAAACTATGATCTCTTTTACAAGTCACTTGGAAACTGAATCAAGAACATAAACTCCAACTCCTCAGTGATGAAGCTGACAAGTATGTCATATGGTTTTGAAAGTATAAGGCACTAGCATTGATCTACACAAATCTGGACTCCATATTGTCGAGATTTTCTTGCATGTGACTAGCCATACCTAAAATGGCGTCAACACAGCCATTTCATATAAGCATGCGTACGGGGAAACAAGTAGAAAGTATCAACATTTAGTGTATTACCGTAGAGGCTTAAAGCTAAACTTTCCAGTAAACTCGATGAGCTCTGGAATGATGTCAGTTGGCCTGTAACTGTCGAGGTTAGCGCTTATAGATCCATCTGGAATATGAACTGTTGCATAATTTCATCTCATCTGAAAACAATTACTATCTGGTACACAAAAATGCTGAAATGTACTGAGATTGGGGATGAGTGCCCCAGAAACTAATTTCACAAAACCTGCAGCAATTCCTCTGGCTCTTCATGTTCTTCTTCTTTTAACGTGCTTTTTTCCCATTTGTATGGGGTAAGCACGATGCCTAAATTTGAAGGACTCTGATTTGACTTTGGGGTAGACCGTAGTCTCGATCGGCTGCCCTGCCTGTCATGTCTTAGAACCCGGTAACGTATGTACATGTATTGTACCAGTCACCAGCTCCCTTTCTCCCAGCAGCGGGAAGTTGTTGCATGGTTAGGTCGACAGTCGAGACGTGTGAGGTGTCTGTTATGTTTTTAGGAGATGTTGGAGTGGCTTTGTTTGTGTGTGTATTAGTCTGTAACACTCATTTGCTTTTAAGCAAACCTATCCGTTGATTACATACATAATCCTGGGGTGTCTACACGGATAGCAAAGTGTGTGCCTCTCTGACCGGTCGGCTGCAGATTTGAACCCGCGCCACAGACCTCTATGAAGTCCGAAGCTGCTGCTGTAACCGACCTGGCCATCGAGGCTCTCCTCTGGCTCTTCATATAAAACCTGATTATTTTTTCATGTTTATATAAGAAAATGGCTTTTCGGACAGAAGTAGCAGGAAGGCAAGGAAAATGAAGATATCATCAACTGAAGACTTTTTAACCAAAGAGGTTGCATAAGGCAGCCCTGCTTTGTCGTCAGAGCTGGAGTAAATTTACCTTATCAGATAATGCATACTAATTAATGCCAACAAATATTATGCTGGTTATTTCTTCTAGTCTGATATTCAAGTTCTCATGATAACTTCTCTTGGCAAATCTATGCTTGCTAAATCTTTTTGCATGGTTCAGTTTTGCTCTGGTCAACACATGCTAAAATAAATTTGATATGCTCTTCTATACAATTAATCAAAACAAGGTTGCTTGTTCGTCAGGATTTTGATAAGTGTCCTGGAGATCTGGATATATCATTAGTCAAGCTTCTGCCAATTTTCTTAGCATCACTTCCTCCGTGAGTTGGATTTAGCATTGATTTCAAAAACCTTTAACACTGAATAACACCTTTCGATAATTCCGCAGCTGGTAAGCAAATGTATAGATTACGTTATACTTTGGAAAAAAGCACTTCAGAAGCCACCTTAAAATTATAACAAAATTCATCTGGATCTCCTGCTTGTCAACGGACTGTATACAAGCCCTTTCAATAAAAAAAAAGAAGCAAGGCAAGGTTACTAGTTATGAGAAAAGGAAACAGTGATCAAACACTATCCAACTTTGGCAGCCAAATGATCTAGGAACATGGAAGGCGAAGCAAAATTACTCCTTGGCGGCACACTGACCGGCCCCCCTCCTTTTTTTTTTTTTTTTTACAAATTACCATGATAAACTCTTCGTAATTTCTACAACCTGTATATTTCCAGCCAACTTCCAGCAAACTTCTGTGAATTCAGGTGAGAGTTAAACTTTGTCCAGTTCAACAATGTCATTCCTGTTTACATCAGATATTTGTAAAATATC
>JANJGK010000001.1:41156597-41159097 GCA_039081455.1 Macrobrachium rosenbergii
CAGCAGGTTATGGAATTGTCCCCATGGTTGCAAGACTGCATTTGTATACAAGCGAAAAGACCCGCGGCAAGATTTACTATAGCGTGAATAAGTAATTATTTCTACCGTGGGTAATAGTTATCTGGCCCCCAGAAGTGTGGGCAGGAGCTGTTAGACAATCCCCTCATTTTGAAGGGGAGAACTGGAAGTCGGACAATATCCATGAGAGAGTGAAACCAGTCATCATTGACATCGCTAGCGCCGATGAGAGGGGATGATGACCTCTTCCTCGAGAGTGACGATGAAGACATTTTGTAAATAAATTATGTATAGTGTTAGACGTTTTATTTGTACATCTAAAACATATTTATTAAAACAATGTTCCTCATTCAAACTAATTTCAATATATTTTCATTTTCATGCATATCTATATAAATCGTGTTACATTTGACTGATGTAACTTAAGTAGGTAAATCATAGCTTGTCCTCAAAATCTTGACTCCTGCCATTACCATTTATTTGCAGCGAGTATACAAGCGCTGTTTAGGGTGCTGTATGATATAAATAAAAAAAAAAACTAGCAATGGGTTACATTAACTGAAATACAACAATGGCATTGACCTTTACACCTCTAAGAAATGAGGGAAATGAGGTATCATTGCTTTTCACTTGAATTCTACTGTCTTGCTGCAACTAGAAGGCTATGATGTCGAAACCTGAGGTAAAACTAAACGGATTGTCTTTTTGTATTCCCACCCTGAATAGACGTAGATCTAACAAATGAGCTATAGACTGGTTCATTGTGTGGATGAATTACATTCATTGAATTATTTGTAAAGTTGAAACAATACAAATATCAAGAGAGTGGAAGAATTTCAAGCTAACAACTTAGTCGCAGCAAAATAATAATAATAATAATAATAATAATAATAATAATAATAATAATAATAATAATGACTATAGAAAATGACAATGCAATCAAGGGGACGATGACAAATCCTGCTCGCCATCATTGGGTACTTACTAATACCAATTAGTGAATATGTCATCGGCAAGTGTGCAGAGCCACAGTGAAGAGACGTTTTCCCCTTATGTAAACTTTTCTTCTCTGTAGGTGGAGTTCCTCGCTGGGTGAGCGGGTTCCGTCCTCAGCTACCATTCTGTTGGTCGCGAGTTCGAATCTCCGACCGGCCAGTGAAGAACAAGAGGAATTTGTTTCTGGTGATAGAAATTCATTTCTCGCTATAATGTGGTTCGGATTCCACAATAAGCTGTAGGTCCCGTTGCTAGGTAACCAATTGGTTCTTAGCCACGTAAAAATAAATCTAATCCTTCGGGCCAGCCCTAGGAGAGCTGTTAATCAGCTCAGTGGTCTGGTTAAACTAAGATATACTTTTTAACTCTGTAGGTGGAGCCTCATGACGTCATAGGTTAGCGTCACTATTTGTTCAAAACTCTTACCTGGCATAGGAAACTCACTTTTACTTTGACACGTACCAGAACTATTGAACTTAGGTGCTAATAATATTTGCAAAACTTAGGTAGGGTTATAAAATATACACTTGCCAACTTTCACCTTTATCCGATGCTTTGACAAAAAGGTGTTGCGAAAAACCGTGTTTCATCGGCTATGAATCCCTTAGCAGTCTCATTTTCAAGGCTGCAATAAAAGAATAAATATTGTGAATCATAAATACATATAACTTACACAATCTTTTTTTAGAAAACATTTGTACATAAGGATTAATTAAGCATTATTGGAGGTACTAACCTTTATAAAAGAGAGATGGAATGCGACTGGAATGTGGTTGCGTGGAAGGCAGAGAAGCCGGTTACGACAGGTGGAGAGGGGTGGAGGAGTATTAGGCATTCAGGAATGGTACTGTCTGTTTGATAATTAACGATTCCAGAATAGAGTGCCAACACGGAAGAGTCCCTTGTAATGACTCTAAATTGATCATTTTCAATGTTACTGCCACATTTTTGGCATGCTCACACCTTTGTGAGAATCGGCGCGTACCTTAAGAAGTCTTTGAGTGCAACCAACGTAAGTTCCTTGAGAACACCGAGGACAATCGTATTTATGCATCACCCAAGAAGTCATAAGGTCGCCTAAACGGTCTTTAGTATTGAATGAAGAACCAATCTTCACAGCATTCTTTGGAATTAGATTAATTTTTAAGGCTCCATAATGTTTAGAAGTAATTTGAGAAAGCTTTTGGCTAAAAAAAGTTTTATCATGCAAAAATGGAACACTGGCATAGAATTGAAGTTTGGGAACAGTTGAAATTTTATACTTTGGCATAAAGTTGTTGTTTAATATTTTCCGCACATAATGAAAATATAAGTTAGATGGAATACAAATGTTGATAAAAAACCTTTGTAAAATTGTATTTCCTTATTAAAAACATGCCAGTTCGAGGATAAATGGAAAGCTATATACAAAAGAGTAGACGAGTCATTTAATTTAAAATAAAAAAAACAACTACTATAGAAGTTGGGTCCTAAACCAGTGGGTTTC
>JANJGK010000001.1:41164097-41209097 GCA_039081455.1 Macrobrachium rosenbergii
CCAAAGATTTCAGAGCTTGAAAATTTATTTATTGTAAAAAATCTAGCAACAGTACAAATAGTTCATTGTTACAATAAAAAAGTTTATTTGTCATAAAAATCTAGGAACAGTAAAATAATACATTTAAAAAAGAATTATTTAATAAAAAAAAATAATTTCGTTGTTAAATTGTGTCCTAATGAAGGTACTCGATTTTATTCCTGCTGCCATGTTCGGAAACAATTTCTAATATCATCCCATCAGCTTTTCTGTATTTAAGTAGTTTTAATTGTGGTTCATTGCCAGCTGAAAGTGTCTCGAAGTGCTCGTCTCTTCCCTTTTGAACATGCTGAAGGACATCGATGAGTTTCAGTCTCCTCTTCGTCGACTCAGCATAGTTATTTGTTCTGTCATCTCCATCTAACGTTCTTTGATACATATTCCACATCTCCGTCGGAAATAAAGGACTTCGTCTGCTTGCTCCACGCCGATTAGGACGACCAAGACAATTGTCTTCGAACCAGCTTAAAACCGGAATTAATTCCTCCGTGAACTACCTACCAAAGAATCCACGTGATTGTCAAGGTCGTCAACTGGCACAAAACATAGAGCAGCTACCATTTCCACATGTAATGCAAAGTCGGGATTGCTGTTATATAAATGCATGAGACCAAATCCATTTAACTGCTTTAGCAGAATTTAAGACAGACGAAAACTGCAGCTTCTGACTTCTACACTTGGGAAGGAGTCTTTCATGGCGGTAAAAGCTGCGCGTTCAAAGTAACAATTGATAACCGGAGATCGTGCATTTGTAACCATCTCCTTCACCATCTCAAACATTCTCATATAGGTTGCATACTGTTTGTTTTCTAAAAGCGAGCACAATACAGGGTGAGCTCTGTTACTTTTCCTAACTATGATGATATACACTTGATAAAATAGCTGTGGTGCTACCGCACATGTTCCGTCAGCATACCAAGTCTTGGAAGTTGCTACCTGCTCTAATAAACTTTCTCTCCCAAATACAATAATCGGTTCGTTGTTCGTCCCTCTATCCATCAAACAGAAATTTTCCTCATTTTCTGGGGTGGGTTTATACATCATGTATTCATGAGGCAACTGAAGCTCTTGCATGGACCTTGGATTTTCAGGGGCCTGATTAACTTCGTCTCGTTTTCTACGGATAATTTTTCGCATTGCTTGCCTGTTTGGTAACTGTGCCATACCTGCCACGGACATTTTTTCAACGCACTTGTTGATAATCATACTGGGAGGCTCACAAGTCTTTTCAGCCCGGTCTCTGGCATCAGTTATGAACTCTTCCACTTCGAGGGCAACTGCTGATGGCGGATGAGTATGCTCGTTGATCTTTATGACCACCTCTCTTTCTAAAGTGTGAATTCGTGCCTTGCACCTACCGTCTTCATGGCATCGCCAAAACTTGACTTGCTCTTGTGTTTTGCTTGATTTCTCGGAAGGATAAATATAACCGTCACGACAGAACTTCTCTCTGCCTCGCTTACTTTTAACTGATTCAGCCATGGGTTTAAAGAAATAGAACTTTCGTATGGTACTACAACTCCAAAATCAAAACAGACAGTCCTAACAACGACGAAACAGCCAAATAACTTAGGAACCGCAAAAGTAACTGCAAACACTGACAAGTCCTTCACTGAAATCTTTGGCGCTGAAACTTCCTGACGCTGAAACGGCCGCACTGAATCGTCGGCGCTGAACAGACCCATTCCCCTCTCTCTTTTACTCTGCAGGTATACCGGTAGCACGTAAGAGTGTGTGTGTTTAAATTTTTATATTATTAATTAGTTTGAATCCTTATTCATTCAAACTCACTACTCCAGTTTAGTGTAGGTTAAAATGTTTATTTCTTTCTTATAACCATCAGTCCTTTTAATAAAACTTAAAGATTGAATAAGTTAAGTATACCTTAGTTTAACCAGACCACTGAGCTGATTAACAGCTTTCCTAGGGCTGGCCCGAGGGATTCGATTTATTTTACGTGGCTAAGAACCAATTAGTTACCTAGCAACGGGACCTACAGCTTATTGTGGAATCCGAGCCACATTATACCGGGAAATGAATTTCTATCACCAGAAATAAATTCCTCTTTATTCTTCATTGGCCGGTCGGAGATTCGAACTCACGGCCAGCAGAGTTCTAGCTGAGAACGGAACCCACCCTCCCAATGAGGAACTAAAGATTGAACAATGATTCCATGTTACAATTCAAGATTACACATAATTACAACGCCCTTCCTAACTCCCTTACATGAAATCATGTTTTGAACTGCAGACATCACAGGTAATGGAAAGAAAATCAATGGAATGAAAATCGATAGGACGCAGGTAAATAAACAGGGTAATAGTTCCGAGTTCATTTCAGTAATTCTACCTTCGATTTCTGTTTGTGTGCCCGCGGAGGGAGCACCGGGTGGCGCTTATTTACTCTTATTTAAAGCGTCATCAGCGAATCAAAACAATACTGGACCCTTTTATTTTGCAGTTGTTGTGTACAGTACATCCACCAACTGTTTTTGTTTACGACCACGGAATCTTGAAACACTGTAAATGTTTAAACACCCTTTATCATCTCAGAGAATTTATTTGCAGCCTAAACGACATGTGGGACGTTAATGTTTCTTGGTTATTTGTAATCATTACCTCTTCAAGTTATTAGCTAATATGAAGCACGTAGCAATTCTCCTTCAGATATGACGGTACCTCCATAGTCTTTAAGTGCCTGAAAACTAGACTGCTCTACAAGTTAAATGTCGAACTTTCCTTTCAGCAAACATTCACAGGCCAAGTCAAGTATTACTGACAAGGAAAATTGAAAACATACAGTTACATATGAAGCAAATTAAATTAAATTCTAAGGGAAATTAACCTACATTATCATCCACCCATATTGACCAAATGGCCACGTAATCAATCTCTCTCTCTCTCTCTCTCTCTCTCTCTCTCTCTCTCTCTCTCTCTCTCTCTCTCTCTCTCTCCAGTCAACATTCTCATCAACAAATTACGGCATTAATAAAACTGGTAAAATCCACGCCTCCGTCCTAATGGGTTTTCCTTAATGAAAATGTTTAAACTGAGAAAAACAGATTCAGAGCAAACAATTACTCAAAGCCGTTTAGTCCCCGGGATTAAGTCGCAAAGTTCTTCGTCTCGTTAAAAGTAGAAAAATATATCACAAATACTTCCAAACATGTAAAAGCAATTTATTCTTATTTAGTTTGAGTTTTTTCACGTTTGCACACATACACCCAACGCCCCTCCTTAACACATACACAAACACACACATGCATACATGTGTATGTATGTATATATATATATATATATATATATATATATATATATATATATATATATATATATATATATATATATATATATATATATATATATATATATATATATATATATATATATATATATATATATATATATATATATATATATATATATATATATATATATATACAGTATATGTATGTATGTATGTGTGTGTATATATACATACATGTTTATATGTACATATGTGCATGGCTATCAACATTAACCGATAACAAGTCATTCTCTTAAGGAGATGTATGTTAAATTATTTCAGATGTGCAGTGGAAGAAGGGATACTTCTTACTGGAAACAAGAGAAATGAAAGACCACACTAGTTGAAGCTCAGGCCTTCAAGTGCAAGCTGAATGAGAAGCACCGTCACTGCTTCCAAGAATTGCCTCTAGAGTGTAGACTAGAGCAACCAGGCACGGTGAAAGACGACAGAGGTAGATTAAAGCTAGGTATAATACAAATTTAGTATTTGATGATGATACACTATGTGCTCAGACGTGAATAATGCGCAAACAGAGCGGCTGTTTGGGTTTCTAAATAAGTATTTCTTTGCCTGCATAAGCAGTTGCTGTATATATTACATGCCTTCGAAATTGAGTTAATAATTACAAAGGTACAAGTATAAAAGTAGATTATTTTCCAACCTACTCCACTAGATGAAATCGCCCAAAATAAACAAAAAGGTGATGGCTGAATAATAATGAAAATAAATCAAAGCTAAAGTGGGCAAGGTTATGCTTACCAAGAAGAAATTTTGAGAGAGGAACACAAAGTGCGGAAGAGTGGCTATCAACACTTCAGCAGTAGGCTACGTTAAGCACAGCGGAGATGACAAGTTGATAACTTACTGGAATAAAACACTCATCTCTGTCGACGTAAGGCCTCACAAGTATGAGGAAAGGATCACAAGCCAAAAGAGTGATAAATAAAAAAAATAAAAATAAAAAAACGCATGGACGGTACGAGAGTCAGTCTCGGATGCAGCTGGAGACGGAAGCTTCCAGTTGCTGACTAAGAAAAGCTCAAGGAAGAAACTGAAGGCATGTTACTGGCAACCCAAGACCAAGCAATACGTACAGGCTATGCACAATCACTCAAAACTGTATTACAACATGTTCCAGAAGTTTTCGTTCAACTAACAATAATTAATTCTTTTGATATATATACAATGAAATGTGCTCTCTTATTCGATTTTGGTTATTAATCAAACGATTAACAATATGAAAAAGAATGGTTAGTGGAAAATTCATATTACGAAAAATTACGAAACATTCTGAAAACTTTCGCGTTAGATGACTGGGCAAGAGTAAAAGAAGAAACTATATTTCGAATCAAAATGAAAACATACTAACTCATGGAATCATACTGAGTAATCATAAACGAAATTATATAAATAAAGAAATCATTTTACCATAGTCGTTGTCAAGAACACAAAAAAGAAAAAACTCATAACATCGTATGTTATCGAGTAACAGCCACACTCGGGCAGGAAAATTAAACTGTCTCGTCAGTCGTCACTTGCACCATAAGTTGGAAAACAGACTTAGCCGCACCATTCTCACAGGTCATCGATCATTATCTTGCATTAGACTAATGTTTCTATCGTAGATATTGCTCGACAGCTTGACATAAATAGAACAACCGTGTATAGATGGATACGACAGCAGAGAGAAAGAGAAATATAATAAATATATTGACAAAAGTGGAGGACGACCCCATGGTTGCACTACTGTTGAAGATCATCATCGGATGATCATTAAAGGAGCTCAGCCTAACTCCCCTAAGAACCGGTGCTGCTATAAGGTGAGAACATCATGCTCTCCCTTCATGTTGATGCCCAAACCACCCATAACAGGCTACATGAGGCCAAGATATTATATCATCATATTCCTGCCCAGAAACCCTTCATGAGAAAGAAACGCAGAGAAGAGAGCCTAGGGTTTATGTTACAATATTATCCAGTGGCCGATGACTTCTGGAAGAAAGTCATCTTTTGCGATGAGGAGGAGACATTCTCCACTGATGATGAGCATGGTAGTTTTCTTCAATGCTGGCGTTTAACATTAACTAAGTTAATGTTGAACTTCTTACTAATTTTAATTCCTTAGAAGCTTACATAATAAGAAATACAAAAATATGCGTAATATATTCAGTTAATTTCATAAGAGGTATCAAAATGATAGGCCTAAGTAGCAAAGAAAGAAACCAGAAATTAGACATGATAATGGCACATATATATATGTATATATATATATATATATATATATATATATATATATATATATATATATATATATATATATATATATATATATATATATATATATATATATAGAGAGAGAGAGAGAGAGAGAGAGAGAGAGAGAGAGAGAGATACATATATATGTATATATATATATATATATATATATATATATATATATATATACTCGTATATATATATATTATCTGCAACATGCTGTCGATAATAAGGAAATTGTTTTGAGATGCTGGAATTAGAGACATAGCAGTGGAATCTGGCGTGATAGCTATAGGGACAATTGACACAGTACCAGAGGCTAAGCAAAAAGTTAAAAGTTAAGTATACCTTAGTTTTACCAAACCACTGAGCTGATTAACAGCTCTCCTAGGGCTGGCCCGAAGGATTAGACTTATTTTACATGGCTAAGTACCAATTGGTTACTTAGCAACGGGACCTACAGCTTATTGTGGAATCCGAACCACATTATAGCGAGAAATAAATTTCTATCACCAGAAATAAATTCCTCTAACTCTTCATCAGCCGGCCGCGGGAATTGAACTCCGGCCCATCGAGTGACAGTTGGAAGCTCAACCGGCTCGAAGTATAACAGAGGTGTCCACCTCCATAAGTTGACATATGAGGCTTTCAAGCAACTCATGTGGAAAGGTGTCATTGAATGGCTTGAAAGCAGTCGCACTTTAGAACTGACACATTTAGATGAAGCACTACGGGGGTGAGGCCGATGCATGATGACACCTGTGCTGCCTCCCTAGAATCTTGTCTGGCATATGAATCTTGCCAGAGGATCCTGAATCAGCTAAGAGGTTACTTGGACAGTCTGAGGCATGAAAGGGGAGACCTCGCTTCTTTTTGGATGGTGTCTGTCGACATGGTGGAGATACTACTTGGGCTAATAAGAGCAGATCGAGAAGGAGGCTGGAACTTGCATTTAGCAAGCTAAAGGAAATGATTCCTTGGTGTTTTGCTATGGAGAAAACGAACTACGCCTGCTACCTCCCAGTCTATTTTACAGAAATGTCTCAACTCAAAGAAAAGCGTCCTGAGTTTCATTCAAATTTCCTCAGAGGTGGATTTTCAGTTCAGATTGGGTCATCAAACCCATTTGGCAAGATTGCAGTAGACCAGACATTGGAGGAAACTATCAACAAGGACACTCAGACAACAGGAGGAATCGAAGGGTTCAGCTTATGAAAAAGTGTGCTCACGCGGTACTACGTGACAGCTGAACACAGGGCTGAAGCGATGAAGCAACTTAGAGACTTGGTATCTGCATGCGGTCAATCAGGGCTTGGTCACAATGACCTTCAGAAATCACGAATCAAGAGAGATGAAAGTGACATGATGTCCATTGTAAACATGCTGGAAAACAACTGATTTAGTGAGTCTGTCTACTGGTACAGCAGCAACACCAGTGATAAGCAAGCATCTCCTAAGTGCTTATGATAAGGGGGAAGAGGCTTTCAAGACTTTTGCGGAAAAGTTAGAGGCAGGGCCTGGGTTCCATAATCCTATCAAGAAGCTGAGTCTACATACATTCAGTTCTTTGCAGAAAAGTACTGTTGTCAAAGCTGGTGCAAATAGAGAAGTAATCTTGAAAGCAAACAACTGACTGTTTGGACCAATGCTCTTGATTGCTCAAAACAGGAAATTGGATATGAAAGATGTTCTTGAGTATCCTCTAAGACCAAAACTGTGGGCATTGTTTTTATGATCTATGGACTGCTTTCAAGTACCAAATACAAAATTTTGCGAACATAAGGCATCTATTTGAAGAAATATAAATCTTTTAATAAAAAAAAAAATCAATATAGACATGTAAAAAATGCAAGTTTTACTTATCAGTCGGTTATCATATTGAAGTAGAAACCGATAAAACCTTATGTACTGCACATCGTAAGATGTAGAATTTAAAGAGGAACATTTTAAGCTTATTTGCAGCTTTTTAAGTCAATTTTGGAAGAAGTTATGGGTGTTTTTCTGAAATTTGCCGTTTTGGTAAAAAGAAAAGGCCGCCATTTTTAAAGATGGCCGCCAAAGTGCCACTTAGCAAAGTGTCTCGAAAGCCCATCAAATGTTTTTGGACACTTCAGATACCATACTAGCCAAAAATCATAAAGGGGTCTGTTCACCAATTTGGTACCGACATTTTGTCTGGCATATGGACTACAAATGATAAAGTTTTGTACGTTAAATTCATCAGCGTTCTTCGAAATGACCAAGGAAAAATTCTTTTGAATAAAATAACTGCTAACTCTCGAAGTACTTATCCACTAAGCTTCGTGAAAATGGTCGAAACACAATTTTGCCCTTTAAACTGAACTATGACCTTAAAAAATGGCCCAAAATGATTCAAGGTAATAACACTGTTTATTTGAAAGCTTCGTTTTGCTTACACTGATTGCAACTTTTAGACATTTACACCGCATCTTCACAGATCCCTCTGTTTGCGCTGATCATCAATCCTCGCGGTATTTGCCTATTTATTTCACTTAAAAATAGAAGAAGAAGAGTGAGGGCAGATGGCAATCAGTGAAGTTAAAGTATGTTAGCCAGGGTCAGTACCTGGATGGGGGACGATTGAGGAATGAAAGGAAAACCAACGTGGACAAGATGATGATCATATAAAACAAAAAAAAAAAGCGAAATCAGAGGCTGTTGGAGAAGTTGAGGATTTTTTAAATACAAAGTATCCAGCAGACATACAATCTGTGAAGATAAAAATACGCTCACAAAATTGATGTAGATTAAAGAAAGAATCCCTTTGCAACGCCAGTAAGTCTAGAAATACGCCCCTCAATCAAATCAACCAAACAAGTGGCGGCCGCGATCCAATGTTCGTCAACAAGCTACCTGACCTGGAGAGAGTGATGGGCAGCGCTACCTGAAAATAACGCTTCTGCCAGTAATCGGAATCAGCCTTAAAGACAAACAGCAATAGGGAAAAGGACAAAGAGAACATTGATTCTAAAACACGCTGGTTCATCACAGAATAAGAAAATACCGCATTTCAAGATGCAAAAAAGGTTATACGTTACAACAAAATTTTACTTGATGTTGAAGTTTTGTCGATCCGATATAAAAATAGGTCAGTAACCTTGAAAAGTTGTTCATTATTAATATTACTGGGATAGGGAGTGAGGTAGGCCAAGGATACTAACTGTCCAATAAGATATCTGAAGGAATAATAATAATAATAATAATAATAATAATAATAATAATAATAAAATCTGGCATTTTCCATGAAATCTGAACTTGCATCCAACATAAATCGCATCAGGTCAACACTGCTCAACAAATTCCTGATCTAATATTATTTCCAGCACCCTTATGGCGCAGCACCGTCTGGCACTTGGCCTCACAGTGTCACACCAGTTCGCAGCTTTCTTCGCCTGTAAAATGTTCGTCTTCCCATTCAAACAGTGAATCAGAACTCTATTTTCTATCATAACTTTTGTTGCATTCCAATGGGCCGCTTATCTATTGGTCTCATCCTTCTCTGAAGCTTCCTGTCACTACTTTACAGAATGTCATTACAGTTTTGGCTTATCTAGTGCTTCTATTTATTTCCAAATGGGACAGATAAAATCTTGTCCTATGCCGCTTAATAGTAATTCGAAAGATTTCATGAACCACTTGAACGCTATTCCGGAAATGAAATAGAGAAAACATTCCATTATAATTCTACCAAAGATACTGCGTAAAATGCATAGTTTTTGGGGGGACTTTAAAATTCTACCCAAAATTTCAGGCTTTATCGTTACGTGGCTTGGAAAATTCAAACACATTTTACTTATCAAACTTTTTTACTTATTTCCTTACAACCGTCCACACAAGATTTGAAAAATTCTCTCTCTCTCTCGTTTTGATCACTTTCACTTTACCTCTATCGGACCTTTCAATTCCAATCATGAGAATATTTGCCTAATCTTTTGTTGAGTCCAAGAACCGGGATCATCCGTCGGTCAGTTTTCTTTCTCGAGTGGCGCTGTTGGTTTTGATTTAAAAGTTTTTTCTAAATTTATTAGATATTTAAACTAAAAAGCAAAAAAGGAATATTAAGAAGATTAAAACTTCGAGTAAAATGCCATGCTAGGAACTGCTAATTTCAAAAAAGTATTAGAAAATTCTCCCTCTCTCTCTCTCTCTCTCTCTCTCTCTCTCTCTCTCTCTCTCTCTCTCTCTCTCTCTCTCTCTCTATATATATATATATATATATATATATATATATATATATATATATATATATATATATATATATATATATATATATATATATATATATATATATATTTTTTTTTTTTTTTTTTTTTTACGTATTTTCATTCCTCCCTCTTAGCCAGCCAGGAAACAATTTGAATTTCTGAACAAAAACACTTCTCAGTTAACTGGTAGGTTCGATTTATTGGCGGGTAGGTAGTTTAGCACCTATTTTGAACTAAGGAAGCGTCTCCGCATCACCTGGGCGGGGGCGAAGATGATAGCACCCCTTTGACCCCCTTGTTATCACGTGTCCAGTAGCTGATGCCCCTCCACTAGTGATATAGGCGAATCCAGGCTGTGAGGTAGACTAGGAATTTAACCATCAAGTACCTAACCCTAAGGTCTATTTTCCTACACACTTTTGCTGGCTGTGTGACTATTTTACAGGAAGACTGACCTACACCAACGCCAACAGAAGCATCTAGAGACTCAGTACCCAGATGGCGACACGAAAGGTCCCACTGCTCTCCACTCCTTTTCTTTCTTCTGGAGGGACTAAGGGGTCAGACGACCCACCCTAGTATGTTAAGCGCAAACATCCACAGGCCTAAAAAAGGTAGTCTGAAGCAATTAGTCCTCCAGCCAATCTTTTTCTCTCTGTGAAGTTCTTTCTTTTATTTTTATTTTCCAACCTTTTCACTTTTCATTTTCCAAACCAGACCCTTCGTTAAGAACCTAACGCCAAAGCAGCCCAGAATTTCGACGCCATGACTTGTCCAAACCTCAAGCTAACTCAGTTCAGTGATCAGTAGTAGATTACTCCCTCCTTAGTGTTACCACGGGATAATTAAATTTAATCAATCAATTCCTCATGGTTCATTATTTTAGCTTAGTAAGAGAGAAACTTCTTTGTGTAGCATGCTAATCCTGGACATTTTTCCAGGGTCCTCGCTACTGTCTGCTCAGTCGGCCCAGCCTTGTGCCTCAAATCATCTTAAAAGTACTGCCATTTCCAGTAAACGCAAGACATCCCTGGTCCACAGTCCGGAGCAATAACTTGTTCCCCCTTTGTGTTGCACACAAGAGAGCCTAATCATTCAAGACGACATTAACTCGTCAGATGAAGAGGTTTATTGCGCATTGCCATTTTGCATTTTTTCATTATCTAAGTTTATCTGCTGTATCATCAGCCTTTCAGATTGCCTCCTTGGTTGTTTTTTCTGTAAATAAACTCAGTTTAATATAACTTGCTAATCTTTTCCCATGGCGACCTTCCAATCACGACTTAACTAATGGTAATATCAAGGGAAGTTGTCCTTTTCCCCTTCATTTTGTTACAGGTTGGTATTCTTTGTTGGCCCCTTAGGGCAGTAACTAAATAAAAATCCTCATTCATCCCTCCAACGAGACCCAATCTGTAAGAATATATATATATATATATATATATATATATATATATATATATATATATATATATATATATATATATATATTTGTGAGTGTGTGTGTTACTATCGTTTACAAGTAGGCGTATGTTGAAGTCTAATATGATGCAAAATGCAATCGAGGCATACATAAAAAATTCATAGAAGGAAACTCAGAAGTGAAAATGAAATAAAGACTTCCCATTGGTGCATTTACTGATGGAAGCACATTTGAGGACCTCATTTCCTTAGCTTTCATGTAAGTACGATATTTATGCAGTTATCCTGAGACTACAAGATTTCCCTAACATGCCTAGAAAGTTTCATTATGATTAGGTTCAATCAGGACAGTTAATTAACTTTGCTGCACTGCTGCAGTACAATGAAAAAAAATAATGCCGTGTTGCTGACAGCTTTTTTCGGAGGCTTTGCAAATCCATCTCTCTGAGACTTGCACCGGGGCTCTGAACCCCATTTGGTTACCAAATAAGTCTGCCGATAGATCCAAAAAGGATATTCATATGCAAGTTGCTGAGAGTTAATCACTTTTGTGCACATAATTGTTGGTAAATAAACAAATCTGAACGCTGCAAACTTAAATAAACTGGAACACTGAAAATTCTTGACCGTGATTTTTAGTAGGGTGACTTGTTGTTAAAAAGAGACATGGTCACATAAACTCTTAAATAAGAAGAGCTCCGTCTGCCTTTGACTGCCACAATTCACAGTGAAATACAGAGACTCAAGGGACAAAATTGAAAATTGCCTGCAAGTATTAAAAGGACGGCTGATGGCTAAGATGAAATATGTGGACAAGATATAAGGAGACAAAAATAGTCCTTGTTGTCATATTCAATAAAGGGACCTCTAAACTCAACTGAATCGATTCTACTTTGTCTTCAGAATTTGCAAGTTGTCTTGTAAAGTACAAGATAAGACAACGCTTGTGATGGACTATAAACAGCTTTTCAGAAATATGGTGTTCCAGTACAAAAGGAGGGTCACTAGTAACTATATATATATATATATATATATATATATATATATATATATATATATATATATATATATATATATATATATATATATATATATATATGTAACCAACATTTCAAGCATATATGATATATACACATGTATATATATGTATATATATATATATATATATATATATATATATATATATATATATATATATATATATATATATATATATATATAGAGCTGTATACTCGAGGTAGTTAAGCTCTTTCACTTGGGCCATCTTCTTGATCTATGAAGATTCATCCGTAATCTTGAGATTCTACTCTTTTCGGTCATTGCGTTTCACCACCGTGGTAGGCTCTTCGGAACAAATGTGATTTCCGTTTGTCGGTCACTACATGTGTAGTTACAAACTACACGTACGCAAACTATGTCGCTTTTCTCTTCGAAATGGCACTGTACTGTATTGAAACTTGATAGCCAAGAGTAGATTTTTGGAGTAGATTTTTGTGACCATCTCACAGTGGGCTATTGAATTTGTACGACTCGTGCTTTCTTTGGTTATTTGTTTCCTTCCGTCTTTATTATACAGCATATTTATATATATACATACATACATACATATACAGTATATATATGTATATATACAGTATGTATACATATGTTTAAATATATATATATACATAAGTATGTATATATACAGTATATCCTATATATACATACATACATATATATATATATATATATATATATATATATATATATATATATATATATATGCTGTATAATAAAGACGGAAGGAAACAAATAACCAAAGAGAGCACGAGTCGCACAAATTCAGTAGCCCACTGTGAGGCGGTCACAAAAATCTACTCCAAAAATTTACTCTTGGCTATCAAGTTTCAATACAGTACAGCGCCATTTCGAAGAGAAAAGCGACATAGTTTGCGTACGTGTAGTTTGTAACTACACATGTAGTGACCGACAAACGGAAATCACATTTGTTCCGAAGAGCCTACCACGGTGGTGAAACGCAATGGCCGAAAAGAGTAGAATCTCAAGAATACGGATGAATCTTCATAGATCAAGAAGATGGCCCAAGTGAAAGAGTTTAACTACCTCGAGTATAAAGCTGTTACAAAATTCCACATTTTAATGGATAAGGCTGGAACGATAATCACATTCATCTCTGTCTCCGCCAAAATGCCTCCGGGAGTGGAATTCAGAAAAGCGTCCCAACATCAAACGTGTGGCTGACTTCTGAATAAAAAAAAAATAAAAAAAAAAACGACATACACACAGAAGCAAGAATTGTCATTTCAGCAGTCAAAGACCTCAGATTAACATTAAGAGCAAATTTCCAGGGGCGATCAAACTTAATTAACATTTGCGTATTCTAAGAGTTTTCTCAGAACACCGGGAAAACTATGCATCATGGCCTTTTCTCTTTAAGTAATAAAAGGGAGCAGAGGAGAACAAAGGAAAAGAAGAAAGAAGGCTGAGGCGACACTCTCGCCGCGTCGGGAAAAAGTTACGAGGCAAGAATAGAGAAAGTTTTATGCTATCGTTCGCCTTTTCACCCTCCAACACTTTGTTTGGGAACATGTCCATCGCCTGCCTCAACTGAAAAGTGTTTCTGTTGCCATGTCCTTCTCTAGAGTCAAATATCTTTTCTTTGTTCTGATTTTTATTATCTGAGACAACCAAGAACTTTGGAAACAGATGTGCGCCTAATTCTTTGAAAAGGAATATTAGTTAGTATAAAGGACTGCCATTTTCTCTACCTCCATCAATGCCATTTGGATGTCAATGATTGTATAAATTCAAGATCTCACGAAATCTGACGCCAAAGCCTTACTTATCACGACTCCTGCAGCGAATAATCAGCTACAAGAACTACAAAACAAAGTCGAATCAAACGGTCCTCCAAGCAAGAACCTGATACGCTCGTTTGTAAAGACAAAGAAAATTATTTCAATACTCCGTAATTTATGGAATTAAGAACATTGCAGGCATAAAACGGAGACTTAAATTATTCGGATGAAACACAATACAAAACAAAGTCTGAACTCAGGTCGTCAAAACAAGCCAATGGCTAAAGTCATTATTCCCAATTTAAGTCTGATGTAAAAATATTAGAAGGAAATATTTACTTATCTTAATCGGAGTGGAGTGATTCACATGAAATAAGGGCGTTCTTAATAAGAAAATAAGGATTCAAATCGAGGATTTGTCTAGTTCATGATATAGGCACTCTCTTCTATATCTGAGGTACATTTTACCAAAATATCGGCCAGTCCTTCTCATGCTGTAGTTTCAAGAATAGTCACAGACAACAAAAGAGTTAATAAATACGAACCAATTGCATTCTCATATATGTATAACCGCACAAACACACAAGCGCACACAAATACACAAACACACATAATATATATATAAATATATATATATATATATATATATATATATATATATATATATATATATATATATATATATATAAGAGAGTCTCAAATTCAAAAACTATTTATGATAACGATTGTGGGAAAAAGGCACAAGGAACACGTGAACTTGCTGGCCTGCCTTACAAGGTGATTCAGAGAGGTACAAAGTGAACTGTTACTGGCTCCATAGCCTAAAAGACTGTGTGTTATATTGGTGATTCATAACTAGAGAGAACGGAGGTCTATTCATGCAGGTGTTATATCGATAGACCTAACTGGCCAGAACAACGAAACATTGAAAAGTGACTCACATCGCTAATGGACACCGGACCCCTATGATTTAGGCTCTAGATCGTAGCTAGACAACACCAGGTCGTCAGCAAGTGTTAATAATACATGGGCCCAAGCCATACATTAGTGGAGAACAACGAACGCCTTTTGGTGTAGAAGGAACTAAGTGAACGATAAATCAACACGTGAAGTTTGATGAAACATAATTACTTGAAATTATAAGAAGTCTGGCATCAGCTAGACAGGAACGCAGATTGCTTATGGGCGAGAGAGAGAGAGAGAGAGAGAGAGAGAGAGAGAGAGAGAGAGAGAGAGAGAGAGAGAGAGAGAGAGAGAAGGAGCGAACAGACCGTGGCACGCTAGTGTGTGCGTGTGTTAGTGCAGTCATGCCCGTGCGATGGTGAACGAACTTAGACTAATCACCTCTCTAGAATCAACCTAGTTCTGGGTACAAGTCTCAGGCCCGGACTTAGCAAAAACTCCCAAAGCAAAGGTAGAGCATTTATAAACTAGTAAGTGAAATTAAAGAGAAAAACCTACGACGTTGTTTTCAGTCAAGAAGCCGAATCTAACCATCTGCCCTTAAGTAAAACCAACATTTAACATGTTCGTTGAACAATGAACGCTCACGCTACACCGATTAAATATATATATATATATATATATATATATATATATATATATATATATATATATATATATATATATATATATATATATATATATATAAACTGATATATAATTTCCAAAATTACATTTTGGACGAGTATATTCATATACAACGAAAGCACGCATCAACTCCGGAAGGGTGTCTTTGAATTTAAAAAGTCTGCCTATTGTTAACGGGTTATTGAACACAATTTTGGAAAATACGTCTGATCTGTCCGACGCTTACTGAAAGTCCGCATCGATTCCCAGAGAGGTGTCAGTTATCGCACTGGCTGCATTTTAAAATCAAAAGAATTTTCGGCCATAAGGAACCACTCAAATTCAAGAAAAATTGACATTATATGTACAACAATTTCAAAATACTCTGTCAAATTACCGATTGCCTTTCGCTCCATCTTTTAGAATCTCTTTACATCAAGAAACTGTCGCCCTCCTTAAACAGCCAAACTACTTCCATACCATTACATATTGCCTAACTGCCTATTATTCACATCTCTCTCTCTCTCTCTCTCTCCCCCCCTTTTTTTTATTTTCTCTGACATCGTCTTTGACTACTTTGTTCTTCATCATTTAACAGCTAAACCTCTTTAAAGTAAGTGCGACAAAACCCTTTCCTCTTTTATTTATTTCTTTTTTTTTTTGCATTTTTTATCTCTTATTTCACTGACTTATGTATAGCCTTAATTTACTTTTAGCTTTGTAGTTTTTTTTTTTACTTTTAGCTTAAAGAATGTTATATTACAAAACTTGATTTCTTATAATTATTAGCTTATTTTAGCATACTTTTTAATATTGTAAAAATTAATTCTGTTGGTAGCCCTGAAGGTGGGAAAAGATTCCCGAAACGTTGGTGTGAATAAAAAGAAGAAATGATTTCTGGTCTTCTCGCTGTCCTGTTTATTATTAGTATTATTATTATTATTATTATATATATATATATATATATATATATATATATATATATATATATATATATATATATATATATATTACTTCCGAGGTAAAGCAATCTTGGTATTATACAACATTAATGTTTGTGAAAATAAAAAAATGTCACAGTAATGAGAAAGATTGATATATATATATATATATATATATATATATATATATATATATATATATATATATATATCACACATTACCACAGGTGAAAAATGAGAAACGGGGTGTAGGTCCTGACCGGTTTCGACTTTATTTCCAAGCCATTGACGAAGGACTGATACAGAGTGTGAGAAGTCACAAATATATATTTGTGACTTCTCACACTCTGTATCAGTCCTTCGTCAATGGCTTGTGTTTGCATTGTGGATCTTTCCTCTATTGTATAGCTGATTGTTCAACGGAACTCTGTTCCCCTGTCCATTATTATTCCCAATTCTTCTGATCTATGTGTTTAATGTAAATATAATTAATTACGTGAACCCTAAGTGTTTACCTGGTCACTCCCTCACTTGAAGAAGGCCTTAAATGAAATTTTCTAATATGCTTTTGTCTGAAACCAGAACTAAAGTCAGGTGCTGCTACCGGCCCCGCCCCCCCCCCCCCCAATAGTAAGTTATCTTTAAATCTTCAATTAAAACCATTCAGTGGCCTTAATTCAGCCAAGTTAACCTCTGGGCCAGACAAAACTCTTATCAATATATATATATATATATATATATATATATATATATATATATATATATATATATATATATGTGTGTGTGTGTGTGTGTGTGTGTGTACACATACATGCACACACATACACACAAACACACAATTTATATTATATATATATATATATATATATATATATATATATATATATATATATATATATATATATATATATATATATATATATATATATATATATATATAGACACAAGGTGATAAAAATATCCGGCCTTTATTCGTAAAAAATACTCATATTCAGATATAACAATCTTACACTAATCTCCTTCAAAGTCGTCCCCTTGGGCTGCCACAATTGTATGGTCAGGGTACTTTAAAGATCTTTAAAGTACCCCGACCATATAACTGAGAATGCGATCCATAAAGCAAAAATGATCTTCTACCGTCCCCCTCAAAACAAGACTAGAGAGACGCCAAAACAATAAAATCAAAATCCCACACCCAGACAGTATCAAGATGTTTACACAGACTATTGGAAACTCTAACCCTTTACCTACCCAATTACCTTAGCCAAATCCCTGATTAAAGTCCAACAAAAGCCAGTCCCCACAGCCACAGGAGTATACAAGAAATCCCTTGCCTCAACTGTGACCAAGCTTACATCGATTTTGCAGGTAAATCACTACCCCCGAGATTAATACAACAAAAACATTCAGTAAGGTATGGCCAAGAGAGCTCAACTATTTTTAATCACATAAATAACCATAAACACAGAATAAACTGGAATTTGTCACATATAATTTATAGCAACAATTGTCAGTTCAAAAGCCAGATGGTAAAATCAGCAATGATTAAACAAAGAAATACGATGAGCCTCTCCAAAGGAGCTTGGGACTCAGATATTATGGATAAAATCTTCATCCAACCAGCAATTAAGGAGATTAAGAAGCTATCAACTGGAGCGACGTAATGGGTGACCTATGGAATTTTTGGTATAAATACCGCTTTTCTGTAATTCTTAAATCATTCATCACTTGCCTGTCAACAGAGACAGCTGTTCTCCAAAATATATAGCATTAACTTTCTACCTTTCGGCATTTTTATGGGCTCCTTTTATTATATATATATATATATATATATATATATATATATATATATATATATATATATATATATATATATATATATATATATATATACAGTATATATATATATATATATATATATATATATAATATATATATATAAGCATTTTTCCCCAGACAGACAGGTACCCTTCAGAGAATGTTACCCTTCCAACTCTTCCTTGCAACCTACTAAGCAGCATGACGACTACCTAACACACCAATTAGGATAATCTAGGTACAACAAATTTTCTCAGGATATGTATGTGGTTCGGGACTCACGCCAAAATTCTAGCTTGAATCCAGAAAATTATACCTTTAATTTTCTCTCAATGAGGAAAAGGTGTGTATGTCGCATGTGCGCGCACGTGCAACATGTTTTAACATGCTTGCAATTGTGAAAAATTGGAAGAATCCGTGAAATAATTCTTTTCACTTGTAATTTATCCAGTGTTATAAGTTAAAAGAGAACCTTAAGAAACAACTAGCAGTACCTTATTATTCTTGCTCAGTTTAAAAACTTCATAAACACTGATGCTATAAAAAGATTAATAAATAACTAAATCCTAAATGTCTATTAACTTTTCAACGGCGCATTTTCCAGTCTCATGAATTTTGCTCGCCAGTGGTATCTCACCTTATAATTTTATTACCAGAAATTTAATCTCACATATTTTCATTGTACATAGTTTTACAAAACTTAAAAATAACAGTTTTAAGTTTTAAATCAATTTCAAATTACGTGCGTTGGAACTAGACATCCCGGAAAAGATGTATAGTTCTGAAGCATTAGCTACTAAAATACCTTAGAAAATAAACTAAGTGCAAACCTTTACCTCCTTTGGTATGCTCCTCAGGAAGACACTGGTTTCCAAAACACGTACCTGAAAAATAAAGATTATATGACAAGAAAAACAAAAATGTGAAGAAGGAAACAACTCAACAAAAAATATTTAAACCTAGCTTCAACCTTTGAAGTTCTAATAATTAAACAACATATATCGTATATATATGATTAGTAAGATCATTCCGTAATTTTGCCACAGCTGGTATAACTCATAATCTAAGATTTATAAACGACACTGGAAACTGAAAGAAATGCGCCACAATTCCATGGCCTTTGCAAAAGCGCAGGCGCAACCTAGGGAGCAGATGATAAATTCCAGCATTGGCATTCTGATATCTTGACAGTAAATATTTAAACACTTCAGATTACAAAGGATTCACAGGTTCTGGGCGGGAACTGGCAGGGCATGAGCTACCAGTCACACATTTACCTCACAGGATAACAACACCATTACTCCATGTCGTGCATAAGGAACCCTGACTTACCAAGAGCATCAAACAAATTAGGAGTTAAGTAATTTGCAGTCTTCACAAAAAGCAAAGGAAAAAAAATACCACTCGGCCTTCAAGACCGTCAAGCACAAGATCTTCAAGTTCACGAGATCGAAAACATGGCCTCAGGAAAAACAGGAATGATGGATACTGAGTTTGTCAGTATACATTTTACTGTTAAACACCTCAACCAAAATGGTTACTTTTATAAATTAGGTGTACAATAATCTCACACACATATATTATTTATATATATATATATATATATATATATATATATATATATATATATATATATATATTTATATATTTATATATATATATATATATATATATATATATATATATATATATATATATATATATATATGTATGTATAATTTACCCTAAACGCGTTCATTTGATGATTACTGGATTTAGGTTTACGACCACGATAAACTTCCAGATCTTAAGTGTCGTTTCATTTACCTATTATGCAGAGATTTTCATTTACCCATTATACAGAGAAGTCTAATTAGCAGCTAGCAGCTGTCTTTGCGACTTCCAATGACCGGTAGATATGTGAGCTTTTCTCCAGCATTAAGTCATTGCGTCTAACATTCCTCTTGCTCCTGCCCAGCAGTTTATATATCTCCTGTTCTTACTGGCCCCGAGCATCCAATAAATGTTGTTTTTTAATAAGTTAATCTCCTTTTTTACAATTTCGCATCTCCCCATTTATCAACCCTACATACATCCCATATACAGTTCCCTGCGGGTTATCCATTTCATTACTTCACCTCTTTTGTTTAATACATATTCATCTCAATAAGACAACCATGGCTCATCCTTTCATTCGAAAAATTTTGAATACCTTGACCACAGCTTCAGGTAAACTGCTTTATTTCTGCGCACCACTCCAATAATCATTCGGTAATCTCTCTGATGACCAGAATGTTTTACGTACTTGATTTTTATTGCAATAAAAGTTCGCCGTGCGGATACTGTCTTTGAAAGCATTCCCCTTTTAAATCCTACTGGGTATGTCAGTTTCAGCAAGAGAAGATTCCATGTGCTATCAACAATGGCTGTCAGCACTTCTAACTATGTTTCAGACTCATTCCTAAAATACTGGAGACAGTATAAATCACAGCAGTACTATCCAATGAGAGTATTAACATTTTGCAATGCCGAAATTTTCGGAATAAATTAAATGGTAACTAACAATAAAATACTATGCAAGTCATGCTGGTGATACTTTTGACTCTGAAACAAAACCAAAATTTTGAAAAGATGAAATATAAATTTATTTACGAAAGGTGTCTAATTCCATCCGATAATGTTAAGATAATTAATAGTATTTTTAAGATTTACAACAGAAACAAGGAACGTTAGAATTATCTTCTCTAATTTATAAAAAAAAAGGCCTGAAAGTAATGTTTCAGGCCGTCAACACATTGTGTGCAAGAACAGAGGTATCCGGGACGGATGTACAGTTATTCCTCCAGATATATCGAGCATACAAAATGAATAGTAGAATACCCACGCACATAAAGGCTTAATTTTAAAAAACTGTCAGACTGCCATGTGAGAGAAGAATGAGAAATGCAACTTTCCTGATTGGTGAACGAATCTTTGAACTAATTTTTCTACGGGATATCTGAGGATGGCTGAAGATAATTTAATTAAAGATATAAACCCACTTAATTTTTCAGTTTGCATAAACTTAAACACTAGCTTTCAAGCGCTTCAACTTAGACCTAATGCCCATATTTAAATGATAAAGTTTTTATTTGTTTAAAGGATCATTTTTTTGACCAACGTTCACTTAGTACTTGAGGCTGTATGTATTAGGTGTCAGGGGGGACACACACAAAGGAATTCCCATTTCGTAACACACTTTTCTTCGCGTGGATCATTAAGCTTTAAACTATTATTCATTGCTACAAATCAACAGTGTCTCAGTGATGCATCTCAAGTGTTTAAACGATCATCATACTTACATCGAAAATAACGTTTTGTCATGACATAACGTCTAATTCCTCCTTTCCTATAGCGAGCTGATACAAAAAGCACTGCGAAACTTCACTGTGACGGAACTAATGATAAAAAAAGCTCTCATGATGGCTCGTCTTTCCCATTTTGCAAACTTCGAGTCGAAAAGTGAGGAGTAACTGAGGAAGTTAAGGAAAATAAAAATGAAGATAGTGAAATTATGCCACCAACTTTCGTTTATTATTATTATTATTATTATTATTATTATTATTATTATTATTATTATTATTATTATTATTATTATTATTATTATTCATTACATGAAACCTATTCATATGGAACAAGCCCACAGGAACCACTGACTTCAAATTCAAGCTTCCAAAGAATATGGTGTTCATTAGGAAGAAGTAAGATAATGTACTCGGAAATACAGAGACATCTTACTTATTAAAAAAAGAAAAAAATAAATTAATAAATTAGTAAATAGATAAAAATGTTAAGAAAATGCAAGGAGAATAGTATTAGGGTATTAATGCATTGCATCTTTGCTTGAACCTCGTAAGTTCCAACTGCACAACATCCTCAGGGATGCTGTTCCACAGTCCAACGGTGTGAGGAATAAAGGACCTCTGGAACTGGGAAGTTCGAAGGCGAGGGACATTTACTGCATATTTATGCAGGTTGCTCTCGACAAGTAAGGGGGATTAGGGATCAATTGTGAATGTGAAAGATCTTTGTTAAAATACAACTTATGAAAAAGTGACAAACAAGAGACTGTTCGTCGATGGTTCAAGTCATAACTGTTACTATTGTGAAACAGAAACCTGCCACCACGAACCACTCTATCTAAAAGAGATAAATCTCTGGCAAAAGCAGACATCCGCACCGGAGAACAGTATTCTTGTAATGGAAGCACAAATAACCTAACACAGGTTGCATTGATTTTATCACTGTTATAAATGTACGAGGCCTTATGAACAATGCCTAACTTTCATGCGGCATCTGCTGAAACTTTCATTAGATGTTTCTCAAAAGTTAGAAGTTAGTCAAAAGTTACACCTAGAATACTTGAAGGTTCAGACTCGTTCAGCAAAGTCCCATCCACCTGAAGGGGAGAGTGGGGTGGAAAATCTGTTAGAAATCTGCTAATCAACAGTGTTTTGGTTTTACTGGAGTTCAGCTTCATACCCCACCTATTACACCATTCAGTGATCCGGTCCATGTCGCAACTGAGGTTGACGGTAGCTTCATTTCTCATAAGTGGAGACTTTATTACACCCACAAAAGTTGCATAATTGACATACTGAACAATCTTGTTTTCCAGGCCAACAACCATTTCACTTGTATACACTGAAAAAAGCAGTGGACCAAGATCACTATCCTGTGAAACTTGGTTCACTAAAGACCCCATCAACAGCAGCTCCCTAAAGCATATCCACCCACACCAAGATTCTGAAGTTTTTAAATAAGTGCCTTGTGATTTACTAAATCGAAAGCAGCATTAAAATCTATTTGAATTACTCTGTATTTAACACCCTTATCAAGGTTCTGTTGCAAAAGACATGTTAACTCTAAAAGAGCACCGCAGATACCTAACTGCTTCCGATATGCGTATTGATTACCAGCTAACAACCCTTTAGATTCTACATACATACATACATACATACATACATACATACATACATACATACATACATACATACATACACACATACATAGCAGCTTAAAAATAAGTTTTTCAGCAACTTTGGAGAGCACAGTGAGAATAGAAATTGGCCTGTAGTTACTGCAATCTGCAGATATGCCACTCTTTGTAACAGGCAATGTAATACTATGCTTGCGCTCATCCGCAAAGATACTATGTTGTTATAAAAATTTATAGAATCTACTAATCTTGGGAGACAACACACTAAACGTTTTCATAAAACAAAGGTGAAGGAACCATCACCATCTTCTCTGCTCCAGCTATCAAGGTTATCTCAAATTTTCTTAACATCCCTGGAGCGAAATACAAATTTTGTAAGAATGGGCTCAGAATGACGAGTATCAGGGAGAGGGACATCCTCAGCTGATTGCTTAGCTTCAAAAGCTCGATGAAGCAGTTCAGCCTTTTCCCTAGGGCCGGTAACCAATCTGCCATAATTTGTTAATAGCGGTGGAAAGGAAAACGAGCCTGACCTAAAGATAGATGATGCCAATTTGGTCCACCACAGATGAGGCTGAGTAATTCCTTCAAGTTTCCTCTTCAAGGAATTATTGTAATTTCTCTCGGCTGTATAGTAAGTTCTATTCGCAGCGCAGCGAGATTCAGCAAAAATGGAGTAATTTTCATTTGAATGATTTCGTCTCCATGTGTTGAATTTGGACGGTTTGTCATGGTAAGTTCTTCTACATGTATCATCAAACCATGATTGGTCATTTGTCCTGAATTTGATGACCTATCTATGGCATACCTTATTAAAATAGCCATCTGCATTTCATTTAACTTCTTCTTGTGATCAGGATCTAATGAATCATCTGAAATATAAGTGCCTGACAAGCTTAAATATTGCGATCCCAATTAGCTGTAGATTTCAGCCAGACTGTTTTTCAAATGGTGGCATGAGGAATATACTGATTGACAGATATGTCCATCTCAATGGCACAATGATCAGAAGTGCCTATTTATTCACAGACCTTGGACGTGACAATAGCTGGAAAAGCTGTGAATATGAGATTTAATCTGTTACCAAAAATATGCGTGGGTTCCTCAATTAGCTGGACAAAATCAGAGGATATACAGAACTCGAGAGCATACCAGCCATGTTGATCTGTGGAATTTGAATTTAGTCACTTGCTGTACTTTGCATTATAGTCTCTACAAATAAATGAGGCTTTTGAATCCCGTGACTGAGCCATACTAGTCCTTTCCAAGAGACATTCACGTACAGAATCGTCGATATTTGGATTGCGGTACACAGCAAATACGTAAACATGTAGAACTTACTGGATCAAGGAATGGTGTAGTCAGTGGTGTATGAGGCTGAACTCCAGTAAAATGAAAACACTATTGGTTAGCAGATCTCATACAGATTTCCCACCCCATCCTCCCCTTCAGGTTGATGATACTTTGCTGAATGAGTCTGAAGCTTTAACTATTCTCGGTGTAACTTTTGATTCACGTCTTACTTTTGAGAAACATCTATTGAAAGTTTCAGGAAATGCCGCACAAAAGTTACGTACTGTTCGTAAGGCCTCATATATTTATAACAGTGATAAAATCAATGCAACCTGTTTTAGGACATTTGCACTTCCTTTACTAGAATACTGTTCTCCGGTGTGGATGTCTACTTCTGCCAGAGATTGATCTGTTTTAGACAGAGTGGTTCATGGTGGTAGGTTTCTGTTTCCTAATAGTAGCAGTTATGACATGGACCATCGACGGATGGTCGCTTTTTCATAAGTTGTATTTCAACAGAGATCTTTCACATTCACAACTGATCCCTGATCCCTTTTACCTGCCGAGAGCAACCAGATTCGCTGAACAGCTGCACCAATATGCAGTAAATGTGCCTCGCTGCCGAACTTCTCAGTTCCTTTATTCCTCACACCGTTGGACTATGGAACAGCCTCCCTGAGAATGTTGTGCATTTGGAACTTCAGAAGTTCAAGCAAAGATGCAATGCATTACTACCCTAATACCATTCTCCTTGAATTTTAATAGATTTTGACCTATTTATTAATTTTTTCTTTTAATGAGTGGGATCTCTTCTTTCCGTATTTCCCTTTACCTCCTCTTACTTCCTAATGGACACCAAATTCTTTGGGAGCTTGAATTTCATGTCAATGGGGACCATATGAATTGGTTTCACCTTCTGATTAATATAATAATAATAATAATAATAATAATAATAATAATAATAATAATAATAATAATAATAATAATAATAATAATAATAATAATGAAAATCTTAAAACAAAGAACTTCATGACAACTACACTCCAAATTTTTCTGACGATAAATAGGTTGTCCGGACTTAGTGTATACAGCCATACCCTACGCATGTGGGATGTTACGACAATAAATAAACTCAGGGGCATCAAACTCCATGATTAAAAACTCAACCTTTGACTTGTTACTACTTACAAGATTCTCAGATAAAAACATCTAATCGTAGTTCCCGGAGCAACTCTGGAAGAAGAAAATTTGACCTTAAGCCCGAATATCTGAGTAAAGTACTTTGCAATTTTTCCCTCTGCAATGAGTAGCAGGATCGGGGTATAACGTGACCATGTGTTATTAATAACGGCACCGGAAACAACTGGTCGACAAGGTGGGGCCGGCACACCTTGTAAGGCAAATAAGAAATCTGCCAGGTTTGCCACAACAACTGGGGAGGACAGTCAGGATGGATTAAGAAGTTATAAAACGCTCAAAAGGAAAATATTAGGTAAAGACGAAGGCACTTACCTAATAATCCACCAATCAACTTTTGCTTTCTCATCAGCCTGTCCTACACACTTTTCTAAAAAACAGGATAGTGAACAAAAAAGAGGATAAATGCCTAATTGCACCCGCAAGCAAGGGAACTCAAACCCAAGACAAAAGGAAGGCCACAGTACAGTGGCTATAGCACAGTTTAAGGTTAAGGAACAAGGTTTATATTCAGTCTTAGAAGGGTTGCCTACCAAGGCTGAAGGGTCCTTTCTACCCATTGCAAGTTGGTTTGATTTTGCAGTGTCTTTCTCCTAAAAGGGTTGCCTACCAAGGCTATGGAGTCTCTTCTACCCTAACTTGTGTAGACTGGGACGTCACACCCTGAAGTGAATGTTACCAAGAAAGTCACATTTACTCACTACCCACAATACCAAGAGATGACTTAATTTTTCCATACATATTTACTTTTTATGAAATTATTTGCATAGCGCTTTACATGTTTTCTGTCTTCTCATTTCCTTGCAAAGCACAAGAGCATTGTCATTCCCTTGTAGAATTGGTACTGTATATTGTCTTGAAAAAACAGGATGTAGCCAACCAATGCTGTTTTACTTGTCTTAGAATTCGGGGATTTCACGAAATTCATGGTATAATCTCTTCTTATTTTCAAGCTTAATTTGGATGTGTTGTGGATTGCACTAATACACTGAAAAAAAATTTTGTCCATCTTCACTAGTTATAAATTTCAATCTTCCATCACTATCTAAGATGAATATTAAGCACACCGTAGCGAAGACAACTTTAGTATTTTCTGAGTTCTCATTGCTTTTTTTTTTTTATCTACAAATCCCATTTTATACGCGATAATCCAGAAGCTGGAACTGCGTACTACATCGACGGAGCCCAAATAACTTTCACCCTAAACATCTCGTCTGTTAAATGAGGAATGTCACCCTTCCTGACGAGTTTACGTTCAATACCTGTGACAACCAATACCAATCCACTTAATTTATCACTCGTCATTGGGCTATTAGCCTCCAGCGGATTTCCTCGTGAGAGGATTTCCCATCATGTAGGATGCAAGGATGCTGCTGTTATCATTTAACATTGATTGGTCTCTCTCTCTCTCTCTCTCTCTCTCTCTCTCTCTCTCTCTCTCTCTCTCTCTCTCTCTCTCTCTCTCTGTGTGAGTTTAATTTTCTTTGTCTCAGCACTGAATCTTCAGAGTATGGAACTTAAAATGAATATCAGAAAATTAAATTAATGATAATGACAACTAGCTGAAACCAAAAGGAAAATGTAATTTTAAGATAATGAAAAAAAAGAGGCAGAGAATCCCTTTGATAATTCAGTGTCAAGCTTCATTCCTAATTCTGAAAATTCAATTTTGGTATGACCAAATCAGTTTATTATGAATCAAGTCACAATAATACTTATTCTACGAGTTAAGTGTTACAAGACGATGCCAGATCCCAATTCAGCCAGTGATTATCAGTCATGACGTCTTGCGCTTTAATAACGACTTTTCCAGACCTCCGGTTTATTAGAAGACGACTGCATCGAAAGGCAGCCACCCTACAGTACTGCTGAGAGCTCTCACATCAGAACGATTCTTTACCCTTGTAAACCGTCCTCGTTCCATCCATTCTAGACTTTCTGAAACCTCTTATGTTAAAGTAATCATTTTTTTTTTCAACCACAAATTATTATCCTCTAGGTCTGTGCTCAATACATTGAAATTTCAGATCACTGGGCCGCTGCACATTGCAATATTCTTCAGCTGATGGGAGGTAAGTAAATTAAAGGAAAAGATTCAAAAGGTAAACTTTATGTCAGAGTTCCTCCATCCCCGATGCGATGGACCCTTTTCGTTCCCTTTTAGACTAAATGACCAGCGCCAGTCTACCATGAATGCGTCCATGTGCAATCAGGCTCCAGCTCAAAAATATCTTCCTTCCCTCCCCTCTTCACTCACGCTTTCTCTCTCTATTTACCTCTGTCTGACTATTTTTATTCATATAAATATACACACACCTACCCTTTTATATCTATATATGCTACGTAGATATATTTACATATATTTAGAGGCTGCACATGCATGTGCGAAAATTCTTATACATGGATTATACGAATGATTTCATACACAAGTTTTATCTATGTTTAATGCACGTGCAAAAGCGCATGCATACATCATTACTTCTAGTACTCATTCAGCAATCACATTCCACCCCAGTCATCACCCTGCCCACCCCACCCACCTCCTCTCTCTCTCTCTCTCTCTCTCTCTCTCTCTCTCTCTCTCTCTCTCTCTCTCTCTCTCTCTCTCTCTCTCTCTCTCTCTCTCTCTCGTTTTCATTAATTCAGCATTTGCCCTTACCCCTAAAATGAACCAAATTCCTCTAAAATCAAGGAATCCAAGAAATGGTCTCACCTGAACAGGATTTGAGTGAACAGGAACTCGTTAAAAGAGGAAAAGTGAAACGCCTGAATATGTGAACAGCCTTTGGGTAGACAGAAAGTTTTAATTTTGTTTCAAGACGTCACAAATGACAGCTCTCTTGTATACCCAACCTATACCTAAACATGAGTTGCTCAAAGATTTAAAATAAATAATTCTTAGAAAAAAAATTAATCAATCTATTTCTATCAATTAAATTGGCTTTACTGACAACGACCCACACCTTAACATTCTCTCTCTCTCTCTCTCTCTCCGAAACATTGTCGTATCGTCGCAAAACAGAATCCTTAGGATATGTAACTTAAACCTCATTGGATCACTAAACAGAAATGCAACAACAACAACAACAACAACAATAATAATAATAATAATAATAATAATAATAATAATAATAATAATTTCTGTGTTTTTTTCTGAGGTCATCTTCTCTCAGAAAACTGGCTTATTTGTAATAATAATAATAATAATAATAATAATAATAATAATAATAATAATAATAATAATAATAATAAGTGGATTTCAGCGGTATCTGTTCTGACTGGTAATACTGTTCGATACGGACATTATATGCGATTGCATTTGAATGTCACTATAGAAGTACATTACTTATTACTTTTTGAATTCATGCCTTAAAATGAATACTGTACTTACTAAAATAAGTATAAAATCTACCAGAGGTAACTGAAACAATAAGGTTCCAAAGGCGTTACGAGCACAAGGATTTTATCAAATGGGTGGATGGGTGGGGGTGCAATACCTTCCTTCAAAAGTTGCCGTTCCACCCTTGGAACGCATAACTATCATTAAACCTGGCGGAGTTTCCGAAGGCCAAAGAACTCTGACTGTAATAGTTTCTGAGATCTTGGGAAAAGGCTAAAATTTTACTTTCAAATTTACTGTGACCTTGATAAAGGGGCCAGTGTCAAAAACACTGGTGGGAAATAATTGTCTCCCACCACAATACTTACCTAAGAATATTATCGAGTAGAATTAAAATAAAATTTGACTTACAAATTGGCCTATGACGTAGAAAAAAAAGACCAAGGTAAAAATAACCTACCATTTCAAGTGTAATTACAATTCTATAGTTACGGCAATAAAATGATCTGTAAAATCTCTTGTAACTTCCAATGACTTAGGCAAGTTTTCAAATCAAAGAATAAAATATATAGTTGCAATATATCTTTTTTAATTTTCCTCGAACTACAATAATACCTGTTAATTCTAAAAGTACAGGATTTTAGGCCGAGAAAACTTCCATTCCCCGTCAGTGACCTCAACGCTCCGGCTTGTGCATTACCAATTACTCCTCCAAAACAAAGATTACATTAAGACAAAAGATTGCCTTTAATTATCAGACTTCTTCGTGAGGCAGTTGCCTCACAGGACTGCTTGAGTCCCAATTCAGAATGATTCTTTATATACGAGTCAAGATTCCTTCCAACTGCTCCAAAGTCTACATGACCTTGGGCGTGGCCAGATTAAAATATTCATTCATTAAAGAATAAACGCAACGTCTAATTCAAATTACAGCAGGATTGCAATCTTCAAAATTTCAGTTCACTTGATCGCTGTCCATTTCAGATTTCTAAAATGAGAGGAAATAAAAGAATAAATAGAACAATATAGACCGTAAACTAAGGGTTTTTTTATGTATGATATGATGGATTCTTTTCTGTTCCCTCTTAGGCTAAAAGACGAGCACAATTCCACCTTTTGCAATCGGGCTCCGTCTCAAAAATAATCCCTTCCTTCTGTCTATCCATCTATCTACAGTATTGTTATATCTGTGCACAGGAACAGAGCTCCTAATTCAGGACCACACAGATAAGATGAACATATTTAACCTTATATGCAAGTGCATCTGTTACCCTATACCTGTATAGAAATGTTTTTATACACAGGTGAGGATAAATAAATGTTTATTAAAGAATAAATTATCAAAGGAATCTCTCTCTCTCTCTCTCTCTCTCTCTCTCTCTCTCTCTCTCTCTCTCTCTCTCTCTCTCTCTCTCTCTCTCTCTCTCTCTCTCTCAGTTCATTCAACATTTTGAAAAAAAATCGCTCTAAAACCAAGGAATCCCAGGAATGGTCTAATTCGAGCACTGTTCGAGTGAACAAGAACTCGTTAAAAGAAAATAGGGGAAACGCCTAAGCCTCTCCAAAACCTTTTTTTAATAACCTCTTGTTAATGAGCAGACTTCCGTAACTCTAAGCTTTTCTCATTTTGTCTGGCCTCAGAAATGTCTTTTCTCTGCCTGAAACAACTTCGATTTCTCGTATTAATAATCGATTATTCATACTCATGCCCTGATTACATTTCTCATAAAACTTTACAGCTTTAAGAAATACTGATAGCAAACATAAATAAAAAGTCGCGCACGCACACACGTGTATATATATATATATATATATATATATATATATATATATATATATATATATATATATATATATATATATATATGTATATGTGTGTGTTAAGTATACCTTAGTTTTACCAGACCACTGAGCTGATTAACAGCTCTCCTAGGGCTGGCCCGAAGGATTAGACTTATTTTACGTGGCTAAGAACCAACTGGTTACTTAGCAACGGGACCTACAGCCTATTGTGGAATCCGAACCACATTATAGCGGGAAATGAATTTTCTATCACCAGAAATAAATTCCTCTAAATCTTCATCAGCCGGCCGGGGAATTGAACTCCGGCCCATCGAGTGACAGTCCGCAGCTCTACCGACTCACCCAATGAAGAGCTTCATATATATATGTGTACATGTATGATATATATATATATATATATATATATATATATATATATATATATATATATATATATATATATATATATATATATATATATATATTACCTGACCAACCCAGTGCTTCCCGGAAAACTCTGAATGATATTCGATAAACTCTCTCTCTCTCTCTCTCTCTCTCTCTCTCTCTCTCTCTCTCTCTCTCTCTCTCTCTCTCTCTCGCTCTCTCCTCCCTAACACCCCCTCTTCTCTCTCTTCTTCTC
Organism: Macrobrachium rosenbergii; assembly: GCA_039081455.1. Classification (NCBI taxonomy): domain Eukaryota; kingdom Metazoa; phylum Arthropoda; class Malacostraca; order Decapoda; family Palaemonidae; genus Macrobrachium; species Macrobrachium rosenbergii. Next base: position 41,195,667 of record JANJGK010000001.1, read on the forward strand.
CTCTCACTCTCTTTCTCACTCTCTCCCAACAAACCCATTCACTATTGTAGAATTCAACAACCTAAGGCCATATATTCATGATCAAGTTTACCTGTCATTTCTTCTGTCAGTTCATCGAAGCTGCCGTTAAAACTTACGTGTAGACAACAGTTTGTGGGCGGAGACAGTCCAGTCACCAGAACGGATGAACTGATGGTAATACCTAAGTATCTTCAGACCGATTGACGGGTAATTGCATGTGTGAACAGGTTAGCGCCAATTTCGTGACAGTTTGCCACTGTATTTCATCTGGGAGGTGTCTCAGATGCTCTGATCAGAATATGAATAAATTATGTATAGGCATTACCATTTCACTGTTAGACCTTTCAACAGTATTTGTAGGCCGTTATAAGTCCAAATCATACAATTAAAATCTAAAACAATATTCCCATGTGATACAGACCATTTGGTATAGGCCTATGCCAATTATGTCTTTTTACATATGTTACTATAATGAAAGTAAACCTCACCTTCCAATTCATAAAAAAACTGAATGAACCCCTCAGTTCTAATTTAAACTCATCCATTAATACTGCTTGAGAATAGACATCTTTTTTAATAAGAAATATTTAGCCTATACTCTGTTACGCCTTTTTCTTTCCTATTATTAAGTGAACTGCTGAAAGAGTTAGCCTTCCGCCCCCTCATCATATTAAAAAAATTAGTAGCAAAACACTCTCCTATACAGCTAACTTCAACGCGTGATACATATTTTTTATATTGGTTTTAGGGACATTTTTAACATAACATGATAAATTATTTCATTATCTTTACGACATCAAATTCCTTAACGTAGAATTGTGTATAAAATTACACGTATGGCATCTAAAAGTTTGGTCAATTCATACAATAACGGAATCATGAATCAAACAAAATCTTTCCCTTCTTGGGGGAATGTTAGGTAATCGGTTAAATACACGTTGATAAAAGATAGAAATGAGTATATATCATCATTCTAATATATAACCATAAACAATAATTTTATTTTCCTAAATGATGGGGATACTATTCCTTACTGTGTATGCGAGCACTTCGAGTTACTCGAAGTGTAGTAGTTGCCATTTCTTAATTTAATCCCTATTTGCATCTAGTACATTTACCCTCCAAGTGTCTTTCGGAAAAGATTTCCAAATGTAATGTCTACATTCCTGTAAAGTTTTAATCCAGAATTTCCAGTCATTATCTTCCTGGTAATCAGTGCCAAGCAACGTGAAAAGAAACTTATCTTCTTTATGCAGTAAAGTGTTTTGCCAATTCGCACGATAATTAATTCCAACCGTCAACCACTGAATGTCCAAGATGATATTTCGATTATTCCAGCACAGCTGCGTTGTTCTTCCCACACGACATTGGTAATCATGTAGTAAATGACGTAGGACCATTTTAACACCATACGCAAAAACGGAATGTGTTTATTTATGTATTATATAACATCTTCAACCATATGTATGAACAGGCGGGGCAAATGACTTGTGATTATCGCTTTTCACATGATGAAGCGGTTCCCAGATGTTGCGTGTTTTTTTGTTCCTATTGCAGACTCTGCCTTCTAATTTTTTGCATCGCAAATTGTTGTTCTTCACTCTAGGTAATAATTTAGTAATAAACCTCATAGATAAAGATAGATTTCGCTCCAAAGTGTTTGAGTGATGCCTTAAGAGAGAGAGAGAGAGAGAGAGAGAGAGAGAGAGAGAGAGAGAGAGAGAGAGTTTGGTGGTGGTTTCTGCAGGCTGAAATCGTCGCCCTTAGCCACTACTACGCATGATTGGACTCGGCTTCGCTTATTACGTAAAGAAATTATCGATTTAGGTTTTCAAAGTAGATTTTGTCGAGGTAATAAACAATTATATTAATTATTATCATAAGTTATGATCAAAACTCATGTAAATTCTGATAAAAAATTTATGTTATAGGGGATTTATTATTGTAGTTTAATCATATTTCTGGCAGCACCAGTAGAAAAGGTGAAGTGTCAGGTGAAAAATGAGAATAAACCCAGAAAACTGAAGGAAAAGGAGACATAAAAACGAATTTGTTTTCTCTGTTTGTATGTCTGTCACAGGGAAGGTTGATTTTGGGTTAAAACCCTTTCTGGAGTGACACAGAGGCCGTGTTCAAAATTTTGTCTGGGTCTGTCAAGCAGTTCAGATTTCTATAGTGGACAAACAAATATACAAACTTTCACTTTTATATATATATAGCTATATAAAGCAACAGATATCGCTTGATATCTTCCCAATCTGTAATCAGCACGGCAGAAGCCTGCTCTCAGTAGATCTGTCTCTTTCCTATTCACTTCTTCAATATCCGGCCTGGACGCCAACCTTTTTTCTGAACAACACTACTTGGCCCCAGCCTCCCGCAATCTCCTCCTTTCCTCTTCAAAACCCAATGTCCAGTGATATTCTTGATTCTCTCTAAATCTCGCACTCTACCTTCTACTGATGCTTTTGTTCAATAAGAGGTCTAGAATAGAATAGAATACAATATTTAGACCAAAGGCCAAGCCCTGGGATCTATGAGGTCATTCAGCGCTGAAACGGAAATTGACAATACAAATGTTTGAAAGATATAACAGAAGGAAAACCTCGCAGTTGCACTATGAATCAACTGTTAGGAGGAGGTGGAGAGTAAGATGGAAGAAAGAGAATATGACCGGAGGTACAGTAACAAGAATGAGAGGGGTTACAGCCAAGGGACGAAGGGACGCTGCAAAGATCTTTAAGGTGTGCCTATGACGCCGCTACCCCCACACGAGGAATAAGGGGTCTATGGTTACTATATGGTCTTAACAATGGTTACTGAGTCGTGTGTGTCACCTGATATCGCATTATCTCCTTCAGCACTACTTCTCAGCCACTCTGGAGAGTGTACTTGCCTAAGCCAATCCTAGTCTTGCTTTCAGGTGTTGTTTTTTTCGTACTAAAAGGATAGATAACATCCTGATCTCAGTATATAAAGAAAAAAAAAATTATTATTTGCCAACAAATTTCTGAACAAGTTCATTAACACCTTAACTTTCGTTCTCTTTTTCATCCTGATAAGATCTATGGTCTGCTCTCTTATTGGGAAAAGCTTCATCATCTGGATCCTTTTCTTCACAATACAGTAGTCCTAATGCTCTTGATATTTCTACCTGATCCCCGCAAATCCCGCGTGCCCTCTAATAACCTCAGATTTTAAAGACCATGGGATTTTTGCATCCTTAACGTGAGCCTTTTCCCTATATCCAATTTAACACAACAATTATGCAATGAAATCGTGGCCAACCTCACTCAATGCCTACAACTACCGTCAAAATCTAGAACCCTCAGTATTGCTTTCCGAATAGTGTACAAGGGAAATGCAAAACGTATTGCTTTCCGAATAGTGTACAAGGGAAATGCAAAAAGTATTGCTTTCCGAATAGTGTACAAGGGAAATGCAAAACGTATTGCTTTCCGAATAGTGTACAAGGGAAATGCAAAACTCTCTACAGAATGTAATGTGCCAGTTGTTTCTACAAAAGAGGATTGTATTCATTTATATATTTGGCCCTTTGCCTTAATCTTTAAGTCTACCGATGGAGATGAGGAAAAATTTGACGATAAATGCAAGTATATCATTTAGAGCCTCCTAGCATACGTCCACAATAATTAACGATAAGTGAAACTAGCAAGTGCGTAATAAAAGGGTCTTTTATTTTGTGAACCGAAGTAGGTAAATCTTTATTACCATTATCATTGCCTCAACCAAGAGGAAAGTTATGTTTCAAACTGGATTTTTTTTTTCTCGTTCGACTGCGTTAGGTTATTTCGTTATCACCAGAATTAACAAAATTATATTTAAATCTTTGGAAAGCATGTGGTTGGGTTCTTTCAGTTACTTTTAATATTTTAAAGTCCACAGATAAAAGGACAAATATTTCCCCAAGAGACCTCTCTAATTTCCACAGATAACTACAATATTTTTTCCACAATGGAGAAATGACAGATGAGCTCTGCTGCACCCTCAGGTCGGAGGACATTAAAAGAAAAAAAAATACCATTTACCCAAAACAGATCTTCGTTCTCGCTTTTAGAAGCACATTCGTAATATTTTGTAGGTATTTCGTTTAACACATAGCCCATAAAATTACACACACACACACACACGCACACACACACACACACACACACACACACACACATATATATATATATATATATATATATATATATATATATATATATATATATATATATATATATATATATATACACCCTGCGACTATTCGAACACTACTTTTGTGAAGAGGGTGCTTACCCAATTCCACTCTTAACTGTAACCCACCTCATCTGACTAGCCTCTGGGTATGTGATTCCTTGTTGGGTGGGGTCAACAGAGGAACAATTGGATTTCAAACCTACTTGTCCACACACTTGAGCTCACTCTACTGTAAAAGGAACCCGTGGCTCCTCGCTGTGAGGAGAGAGCACCGCAACAACTGGGCTGCTGAGAGATTGATTGACAGTTTAGTTTTTGTCAACTACAGCTAAGGGTGGATGGACTGGATGTAAGGTGATCGACGTTAGATGTCAGTTTATATACTATAATTACGCATTTTAAGTGCTTTTTGGTCCCAAAAAGCTTCTCTTAACTTAGTTATTCTAGCAGAAGAAGTAATTTTGTTAAATTTGGATATCATCTGCAACAAAAATTCATCTCATCCTGATATGTTATTAGTAATACTTCTATATAATAACAATGAACATTGTCCTTACAGACATAAAGCTAATCACCCTTATCGAAGATACTCCAGTGCTATTCTTTTGAACTTAGATCTTCAGCCAAAGTAACAAAATATATGACACTTTTTGATTTATTAATTCTATTAATTTATTTATCATTTTACTAAGCATGGAGTTCTAAGCATTTAGAGCTTAATGCTATTCCGTTTGTGATTTTGAATACCAAAATAAATATTCTAAGAGTATTATTGAAGCAATACATGTCCCTTACCAACTCAAAAAGCATTCCTACTGATGAAACGAGAAAGACACCACCAGGATTTTTGTAGAGGTATATCACTTTCATATTTCTTAGTTTAAAGGTCATGGTCATAGAATCAAAGTCACCTAACCTGGTGTTACCTAACACGGTTTTATGAGTGAAGTCAGCATGACAGATGTGAAATCGGTCTCTTATAGTCCAATAAGCTCAAGGTTAAAGTTTTCTTCGAACAGAAAAATTGGCAAACGGACGGGCGATTTCCCATCATGCTCAAATTTCCATGATGGTCTACCTTTGTACCAAGTTTGAATGAAATACCCTCAATTTTATAGGAGTTGCAAAGACTGGGTAAGTGTGACAGACAAACAGACAGACAAACAAACGAAAACAAGGAAAACTCCATTACTGGAGCATGCATACCAGATACGACATCTCAATTTATTATAGTCCAAAACTTATGGCCAAGGTTAATATTGTGACAGGAATGCACACGGACGGTCTCCCTCGCCACACTCCCAAGCATAGAGGTCTTCCTTTGTGTCAAGTTTGACAGCTGGAGAGGCAATCTCACAGACGAGTGGGCGGAAAAAATCTCGCATAAAATCCACGCACTCAACACCTGCTCCGACTTCACCAGTATGGGATTATTAAACAGACAATTTGTTCTGTTTTGTTCTAAAACGATTACGAACTCACTGTACTGCAAAGCCAGTCCTCATTCTTTTAAGTTACCAATTTCTGCACGTCACACGACGCAAAGATAGAAAAATATTCTTAACGACGTCATAGAATATTTATTATTGTGATAAAATTTCACATTAGGGCTAAATTCCTCCGCAGAGCTACTGATTATTAATGTAAAATTCAGTTTGTCTTTGAAAATGATCATACATTTAGCAGATAACAGAGTTAATGGTATAAAATTGTAAGCGCAAAATATTTTCGAACACTGTTCTGCAGTCAGACTGAGTGTAATGAAGCAGTAGGCGAGAATGTATTGCTCAGCAAGCAAGTTTAGTATACCTTAGTTTAACCAGACCACTGAGCTGATTAACAGCTCTCCTAGGGCTGGCCCGAAGGATTAGACTTATTTTACGTGGCTAAGAACCAACTGGTTTCCTAGCAACGGGACCTACAGCTTATTGTGGAATCCGAACCACATTATAGCGAGAAATGAATTTCTATCACCAGAAATAAATTCCTCTAATTCTTCATTGGCTGGCCGACAACTCTACCGACTCGTCCAACGAGGAACTGCTCAGCAAGCAAAATGATGCCCCATCAACTCAACCAGAAGAGAGGAGCAATCCAAATGAACCATGACATTGCTCATTAAGAAGTAAAAACTACATTAATTATGGTAATGGTTTCCATTACGTCGAGTTCACGTAGGCCTTGTAATAGGATATGCGCTAACTTTACACCAACCATATTTTGACTAAATGTGTGAGAGCCGCAGACTTGAGCGAATTGCATTATGTAGAACGCGGCACAGCCTACGCAGCTTACTTAACCATTAAGCCCATTCATTAATCCATTATGAAAGCCAATTAGATATATACGTTCTTAATACCGCCGGAAGTCTGGCCAACAGGATTAGAATATTATCTGACTTAGCCAGAGGGAGGAAAAAACTGACGTCACTTATTTAATCAGTTTTCCATAAGTTCATACATCTAACTGAAATTTTCACGTTATTTCCCTCTTTTACATCAAAGGATTACTAAACAGCTCCTGTTCATACAATGTATGATATTCGTTAACTGTTCAAACTTCATGATTTTGTGAGATCCGAATTCTTTTCGTTTAATTGTGTCCGAAATGTAATATGTCTAAGGTCACAAGATACAATTCAGTGAAATGCAGGAAAACAAAACTTGCGGAAAAATCTTGAATAAAATAAGATTCGTCGTTCAACCGAGATGCATCAAAACAGCACACTTTTATGCACACCCTTGCCATGGTTCCCACACGGGCGTCATCTACAAATCATGCTTCAAGATAAAAGGAAATAATTCCTTAGAGCAGATAACTCAGGCAGTCTGAAATGTTATCTGTAGTGCGTTCAGAAACTCCTCTTGACAGCCGTAAATATCTCGAGTCTCATAACTAGTTTAAAGGTGGCTGAAGAGCAGAACAGGCAAAAGACAAGTCAATGTCTAGAGACGTAACAACAGCAAACACGCGATCAGCACCCAAAGGCCCTCCCTTCCTACTCGTGTGGGACAAGGGGGATCAAGGTAATGGTTACTGATGTCTAGCCAGGTAGACCTATTCTTCCGCCGGCTGGCCGAAACACTTACTGTCCTTGAATATGCAAATGACGGCGTAATTTCCTTATATTTTCAGATGGGTAGCTGCCGCGTCCTTTGCTAAATCCTGCATATTTTGACGACCCGTACCAGTGAAGTATCCGCAGCATAAGAGAGCAATACTATTAAATTAAAGATGAAACTAAAGAAATGTTAAACAAATAGGCACCGGGTCAACGACTAACATTTCTCAATCAGCTGGCAAATCGCTGTGACCTATAAAAGTAACATTTTATACTAATACAGAATATTGGGAATGGCATGAAGATCTCTGAAAGGAAACCTACAAGATTTAGCAATTAGCGTCTACTATTACAAAGAGAGGTATAAATCCTTACACTGCAGTTGCCAATGGATCCTGCAGCGTTATTTTATGAGGCACAATGATGAGCAAAAACATATTAGCATCAAATCACTGACATAATAGAGGAGGTGCGCGACTGCAAAAGAACGATCGTCTACATTACCTTATCTAAATGGGAAACGATGAGAGTGCCATGAATACCCAAAGCCTTAGCTCATTAGCTTTGAGTATACCCTACATAATAATAAAAAAAAATGTACAAAATTTAGCGAAGGCATGTGAAATAACCAAGTCGAAATTACCCCATTTTTACCATCTAGGTACCAGAATTCATCTACTTCAAGGTACGAAAGAAATCATTTCTTAAATCATGGCATATGTACCACAAACTTATGCGACGTTAAGAGCGCATGATAGAAAACGGAACAGTGATGGTTGATAAAAAAAAAAAAAAAAAACCTAAATCTAAAACTTAAGCGGACATCACTTGGTACGAATTACAGTACGACAGATTCATGACTAAATAAAGGGAGACAAACCCAGGGAAAGAGTATCATGGTTACAATAAAAGTACTGCAGTCTAACATAGATAGAAGTCAAAGGGTCTACAGAGCCGAGGCTACAAATTATGTACAAGACCATGACATCTGGCCCAGTACCAATGCTTAAGAAATATCTAAAGTTTATGAGAATGCATTACTAGAAGCCACAACACAATACACCAAGATTCCACCCACCACTCAATGTCAGTTTAGAGAAGATAATGCTAAGGAAACATGTAAAGAAATATCGGATATGTCTTCTCTAAACTGGCATTGTGTGGTGAATGGAATCTTGGTGTGTTGTGTTGTGGCTTCTAGTAATGTATTTTCATAAACTTTAGATATTTCTTAAACATTGGTACTGGCCCAAATGTAATGGTCTCCTACTACGACATGCCAAATACGATAAAATACGTAGCGACGGAACATAATGAAGCGATATCAGATGGGTTTCATAACTGCAGAAAGAATGAATGTAGGCAATTTGGGCTCATTTGAAAGCGCTGAATGCCGGGGAGGCCTTTCAGCGCCGTAACCAGAGAGCAGATATGTAATGACATACATTTTCAGTATTATTAACTAATACTTTCTTACCACGAACATGCTTATTATAATCAGTATATGTCGAATTTCCCTCGGGGGCAAACTAGTTTCATACATGCTTTTAAAATGTATATTGCACATGGGATATAACTTGTTCTCGATGTTCTGTAGGTAATTGAAGAAATTGTTGGTACATTAAGAGAACTGATTCCAACATAGCAACCCTATCTTTCATACAGATAACAACAGGGAAATTTTCGCGAAAATGCTCTCGTGAAATAGGCTGAAAAACCATGAACGTTCATTAGTCGTCTAGTCACAACAACCTGACTGTTACATACTTTTAATACGAGAAATTTATGTAATTTGAGCTATAAATCTCACACTTACGTATCCAAAACTGATTTGAAAACTTGTATTTTTCCGGAGTCATGGTTATCGGAAATCGTTATTTACCTCAGAGAGTTGCGCCGCTTAGCAAGGGAAACCATTCCCACTGCATGGCTTCTTTTTTGGTTATTTTCCTCCCAACTTCCGCTAAAATCCCTGACAGGTGCACCAGACCGTTTACAGTTACGGTGTAAAACTTGGCGTCCTGTGAATAAAAGAATTATGCTAACGCTAATTAATATTTTTTCGTGCAAATGAAACTGACATCTCTCTTTCTTTTGGGATATGTGTTTTATTTTATTTCACATATTTTCCTTGGAATTCTGAGACCTATTGAATAAACTAAAAAGCTGAAGCTTAACACCGCGGAATCTAATTAAGTCGGCGTCTTACAGTAGTTTGAGAAAATTTCCTCCTAGGATGAAATTTGAAACTAATTAAGTTTCGATACATTAGTGGTAACATCTGACTTGGCGATGCACAAGAAAAACTAAAACACGTAGTGCTTTGTCCTATTTAAGTAAAACTTATAGATTACAATGATTATAAGAATACTGAGATTTGTTCATTTATGCCGATGTTTTAATAATTTTCTCGTAAAAACAACTCTGAACGCTGTACACCTAAATAAAGAGAAAACCTACACCTTTTTTATTCCCTACAAAACAATCACCAAGCGTAAACTTCCGTACCTTTAATAAGCAATACACAGATTCCTTTTGATTTCATGAATAGGAAAAAATGTTCTTATTTTTCTCAGCTCGCGAAACATTTATTAGTATACGTTATTTCAAATAATACAGGAAATAAATACCTTGCCTTCTCATGAGGCATATTTTCCCATCCAGGATGAATTTTCCGAACATTCTGAATCCTCCGGGTGGAAACGGTACAGAGGAAGGCGAAGGAGAGGGAGGAAGAGGAGACGGAGTAGAAAAATGGATGTTTTAGGTTACGGTAATGGTGAAAGACACGAGTGATCAGCCAGCATGAGAACTTTGCAAGTAATTAAACATCAGGAATGTCGGTGACCCTGAAGAACGTGGAAGAGGTGAAAGGAAATTTCGGAGGACAAAAACGAACATGAAGGAGAGTGACACATAACGAGAACCCCCAGGACCCGCGAGAAAGACCTGTTAGAGATTAATGGGAAGGGAATAGGAGATCAGTCAATGTGACGGCCAATTATGCGCGAGATGGCCTCATTATGCCAAGATGCGAACACACGTAGAGGCGGGAGGGAGTGAAGAAGGGAAGGAGGGAGAGAGAGAGGGATTGGGGGAAATATATGGGAGCGGAAGAAAGTGTCCACAAGATTAAAATTAACAAATTAATGACTGAAAATATAAAGGCATGAAGAAAGGTAATAACTTAATATTAAAAAAAACACACTAACGAAAAAGTCACCCAATTCATAATTGTAAAAGAAAACAAAGGTAACACAGGCGTAGAGATTAGACAAAAACAAAAAAAAATCTGGTAACGACATTTACTCAACCCCAATAACAGAACAGAGTAGCATACCGATTATGCGATATAAATACAGTATATATACATATATATACATATATATATATATATATATATATATATATATATATATATATATATATATATATATATATATGTATATGTATATACATACATATATGAAAAGCTCATAGGTCACATATATTTTACGAATTACAATACACAGTAGATGTTTGACTAATAAGTGTGGCTAAAGGCACTGGAAGATCCTTGTGAGAATGTTTAGCTGGTGTCTGGCGCATTTCCTAATTAGTAAAACTGTATACGTGTTAAATACGTCAGATATTCTTGAGCTGTGAGAACATCCCTGCTTTGCAACAAGACTGTGTGTGCATTCACTGGAAATGTCCAGATTCCGGCAAATGCGTTCGTAGGTGTGTTTTCTTTTGGGCGGAGTCTCAGGGTGTGAAGGCATTAGTTATCACACAAATGGTCATTCGACGTCATAGAGAGCGCTTGATGCTGGTACCCCGTTCTCTCTGCGAGCCAGTTTTCTATGTGGGTGGACAGAAGTATTCCGAGTGTTCAGGAAAATTTCTGGTTATTGATCGCAGCGGCGTTTAGAATTTTTATTTTCTTAATTGTTCACATCTGCGGTTAGGGTTATTTCATTGTTCAAATTTGGCATTTAGAATTTGGTTTAATGGCTCGCATTTGCATTAGTGTTGGGGGTTTGCTGAATTTTTAACTTTATTTTATTTTTCTTCTTTCTCTTTCTACCTTTGTGGAGTTATTTGAAGTTGAGATCAGGTCGAGTACTTGGATCTTGGAGGGTTATCTGTTCAGATAAGATGGCAGAGACTGACAAAGATAAGGATAAGGTGACAATGTTGTACAAATTTACATCCGTAAACACTGGAGTTCAGCCTTTTCCTGGGCCGGTTGATAGCGTTTTTCCAGTTCCCCTCGAAATTTTTATAGAGGGTGTGTCGAATTTTTTAGTCGCCAAGAAAATAACGGATGGGGTAGAAGCTTTCAATGAAGTGTAGGACCTGGGACGATCTTATGGATTTTTTGAGAGCGCCATATGGAACAGCTGGAGCTGGCGATGCAGTTCGAGACCTCAGCTCTCTTTTCTAGGTGTGTAAAGGCCATGATTCGCTGGCCACATTTAGTGCCAGATGTTTTGATGCTGCAATGGATTTTTCAAAGAAGTTGAGAAATTCTGGTTGGGTAAATGGAGGCTCTATTACGACAAAGAATCTTGAGAAACTGTTGCAATATGCACGGATCCTGAATGAAATTCCTGATGCTATCGTAAATAGTTTTGACAAGGAGATAGCAAGGGGGTCGAATGAAAATTTACTGTTCTCTCAAATTCGTAAGCGCATATCGAAATGCCCTACATTAGATAGCTCCTTTTTGGACAGGATGCTGAAATCTTCCGGGGCTATTCCAAAGCATCATATAGAGAGTAATTTTGATTCCACAATTACGAGGTTATGTGCCAAGACAGAGGATGATAAGTCTTCTGAGAATTCAGGATCTAAGGGGCGTTGTTATAATTGTAATAGGCAAGACCATACTAAGAAGTTTTGTAGGGTGAAATATTGTGGCTCTTGCAAGTATGCATATCACGGTTGGCGGTTTTGCCCACATCGTAAACAGAATGAGCCTAGAAGCACGCCTCAGAGAGCTGGTCTGGCAGGTAAGGGAACTCCTCGAGGGGGTTTTCTGGGAGCTTCTAGGGGGTAGACAAAATTTTTGGAGGACTGAGCAGCAAAAAGGGAAGAGATAAAAGGGGTTGTTCCTTGTGATATAGGATTTCTAAGTGAGCCCTCACAGCCTAAACCAGTGGTAAAAGGGTCTGTGTATGTGGCTGATGTGAATATCTTTATAGATACAGGCACCTCTATTAATTTGGTGAATTATGAGTCGTTCCGATTGATGTTTTCCGATCATTCTTTGAGCCTGCTAAAGAGACAGTATGTGATGTGCAAACAAATAGATTACAGGTTTTGGGCTATGTGAATGTGTGTTTATCTTTTGGGGGTAGAACTGTTACAGAACCATTTTTGGTTATACAAGGTTCTTGGTTCTTGGGTATAGTTATACTGTTAACTGCCGGAAGGTGCCGGTGAATAAGGTCATTAGTTGAGCATAAAAACTGTGATAAAATATATCATGCACAAACTGGAAAATCACTTTCACAACGAATCAAACAACACCAGTATTCTGTAAGAACTGGCCAAATATCAAATGCATTATTCGTGCATATGAGAGATTTAGATCATCCTAATAAATGGAGTGAAGCACGATCTTTAGACCCGTGCAACAACACAGTTCAAAGTAATATCATTGAATCTTCTTTTATCAATTCAAATAATGAAAATTTTCTAAATTTAAGTCTTGGTTTGTTTGAACTTGCTGCCTTCATAATTAAAAAAGTTGTTGATAAATATAAGCAAAATAAGCATTCAGTTTTATACAAGATTCTGCAATTTGATTGGGTAAGATTCCGTATCTCTTATGGTTAAGTATATGGTTTTAGTTTGTGACCGCGTGATCCGAGATTTTCCTGGATTACCCTTTTGGCAATTAAAAATCTGATATTCAATTTTATACATGTTTTTGGAATTTGTATGGGTAAACTTTTGTAGCTCTTATAGTTAGGTCTATGGTTTTAGTTTGTGACTGCTTGATCCCAGATTATCCTGGATTATATTTCTGTTTATTACCCTTTGACAATTGGCCATCTGGTATTCTTGTTCTTTTTGTTTACTTTGTAATCTTTTCATCATTGTCCCATTTGTGCCCAGACGATGCGTTAATAAACGTGAAAGCGCTTGGAATGAACTTC
>JANJGK010000001.1:41214362-41234362 GCA_039081455.1 Macrobrachium rosenbergii
TATATATATATATATATATATATATATATATATATATATATATATATATATATATATATATATATATATATATATATATATATATATATATATATATATATATATATATATATATATATATATATATATATATATATATATATATATATATATATATATATATATATATATATATATATATATATATATATATATATATATATATATATATATATATATATATAATATACTAGCTGACCAACCCGCCGCTACCCGGAAAAACTCTGAATGACATTCGTTAAACTATCCATCTCTCTCTCCTGCTTTTGCCTCCCGAACACCCCCAAGTTTACCTGTCATTTCTTCTGTTAGTTCATGGAAACTGCCGTTAAAACTTACGTGTAGACAACAGTTTGTGGGCGGAGACAGTCCACTCACCAGAATGGATGAACTGATGGTAATACCTAAGTATCTTCAGACCGACTGAACAGGTTCGCGCCAATTTCATGACAGTTTGCCACTGTATTTCATCTGGGAAGTATCTCAGACGTTCTGATCAGAATATGAATAAATTATATATAGGCATTATTCATTTCAATGTTAGACCTTTCAACAGTATTTGTAGGCTGTTTTAAGTCCAAATCACATAATAAAAATTCAAAATAATATTTCCATGTGATACAGACAATTTGTTATAGGCCTAGGCCAATGATGTCTGTTTATGATATGTGTTACTATAATGAAAGTAAACTTTACTGTCTAATTCATTAAAAAAACTTAACCAACCCCTCAGTTCTAATTTAAACTTATTCATTAATATTGTATTAGAGTTGACGTCTTCTTTTAATATAAAATATTTAGTCTATGCTCTGTTATGCCCTTTTACTTCCTTCCTATTATTAAGTGAATTGCTGCAAGAGTTAGCCTTCCACCCACTCATCATAATAAAAAAAAGTGGCAAAACACTTTCCTATACGGCTGACTTCAACTTGCGATATGCATTTTTTATATTGGGTTTACAACTCGTTATCTTTACAATGACATAAAATTCCTTAACGTAGAATTTTGTATAAAGTTTCACGTACGGCATCTATAAACTTGGTCAGTTCGTACAAGAATGCAATCATGAACGAAACAAGATTCTTTCGCTTCTTGGAGGATTGTTAGGCAATCGGTATTTATTGTTTTGAATAAATGAGTGTTGATAAAAGATAGAAATGAATATATATCATTCTAAATGTAAAAATAAAGAAGAAACGAACGAATTATTGAGGAAATTCGCATCTGAATGAATAAAAAAAAAAGTAAATATCATACATAGTGAGGCAGCTTAGGTAGTTGAAGGGGACATACTGGATAAAAGCACCAAATTTTTTCCAGGTATACCTCAGTAGCCAGGCTTCAGTTCTAGAACCAGCACCAAGTGATCAGAGCAGCAGGATGCCTACACAATGCAACTTTATACTTGATTATTCAGATACATGCTTATTACATTATATTTGCTATATACATGCTTATTACATTATATCTGCTATATATTGTAAGTTTATCTGGTATATGTTGCAATTTTTCTATTGTTTCCAGTTTTGAGGACTGAATTTTATGAAGATGAAATGGACACAGTGCATTATTTGTCAACAAACTACAACTGACTCCTTGCACTGCCCATTGAATGTACGTGGAATATACAAGTCAGCACCAGTGGCCTATGTATTATTCCTAGGAATCAGGCACAGTGTCGCAAATCCTGTCATTCATAGTTCAATAAAAACAGAGTGGAAAGAGTAAGAAAGAGGAAGAGAGACGGTAGCCATGAAGGCAGGCAGCGACAGTCACGACAATCATTTGATAACACCAGCTGCATATTTTGCATTAAACAAGATGGACTTCAGCATGACTGTACATCTCTAAACACAAGTGATAATGTCAAGTTTATTGCCAGGGATCTACAAGAAACAACTAATGGACAGGACTGAAGGAGCCTCTGACTAACCTTATTGCCCTAGAAGCAAAATATCATCTTGCTTGCCTCATTGGTTTTTGGAATCGCCACCACTCTCTAGTGAGACAAAGAGAAGCTTCCAAGGATGCAACTGCAAATGTGAAGACGCTCAAGGCAAAAGATTTCCTAGAACTCCTCATGCATATTGAAATCAGATAGAAGAGGGTACATTCTGCTTCAAGCTTGCTTCATTAAGACACCTCTACGAGAAACGACTTGCAGACTTTAGTATTACCAGTGAGATCAACAAAGAACGTTTCAAGGAACAAGCTTTGAATCATTTCCACTATGCCCAAGAGATGCTTTGATTTTGGCAAAGGCTGCAAGAATTGTGCAAAATGAAATCTTCAGCTCAAGTGGATTCAATTTTAATGGTGCCCTCCCCACTGATTGTCAGAAGAAAGTTGTCCCAACCCAACTCAAATCTCGAATAACTATGCTGATGCAAGGAACTGATCTAAAGGACCAAGAGACCACAGATTCACAGGCCTGTCTCACATTCTCACAGGTAGAAGACCAACAATCACGAGCAGAGTGCCCTAAGTGACTCACAAGTCTCTCAGGTAACAAGATCACTTCATTCATTAGAGTGTGAACCGCCCCTTCTTTTGTACATCGGCCTTAATAGACACTGCTGGCCACGAGTTCGAATCTCCGACCGGCCAATGAAGAAGAGGAATTTATTTCTGGTGATAGAAATTCATTTCTCGTTATAAGTGGTTCGGATTCCACAATAAGCTGTAGGTCCCTTTGCTAGGTAAGCAATTGGTTCTTAGCCACGTAAAATAAATCTAATCCTTCAGGCCAGCCCTAGGAGAGCTGTTAATCAGCTCAGTGGTCTGGCTAAACTAGGGTATACTTACTTATTTACTCAATAGACACACACACACTCAAGGTCAAAACAACTGGTGAAAAAGATGTATGAACTTGGCATCAGTGTCAGTTATGACAGAGTTCTGCAAGTAGAGAATGAATGTAGGAATTCCATCCATGAGCCTGTCAAGAGGAACTCTTTGCTTCGGTTAAGGTCACCATCCAAGGGGAAGAGCAAGCAGTCAGAGAAAGTTTCCCCTGCTAAAAGATGATGTGCCTCTCTTCTCTCGTCTGTACATAGTTGCTCAGAGCAAGGATACAATATGGAAACTTTCTTTAAGTATGAAAATCATTCATATTCCCTTTCTCTATCTGAAAGAGGAAAGCTACACCAAGGAAAGAAGTCCAGCCTCATTAGTATCCTTGTGCAAGAAACACAAAATGCTCAGAACGAACCTCTGCCATTTCTGGATGTAAGGATTCTGGACAGTGATGCTGTGGTGAACATGCTTTCCCCTACTAACGTCACAACATTCAGTGACTATGCCAATGGTGTTTTCATCCCCCACATCCTGAAGCTACTTAAACCCTGCTGAAGAGTTGATGTGGTATGGGACAGCTACACTGCCAGAAGTATCAAGGAGTCAACAAGAGAGAAAAGGGGAACAGGTGTTCGCAGAAAGGTCAGTGGTCCAACAAAGGTACCTGGCAACTGATCCGACTTCCTCCAGGACCCCACAAACAAGGAGGAGCTTTTCCAGTTTCAGACAAAGTTTGCTCCAATGACTGGCCAAATGGAAAGGAGGCCTTCATAATGTCAGGCACAGATGTGATTAGCAGAGGTTCAGCCCACTCCATGCCACAAAGTGACAAGAAGAGGCCAATACCAAGATTGTCATTCACCAGAAAGATGCACTGGACAAGGGATGCTCTACTTGTTTAGGATGCACTGTGGACACAGACATCATTGTCATATTGATAGGAAAGTACCATTCCCTGGCCAGTCAACATCAGATGGCAGCAATCTTGGTAGTCTTTGGAACTGGAAAGAACTTCATGTACTGGAATGTCCATGCTATTTACCAAACTCTGGGGAAAGATAGGTCATCAGCACTGAAACATAGCTATGTTTCAGTTTCACAGGTTGCAATTCAACTTCTGCTTTCTTTGGCAAAGGGGAAAAAATCAGTATGGGAAGCTTGGAATGCCTACAAGGAGGTGACAGGGGCTTTCAAGAGCATTATGAATCAACCCTACATGGCCATGACAGTGAACTGCAAGGAATTTCAGTTGCTTGAGTGCTTCACCATAATCATCTACGGTAAAACAAGCAACTTGGAGTCTGTGAACGAGGCATGTAGGGAGCTCTTCTCTCAGAAGAATAGCACAATGGAGAACATCCCCCCGACATAAGAAGCGCTTGTACAGCATACACCGCATGCATTCTAACAAGCTGGAATTTGGGCAACCAGTGATCAGTGTGAACAGAAGCCTCCAACTCCAGAGGGTTTTGGGTGGCATTTTGAGAGTGCAACATGCACATGGCATCCTGTGTGGTCCAACCTTCCTGTTGCATCCCAGTCCTGCAGTGAACTGGTCAAGTGTGCCTGCAAAATTGTTACGTGTGTAGGACGATGCTCATGCAAGAAAGCACATTGGAAATGCATCGAACTATGTAGCTGCCGAAATAAAAAGTAACTTACAAGCTTTAATTAGTTTGACATATAAGAATTTGTTGTTGTTATTGTTGCAGAGGAAGGTGAATAGTTTATTTTTCTATAGATTCTATTGTTTATTTTTCAATGTTTCAAACTCAGTTTTTTTGCAGATTCATCAATTATAATCCATTAAACTGACCTTCGTGCTTTACTCTGCTCCTTAATTGTGTACGCAATAAGATTGTTTCGATAAATTTAATGACAGATATCCATAATTTGCAAGATAATGAGAAACTAATGATTGATTGATAGCAGAACAAGAAGGGAATACAACAAAAGCGTATCTTCACAGGAAAGAAGAAAAGGATAGATAACAGGCAGGTAAAAAAAAGTGGGGGTGTCAGTTGGGCCAAAGAGTGGCATATAACATGAAACTAAACTAACAAAGACCTCAAAAGAGGAAACATGACAAATTTGCACCAATTTAATTAAACATCACATGGTCTGAAAGAACATACACTTTTGATTTGATCGTCATATGTCTTGAATGACACCGCTTTACAAAAGTGATTCATATAAGCTTAAGAGGGGTCAAATCTCTTGGCGCCGGTTCTAAAATATGAGCAGGGAACCTAAAGGCTGCATGATATAAATTTGGTGCTTTTATCCGGCATGTCCCCATCCCTTTGAAACCCAGGTGCTAAGCTGCCTCACTAACATGTTGACGTCGGTCTTAGCCAGCAGCTACTTAAGATAAGTGTCCGTTGGCTTTATATATATTGAATTATCATCACAATTGTAATTTTAGACCCCGTAAAAAGAGCTGCGGCTGTTTTCGGTTTCCTATACGTGTCAACGAAAGCGTTTCAGTTTCCTTTGACGTTTCTGAGGGAAAGTGTAGGCCGAAGTCTTAATGGCCTAATATTCATAGAAATTGTCGATAAATGGTGATTTTTTAATGGATTAAGTACTTAGATATGATGACGGTAATACCTCGAGGTACTTAACAATTTGCATTTTACTGGCAAGGTATAATTAAGATACGTTTGGCTTAAGATGAACGTTTAAAAAGATTATGATATTTTCGTCGCTAGCAATTTTTTAATTAGGGGAGGTAGTTTTATCACAGGAGCATTTAGTCTGCTAATATGCAGGTGCGGATGGAGATGGACTTGTTTCGTCTCGTCGATGAATTATTTCTTGATCTCCAAAGTTGTGTCCATAACTATGAAGTTTTTTGTGGATTAAGTAGTTAGATATGATGATGATAATACCACAGGGTACTTAAGAATTTGTATTTGGATTAAAATGAACACTGAAAAAAAAAATTGGTGGTGGTAATTTCGTAGCGAGTAATTTTTCAATGAGGTGTTATGTCTATCACAGAAGCATTTGGTCTGTTACTTTTTACCGTAACGAGGACTGTAAACCACATTTAAACCAATATAGGTTTTCATTACTGATTTTATTGAGGTAATAAACAATTATATTAGTAATTCTCATAAATTATGATCAAATTTAACGTAAATTCTGGTTGAAAATTTATATTATAGGGGATTTTGGATTTATTGTATAGATCAATCATATGTCTGGCAGCATCGGGAAAAAGGTTGAGTGTCAGGTGAAAAATGAGAATAAACCCAGAAAACTGAAGGGAAAGGTGACGTAAAAACGAAAATTTAATTTGTTTTGTCTGTGTTTGTATGTCTGTCATGGGGAGGGGTTTGATTATGAGGTAAAAACCTTTCTGGGGTGACATAGAGGCCGTGTGCAAAATTTTGTCTGGGCCTGTCAAGCGGTTTGGATTTCTACACAAGCCAAACTAATATACAAGCATTCACCTTATATATATATATATATATATATATATATATATATATATATATATATATATATATATATATATATATATATATATATAATATATATATACACATATATACATATATATATATATATAATTTTATTTTCCTGTAGAATTGTATCAATAAACTACCTGATACTGTTCCCGAATTTTCTCTCTCTCTCTCTCTCTCTCTCTCTCTCTCTCTCTCTCTCTCTCTCTCTCTCTCTCTCTTTATATATATATATATATATATATATATATATATATATATATATATATATATATATATATATATATATATATATATATATATATATATATATATATATATATATATATATATATATATATATAATATATATATATATATATATATATATATATATATATATATATATATATATATATATATTATAATATATATATATATATATATATATTGTAACGAATTTATATCCCTCCATCCTAGTGAATCGCCATGTAAGTGATTTTAATGAAAATCCAGCATATCAGTTAACTAAGAATCAAGCCAATATGGCTGACAAACAGGGTTTCCAACTCATTTTTGGACCCAGGATGCATTCCATTCTCCTGGCCAGAAATGCCCGGGTCTACCAAACAAGAGTTCCCCTGCCTTCAACCCCCTACTACAAGAACACACCTAGATTCCCCCCCCCCCCCCGTGGGGTAGTGTTTGCGAGTTCAGATCAAAGAGGTTATAGGTATACAGGGTGTTTCGAAATCAGAGCGCCCCCCTCTACAGCATAAACTAAAATTGATATGGACAAAAACAAAAGTAATTCAGAACAGGTATTTATTTAAGTTTCTCTCTGAGTATTTAATATTTTGTGTGGCCTCCATCTGCCTGTACCACAGCCTGCATTCTTGAGGGCTATGATTTCAGCTAATCGCAAAAAAGCTGAGCCTCAAACTCCATTTCCCTGAGCACTTCGGTCACCTCTCTTCGCAGGTCGTCGAGGCTTGGTATACCATCATAGTTCACTGTGTGCGCTTCAATACGATCCTTTAAGATACTACCAGTGTTTTCACACACATTAATGTCAGGGGAGCTACCTGGAAATTCACTTGACAAGAAGAAATCGATACCAGTTTTGAAGCAGCTCCTGTGTCTGAAGAGCCTTGAAACATGGTGCCTTTATCATGTAAAAATGTGACTTCCTCAACACATAACACATTTTCAGGATCTTTGAGGAAAGGAAATACTCCACCAGTAAGCACAGTTTCTCTGAAGTATTCGCCATTCCATGACTGTCCTTTTTCTTTGATGATCCACATTAACCATTTGGCTGTGAAACAGAGAAAAATTCTCAAACATTCAGGAAATTTCACAACTTGGCAATAGCACACGTCACCGCTGATATCATCCAACTTTGCAGCCCAAATGATGTCATTTTTATCATTTGGCTTCCTGACTGTGTAAATGAAGAATTCATCTGATGCATCAACATGGAGAAAGTCAGCTTCGTCCCAATCTTTAAGAAATGAACCACAAAACCATGCACGGTCTTCTCTCTGTTGCCGAGTGATGTTGGGCTTGCTGATATCATGAAATGGCTCGATACCAGATTTTTTCAACTCACGAGATATACAGCACTATAACTTCTCTTCTTTCCCCTTTTTGTATCTAGTTCAAGCACCAATTTACATAAAGACTTTCTTGGTCTACCCACTGCCTCAGCTATGATGACTTTTGACTACTAAGAAAGGACTTCAGGCCTTCCAAGATTCTCACTCTTTTCGCGATGACAGTCGTATGGATTTTTGTTCCAGTTTCTTTTAACAAAGGATTCATCTCTTTTAATGTATTTAGCTATCCAGGAACGTGAAATGATGGATGCGCCAGCATCCCTGGCCTCTCTGAAGGTTATAGCCCGGATTCGGTCAATCCATCTGATTTCCTCCGAGTTGTTAGCCATGGCTGTATCTAACTCCGTCACTCAGTCTGAAAATACAAGAAATGTAAAATGAAAAATAGCTTAATAGAAACTTAAAAATGTACTTGGAGATAGGCTATAGCAGAAAACTTCATAAGTTTCCATTTGTTCTGTGGAGGGGGGGGGGGGTCCTAATTTCGAAACACCCGGTAGTACGGCACAAGCCGCACAAAGGGGAGCTAGGATCTTAAGCTGTAACCACCTACTCTTTAAGACCATTTTTCCCTTCACTTCTTGACTGGCGCCAGACTATTCTTTCAGGTATACCTGGATGGGCAAAGACACTCCAAGCCCGCGTCATTTTGAAAAACAAGAGCAGAGACTTCCTGGCCATGTTCAAGGCAGACGTCCTTTTCTCCTGTTCTCTGGGTGCTGGGCAATGACAACTCAGATGACCACTGACGATATATTCCGAGCTCACGTATATGCCTAAAAAGACGACATACCCTGCCCCGTTTGCAAATCTATGCCAGGATACCCTTTACTGACTGCCATCCAAATTTCGCAACCATTCCTGGTCGCAGCCTGATCGCAAAAATCCGTTGCCCACACAGAAATTATCTTGATTAACTAATGCCCATTATCCTGGAATTTACCCCTTTCATTGTATTGCTGCCTGTGAATTGATGCACTTTAGCATATCAGAATTAATTGTTTTAATGGGAATTGTTGCATCTGTGGTCCCTCATATTTACATTGCGTGTCTTTAAATTACTTGCATTTACGATCTATCATATGTGATTTATGTCTGTAAATTGTTACATTTTTGGTCTCACATACTTGCCCCATTCTCTGTAAATAAACCCCTTTTAAATGTAAAATAATTCTAATTCCAAATCGGCGATTTTCATTATTTACATAAATCAAGGAAGATTCTAAGGTAAGTTCCAGTAGTTTTCCTTTTCTTCATAATTGGGGACACCCCCTTGGCACCGAAGGCGGTCTATAATAATAAACTGTCCAAATTTCTGTATCCCCAAGAACCCAGTTTATGAAAATATATATATATATATATATATATATATATATATATATATATATATATGTATATATATATAATATATATATATATATATATATATATATATATATATATATATATATATATATAATATATATATATATATAAATTATATATATTGCTTCAAGTATTCACTTGTTGGTATCCCTTCATGATCAAACTCGGGGAAATAACACCCAGATCAGGGAGTGGCCTAAAGATGCTTCCTTGTTAATTAAATTGTGTCCATTTAATAAGTCAGGGACTACATTCTCCCTCACTAAAGCCTACGCAAAGCTCTTATCCCAAAACACTCTTTCTTCGGCCAATCTCTCTTCTTCCCACACAGAATCTGTGTTCCCAGGCTGAAACGTGAAACTGCCCGAAGAAGGAATTAACAGGGACGTGAAACTGCCAGAAGCTGGATTTTACATGAACCGTCCTCCTCAGCCAGGACACCTGAATTGCTTGGGGCTACGAAAGCTGGGGAGAAGGCGGTCTATTAAGGGCTGACGCCAGTGTTGGAAGACAGACGCAGCCAGTAAACCAGTGGTTCCCAAACATTTTGGTATTGTGGTGTGATAGATCACCATTACCTCTACCCCATCCCTCTTCAGTAATGCGAAGTTATAATATAAAAGAAAGAAAAATATTGGAATGTTTAATTTCTAATACATTTTATATGTAAGAAATTAATTTTAGTTTTACTCAAGTCTTAAAAAATAGAGAATTTAGACTTTAGACATTATTCCTTTGACAAAAAATTAAATCTAAAGCATTGTTCCATTTATTACAAATTGAAATTAAGGCATTATTTCTTTGGTAATTCATAGACAATACAATTGAGAAAGTGCCTCGTTACCTTCCAGAAACGGCTTCATTACCACACGGGGGTAATTACCCGCAGTTTGAGAACCACTGCAGTAGACTAACCCAGAAACACTCCACTAAGCGTGACCTGGGAGCTCAACGCTTGATCTATTTATCAGACCGATCGCCTTAACGTCTTTGTGCTACCTGAAGTGCCAAGTGCAGAAGCTTCCATTAGTCTGAGAGCCATTTTATTCTACAACCAAGGAGCTTCACTAAAGTACTAAAGGTACTGTGCGGTGGAGAATGTTCGGTTATTTATCTATTACTCGTTTTTCCTTTTCCCCTTGCATTGTGCTAGACCCTGAAATTTGTTAGTAACCTACCTGAGTATGTCCTGACGTTACTCCCTGAGCCTTCAGCATTCCACTTAATAATTAGACGTGTTTCGGTTCATCCACTGATCGTGTTCCTTCTCCATACATTACAGAAGGGGTGTGTGAACGCTGTAGAACATCTGTGTCCTTCTGTGTCCCTACGTCCATCAATCTAGTCTCCCAGCTGATTTTATTCATGCAGCATTATTAATTGAGTGGCACTCTTAATTTTGTCTATACAGACTTCGATAACAGTACCAAGGAACTATTTCATGCAGTTTGTACAATGAAAGACTTTAGCACGAGAGCTGATTATATTCCTAACTTGTTAACATTATGGTTTGGCATCGTTGTAAGACAGACACATAATGTAGTTGACAAGCTTCCCTCTAGGCTTACAGTTAACCTGTTTCTATTAATAGAAATGACAGTGCTAATGGTCGTATCTCCCCTCACATACTGGTTCATTCTAAAAAAACGTAATTACTTCCCAGATCCCGCTTAGACCCAAATACCTTAAAGTTTTCAATGCAATTGACAACGAAGTCGTTTTTTTTTTTCTTGTCTGTTAGCATAAAAGCTATGTCTGGGTTTTTAAGGCAAACATCAGCAAAACATGGACCTCGTGACTGACAAGTGGTTACATTTTGGACATGATAAGATTGCAGCTTCTGAGGAAATATTACCTTTCTTTCTCTCTCGAATAAGAGGGAGCTAGATTTTCGTAACACAAAATCGTTTTGGTAAAAGTTTATTTCAGAACAAGTGTAATAAGTTTATGAAATATATTCTATTTTCAGTATACTCGTTTTGACGATCCCCTCTCTCTCTCTCTCTCTCTCTCTCTCTCTCTCTCTCTCTCTCTCTCTCTCTCTCTCTCTCTCTCTCTCTCTCTCTCTCTCTCTCTCTCTCTTATGGAGAGCCATAAGCATAATCTAGGTGATATAAGCTATTCTAATTAACTTGACAAGCAGAATAATTATGTGCTGTCAAATACACTGAGATTGTTAGTTGGAATGAGGGTAAAGTTGTAAGTAATGAAGGATGGATTTGTGATGTATGATAATTTCAATGAGCGAAGTTACTGATCTTGGTCAGTGGAACATATCAAAGGATATTGTTTGGATAATAAGTGTTCTAGAGTAAATAACCTTTTACGGTTTGAAATTATGTAGGAGACCACTGTCTTTAAAGAGGTCTTCTGTAAAATCATATGGAACAATTTAACATCATTGAGTATTTTATTTGCAATGAATTTGGGAAAGCTCTTCTCTTAGCTTCTCAATCCAGTTATTCAACACTTTTCATTGAGACTTCTCTAAAAAAAAAAAAAAATGTGACTGTTCATGCAAAATTATTATTCTTTAATCAAATGCAGTGTGGCAGTAATATTTTTCCTTTTCCATATGTTCTTGCAGATTTTGTATGTGCAAAACATGAACTATATTATATTATGCCCTTTTGTTAGTTAAGCATTTTAGGTTGGTTGGAGATACTTTGGGCGACTGAAAACGCGAATCAGTGCCTACGTAGATTGATAATCAGTGCCTACGTGGTTTGGTAGTCAGTGTTGACATAGTCTATGGTCAGCTTCGCTGCCCATGGAAACAAAGGGCATGGATCCTTGAACGGCGCCCTAGTTACATCGGAATGTTCCGGCGACCGGAAGTCGTTGGGTTCCGGTTGAGAGTTCGTTCATGAGTTCGCTCTGATGGGCGCAGCATAGGAAGTGTAGATTTCACGTTTTGGGTACAGGTTTTTCATTCGGGTCCTGTGTTTTATTGGTGAAAGACCCTGTTTCTGTGGAAGTGCTTACCGAACTGCTAGTGAGGTGAGCTGAGACTTCGATTTTCAAAAGCTCAAATGGGCTTTATCATTTTTTATGTTTAACCTGTACTGTTTCTTCCATGTGTAACCCTTGCTTTGAATATCTTTTGTTTTTTAATTCCCATTTTGGTTTTTATGCCATTTGGTTTTTACTACATTTCTTGAATTTTTATTGTCATGTATTTTTATGTGTGGTTTTGGGTCAGCAACGTGGGTGAGATCCCACATCTGTTTTTCTCTGTGCCTGTTTTGAAAAGTTCTTTTTTTCCCTCAGATGTTTTGATTACAGGTCAAATAAACGGAAGGAAACTTGACATACCTTGACTCCGGTCATGTTAGACATTTCTGACTCTTTCGGTGTAGAGACTTAATTAGTTAAAGTTGGTGTCACTCTGGTGTACATTTGTTGGACTTGTTTTTGGGTTGCCATTTCTGGGATATAGGCTTTTCCTTTTCCCATTACACCTTTAATTCATTCCAAACCATTTACCATGTTAGACTCTTGAATAAACTGTATTTTTATAGACATGATTTTGTTGAGAGAGAGAGAGAGAGAGAGAGAGAGAGAGAGAGAGAGAGAGAGAGAGAGAGAGAGAGAGAGAGAGAGAGAGAGAGAGAGAGAGAGAGAGAGAGAGAGTCAAGTGCCAGCTCGGTCTCACACAGACTAACGCTACCGTAATAGCTCTCAAGGTAAGAGCTAACGACCTCATCGAGGTCGTAATATATATGTACTAAATGTTTATTGTTAGCAATATTCTCAGATACCCGACTGTCATGAGAAAATGTTGGAAATCAAGACGAAATAGAAGAATAAGTTTTCAATTCACTGCAACAGCAAAGTCTTCACCATTTTTATAAAAATGAAGGTTTAGTGATAAAATGCTGAGGACATTAGGGATGCAAAGATCAAAAATACTATTCTAAAACATATATGCCAATATTTACCGTTGCTCAGCCTTGGCGGGGGGTTGTCAGTCTCGGAACTTTTGTTCTAAATGTGATAGTAATCTGGCAACGTGCTAGCCGGCTATCTCGATAGCAGAATTAATAATCATTTATTTAGTCCAATGGCGCTTGAAAACATAATGTGGAACCCATATTAATTCTCATAAACAAGATATTGTATATATAATACTCAGCTTTAAGGACAAAACTGTAGGTTAAACTAAAACCTGTGCAAATTTTGTATGGCGGTGAGGAATTAATACCCTACTCTTTTGTCGCCCTTTGAAAAGAAAATTTTAGAATAAAAGTAATGTTGCCAGAAAATGAACAAATACATATGGTGGAACCAACAGTGCAGTAAAATATACACTCCCCGGAACCATAAAAATCCAGGTCTAACCATCATCAGGGAGGTGACATTTTCGAGCCAGTCTTTGGCAAAAGAATCTTCAAAATCATGACGACAAACGACTTTACTTGACATTACCCTTTATACCTTCTTCTGACCTCAAGTAGAACTATAAAACAGATGATAAAGGGGAAGCTTGAACTGAATTGAAATGAATATAGAATTTAGGCCAAAGGCCATACACTGGGACCTATGAGGTCATTCAGCGCTGAAACGGAAATTGACAGTAAAAGGTGTGAAAGGTGTAACAGGAGGAAAACCTCGCAGTTGCACCATGAATCCATTGTTAGGAGAGGGCGGAAAGTAAGCTGGAAGAACAAGAATATGAAAGGAACGAAAGGGGTTGCAGCTAGGGGCCGAAGGGACGCTGCAAAGAACCTTAAGTAATGCCTACAGTGCACCGCATGAGGTGCACTGACGGCACTATCCCCCTGCGGAGAATGGGAAGCTTGAACGCCGCGAAAATGAACATAATTTCAATGCTTGAACTCTCAAAAAAAACCTTGTAAACTCGCAAGAAAGTGACTGCTCTTTAACCTCTGACCCTGGCGCTTTGATCGTATCAAGAAATAAAAGATCCACAGAACAAGGCAAGTGATAAATGAGGGGCGAAAGGGCCATTCTCTGGTTTCCCCACGACGTGACAAAAGCATTTCCATAGAATGGTGCGACCATTTTTTTCAATGCCTCAATAAAGTGCATATCGACTTCGACTGCTATTTCCTTGCAAGGATCACCAAACAAAATTAAGAGGATCCTTCCTTTGCACATTAGGAACCCCCTTCCTTAGTGTTTGTTCATAAGCAACAAAATAAAACACAGTGACCCTGTCCAAAGACTGACCTTCCCGCATAATTACTTGGAACTCTGGAGCAAATTTTCTGGTTTTTCGAACAAGAAAACACAAGAAAAGCCAAACAAAAAATAAACAAATCAACCGTGTCGAATACCACTTTTCTTTAGAGCATTTGAATTGTCAAAAATCTTGTTTAACTTCAAGTTAAAATATGAAAATTTACATGAAAAATATTCTAATTTTATGCCTATTATGTGGTTTTATATAATACCAACCAAATACTCTAAATGATTAAAAATTGAAGGAAGGTTCATTAAAACTTACCCGTTATATAAGGGGAAAGAACATTATTCTGCAAGTATCATTAAATTGAGTAAATATCTGAGTGGGACATCATCACAATTATTATCCTTCAGTCCTAGGGAAAATCAAGGCAGAAGTATAATATGATGGCATGTCCAAGTTATATGAAAGTGATACAACATCTAACAAAATAATATTCATGCTTCGCCATTTCTTCTCATTGCAAACCATCATAACATTATATCAGACGTAAACACTCAGGTGGTTCTGGAAGGTATACAATCATGTGTTGTCCCTTCGGGCCTCGAGATTCAAAACTCCGTTACCTCGCCCAAGAAAAAGTACAAATAAAATTAAAATCTTCCTCACGTCTTTTCTTACAACAGTTTGCTTCCTTAGGCTTTTCTTCTTTTTCACAGACTGCCTATTAATAACGCAAGTACACAGTGTACACACATGCTCATCAGGGTCTGCTCCTAAGAAAAACAAATATGAAACGGATAAAAATAACTGCTATTATATATATATATATATATATATATATATATATATATATATATATATATATATATATATATATGTATGTATGTATGTATGTATGTATGTATGTATGTATGTATGTATGTATGTATATATATATATATATATATATATATATATATATATATATATATATATATATATATATATATAACAGCATAAATAGACCCATACCCTCCTGTATGAGAACTAAGATAAAGGAGGCTGGAGATGAGTGGAGCGTTGTGGAAGACAAAGGACAGGAAAGACATGAGTGGCGGAATTTCACAGAGCCCCTTTATGTCAAGCGGCGTTTGGGGGCGATAATATTATATATATATATATATATATATATATATATATATATATATATATATATATATATATATATATATATATATATATATATATATACTGTACATATACGCAAGAAGGCACTAAAGCAGACAGCTTGGTACATGGTTTTCCTTTATTCATCACGGCCTACGTTTCGAGATCCTTGTCTCATCCTAAAGGCTAAAAATACAAAGTAAAATACACAAATACAGCAAGAAAAGTTAGAATGTATGTACAAATAAATTTTGATAAAGTAAAACATCAATACAAAAGGTAAACCTAAAATAAAATTGTTAAAAAAAAAAGAGAGACAGAACTAGAATATTTCAACTAACAGACCTTATTCCTCGAACTTCAGTTGCTGTATGAAAAACAATAAACATAAGGTGGGATGTGGTTGAAGCTATATACAGGGGAGTGGACGAGGAATAATAATTGTTCAAAGAGGGAACAAGCTTCTTGATCGCTAACGATTCAAGAATAGGGAGGTAGTGTTCGTGTTGGCTGGTTAGTATAATCTTAAAATCGTCATAGTTTATTTTACTTTTGCATAGTTTTATGTGATTTCTAATATTCAATGTTTCGGGAGTTTTATGTGATTTCTAATATTCAATGTTTCGGGATTGGACAACTTGCACCGGTGCGAAAGCTAACGCCAATAAAAGGGGGCAGTTTTTCTTTGTGACGAAACATACCGCCAATGGTTCTTGGGTTCTTAAATATGAGGTTCACGTCAACTGCAGGAAAATAATTCGTTAAAATCCTTTTTAGATTGGGCAGGAAAGAGGTGTCATGCGTGAATGGAAAACTTATATATGTTAATTTATGTGCCAAGTGTGTGGTAGCAGGAGGGTGAAAGGACTTATCCAATGTTTTCTTAACATATTCTAGAAATAAATTGGATGGATAGCAGTTGGATTTAAAATAATCATGGAGAAAACCCATTTCCTTGTGAAAAAGATGCCAATCGGATGTAAGTGTTATGGTCTTGTGGAGGAGAGTGGACAGGGAATTCAATTTAAAATCATAAAAGCACGAACTGTAAAAATTCTGTGCAAGACCAGTAAAGGTTTTCTTGCGGAACACACCAGTATGAAATCTATTGTCATCACGGATGACGATGGTGTCTAAAAAGGGTAATTGGTTATGATTTTCTAATTTATATATAAATTTAATGTTATTATGTAGTGAATTAGCATACTGTAAAAACTGATCACAGAGGTGACGGTCTTTGAAAAGGACAAAAGTGTCGTCAACATAACGGAGATAAAATAAAGGCTTAAGAACAGAGGGACAGCTGTCCAGCAGCTCTGTATCTCTCTCACATTTGTGCAGAAAAATATCCGCAAAAATGCAGCTTAATGGATTACCCATTCCTACACCTTCCACTTGCATGTAAACTTCATCATTAAATACAAAGGCCAACTCCAACAGCTCTTTAAAATCTAAGCGGTTAAAACCGTGGTACACATTGTCCTCATCATTAAAAAAGCTGCATTTTTGCTGATACTTTTATGCACAAATTCGAGAGAGAGCGAGCTGCTCTGTTTTTAAGCTGTTTTACGGCGCCTTCTTTGATTATGTGTATCCGTATGGCTCGAATCCCTGTGCCGCAATCTGTAGCCGGGTGGCGACCATATAACCAGTGTACTCAGATCTGTGGATTAGCCTCAGCCTCTATTGCGAGGTCCTGCACAGTTCGAGTTTGAGCTGCTGTGATTAGAACACTCCATAACACGTCCATTTTCCCCTTAATCTTTTTCTTCAACATATTTATATATTCACACTTTACTTTTTACTAACTGAATCTATTGACATTTACTTCCTATGACGTGCTCGGTTATATGTTCATGCTTATATATATAATATATATAAGACAGTAATTTCTATGCGGAGGCTTACATTTTGAAACCGAGCCAAACGCTGGGCAACTTTTAGCCAGGCAATACTTAAGGCAGTGAAAAGGAGTTGGAGTGGTTGGACAGCAAGACTGAAGAAAGGCAGCGGGAATGTAAATGGCTAAAATTGGGTGCAGCTAGGCGCTGAAGGAAAACTGTAAATAACCTACAGTGTACCATGTCAGGTGCACTGAAGGCACTACCCTCTATGGGATATCTTGAAGACCAATTACCAATTAATTTGTCTTCTTTTATGACCTTTTAACTCGTATAACCGTGAGAGGAGAGGTTCTCAGTTACCTAAGTTAGAACTTCCATAGATATGGGAGTGTTTCGATTTCTACGCCCAAGCTTTTCAGGATTCAGGTGAAGGGTAACATAATGAACCTTCCTGGGTAAAGTGAGGTCTTTACCGCGATAACCATGATTATTTTACTTGCATTAAATAGATTTTACATCCAAGTAAATTGCGCGATGAAAGAAAGAGTCAGAAAACTAACAATTATGAAAGTTACCCAAGGATTACATGAACAATAACCCGGAAGAAAAGACTGCTAACGGGAGCCTGGAAGTCAAGTAACCTTTTTCATAACAAACTCGTACGGTCTATTGACCCAAGTGAACACAATGCCCCTTACTCCGAATTTACAACACAGGAAAGACTCATAACTCTTGGCGCTTGCTCCAAGGAGCTGTGAAGAATAGCATCCAAAATGTCGCTTTAACACAGCAGGGGAAGAGAGCTAACGAACCGCAGCACGAGAAAGTTTTGTTGACTAGTATAGAAACACCTCATTTATCATTAATTTCAATAAGTCTACAGAACAAAATGAAGGAGAATTATATCTGCGAGCGTTGAATAAAATCACTATGATTGAACATTAAAAATAGAAGAAATTGTTTGAAATGAACAAACATGAAACACTGCGCTAAAAAAGCGTCCAATAGAATGTATGAGTCAATTCCCCAAACGAACAACCACACAGGCATCAATTAGAAAACAAAATAAGAGGGAAAATCTCCTATGCCAAAGAGGAAATGCAAGAGTTAACACTTATAACATTTGCAATAAAATATGGATGATTATGACAATAGCAAAAGTAATACTATTAATTACAATGAATGTTGGTCATATAAACATGGTTATGCAAAGCTCGATGAGTGATATCTTTTATGTTACACCAACATTGCACTGCGAGTCGGATTAAAGGGCCTCGTCTTTACTACTCTCATGGCATTTCACACATGGTGAAAACACAAATATGCATAGTTTATGTAATGTACATTATGTCGTGACTTGGAAATCCATTATTCCATTAGTTTTATATTATGTCATTATTATAATATAGCCCTCATGACTTTTCTGCTCTTTATTTTACATTCGTCTCCAGCCTCATTTCACTTGGTTCTCATCGAAATAGTTGTGGGTCTTCCAACTCTTCTGGTGCCTACGGAAGTTCAGCTGACCATATGTTATGCTATTCTCCGAAACAAGCCCTCTAAACTCCAAGACCATCAAGTTACGTTGGAGGACAATATCATAGGACATGTTATCACCATCTAGAATGCTGATACTACTAAGGGATTCAGAGCCGATGAGACACGGTTTTTCGGGAACATCTTTTTATCACAGCATCGGATAAAGATGAAAGTTGGCAAGTGTATATTTTATAACCCTACTTAATTTTTGGAAGTACTATTTAGTATCTAAGTTCAATAGTTCTGGTACTTATCAGAGTAAAAGTGTGTTTCCTATGCCAGAGCCATCAAAATCGTAGGTAAGGTTTTGAACACAATAGTGACGCTAACCTATGACGTCATGAGGCTCCACCCACAGTGAAGAGAAGTTTACATATGGGGAAAACGTCTCTTCACTGTGGCTCTGCCCACTTGCCGATGACATATTCACTAATTCATATTAACAAGGCCAAGAGAAAGAGCAGGTACCTCTAAGATACGTCATCCCCTACGTAGTTACCCCAAGTGGGCGGCGACTCCACCCAATTGGTGAGACCTCGTCTCTCTTGTCCTTGGGGATTAGTAACCATCCTACGCTTCAGCGATGTCAACGATGGCGAGCAGGATATGTCATCGTCCCCTTGACTGCATTATCATTCTCAATAATTTTATTATTATTATTATTATTATTATTATTTTGTGGAAGTTTCGTCGCAACTTCCACAGCAGTTGTTGGGACTAAGCTGTTAGCTTGGAATTCTTCCATTTCCTTGATATTCGTATTGTTTCTACTTTACAAATAACTCAGTGTATGTAATTCATCCACATAATGAACCAGCCTATAGCTCATTTGTTAGATCTACATCTATTCAGGGTGGGAATGCAAAAAGACAATCCGTTTAGTTTTCCCTCAGGTTTTGACACTATAGCCTTATAGTTGCAGCAAGTCAGGAGCGGTCACTAGAAGTAGAATTCAAACTAAAAGCAATGATACCTCATTTCCCTCAATTGTTATGGCCTGTCCACACTAGCGGGCATACCCGACGGGCACTTCCAGCTGTTTATATTT
>JANJGK010000001.1:41239362-41299362 GCA_039081455.1 Macrobrachium rosenbergii
GAGCGAACACTGAAAATTTCAAGTAGTTGAACTTCATTTTTAGAAATGGGGATATATGGAATGGCGGTTTTAGTTTTGCTACCGTCGAATGAATACTAGAGAATAAAAGATGACTTGTACTATCTGAAACGTTCATCAACATATTCTGTGTCACAAACATTATCACTGTGTAAATAGTGATAATGTACAAGTGTAACGGCCATTTCTGAGCCTATACTTGATTTAAGTCTCTGTTTTATGAACAGAGGTTTGATCTCGCTTATCCCGAGACATTGTGTGATAGCAGTAACGTGAGCCGGCATCATAAGTTATATCTTTCCCTAACTAAAATCTAAGGATTACTGGAATGAGATACTAATTACAAAACTAAAACCCTTTATTGACAAAATCAACGAAAAATAACTTCTTAAAAATTACGAAGAATGAAATCCAATGTTTCACATAACTATCAGAAAATCTTCTAAGGAAATAATGCTCCAAAATCATAAACCCCCAATTACAGAAAATAACTCATCTGTCAAAACATGAACACGTCAATCAATTAAAACGGGTCATCTCAAATGTCATACCACTCTCATCCTTGTAGGAGGGAGAGAGGAAAAATGAATAGGAATGGAGTGGAACAGAAATACCTGTGAAAGAAGAAACGTCACATTAAAAATCATAGAATGTAAAAAATTGCAGAAACACACATTTCACTGACACAGGAGGTACCGTGTGTTCACAGTTCTGAAAAACAAAGTCCAAAAACGTATATGAATTCTTACTCACTCCACAAGTCCTCTGGGACAGTCTCCATGTGAAAAATCACTCACATCTTCAGACACACAAGAATCGGATCTCACAAGTCCAATTCGAACAACAGTTCCTCCCATTATATTCATTATCTAACGCACGAACGAACGTACTTTTGTATGACATCATTCGAGGTCAAAGTTCGGCAAGACACGCCTCTGTACTTCGAGGCGTCACGAAGTACACGTACACACCATACATTATTAAGAAGCATCCTTCAAAAACCGGATTTTGTGACTGGTTCAGCTTCTAGAACGTTCTTTGCTGAAAACGCATTTTCCAGCCCGTGTCTTGTCACCAAGGTGGTTTCTTCGACCCTTGTGGTATGCGAATGTTTCAGCAGTTTCCTATCTGCTGCGTATAGTGAAAATGGACCCTGCGAATAGCTGACCCAACTTTTCAAAGGTCACCTTCGCGAGCCTTTACAGATTGCTCGGTCCACGCACCTGAGGTGGACCCCACCTCAAAATGTCTAGGTGCAAAACATATATATCTTATAACACAGATATTATAGCACAACCAGTTCATTCAAGAACCGCATTAATCTAGACGATTTCACTCCTGGTACTGCCTCACGCTGAAAGGCCTGCGACTGCGCACGCCAACGGTAATCCAACCAAGATGAAAGGCTTGCGACTGCACCAGTCCAAGCTGAAAGTATTCCCGCGTCTCCCAGCGATCCGACGAAGATGAATGGCTCACAACTGCACAAGCCCATGTTGAAAGTGGCGCTCGCAAATCCTTTTTGCGCCAACCCAACGTCTCCTCGAAAGTACGGCAACATGAAGACATCCTGCCCGACATCTCTCCAAAGTGCAGAAGTAACGTTGACAGCTTTCTCATATGTTGAGGACGGTGAAGCTATTCCAACCTCTCCATTTCGAGGAAGTGGTATTTTCCGTGAGTCGGTCATATCGACAGTCATATCAAAAAGTTACTCGTCTATTCCCTATACCATATTATTACTGAACCAAATAAGACTACTAGTGCAAAGGTCATATGTTCTCAATGTGAAACAATTCCAAGTTGGTACACGGAATTTCCACAGTCAACTCACTACCAAGTACACTAACTCTAAAGAACTATTCATAAAAATTCTAGCCAACAGAAAAAAGTACTCAAGAATCCTATCCATACACTGAATAACGAAAGGCAATCCTAAATATCTGAAAGGTATCATATCTCGTAAAAGACATCAAGGTTCTACTCCGGTTAGCGAATATTGCACAATACCTGACTAATTCTCAACACAATACCAATTGACTTAATGGCAATCGCTCCTATGATCCTAACAACTACCATTACTCATGGTACAGCACCCTTAATTTTTAAAGAGAACTGAAAAATCCCAAATATTCGAATTCGATATCCCTATCAAAACCTTCCTAAACCTCTCCGAAATCCTAACTGACATATCCCAACCCGTAAAAGATCAGACCCGTTCAGTCCGATATACTAAATACCTCCCCAAAACAAAATCCTAAACAACAAACCCTTATTCTGTAACTCTATATTCAAAGATATTGCGTCAGACGACAAAACACATCATAACATAATAACACAATAACACACGGGTCAAATCTCGTATGAAATTAGCCCATGTCACAATTCCCAAAATCATATGAAAGAAAACCATTAACTCAAAGTAACCCATTACTATCGCCAAGTGCGAACGATGAAATCCCTAACCGCAGTTGCGATCCATATAAAAAAAACAAAAACTCAAATTCATATATCTACAAAACTCTACGGTATTCTGCACACAATTTACACTAAGTACTGCAGCTTACATCAGAAATCACAATGAACCCGAACTATTAAAGATTCGTAAAACTCTACGGAGTAACGTCCTGCTGAATTACAACAAACTACAAGTCATGCCCATTTACAACCCATTAACACCCGAAAGGAAAAAAAAATGACCCGTAACTACCCATTACCAAAACAACAATACAACCCAGGAATGCATCCATGCTAATACCCATTAACCCGTCTTTTTAATCTTAGAAATATGTGTCAAACGAGACACACCTGTGTTTTCATTCACAACAATAAATCTATTTCCCAATTTTACTTCAGGTCTATACTGGATTATAGATACTTTCTTTATTCCCAGTAAAATTAGCAAGACCGTCTAAAGTCTTATTAATAAACTCCCTACCATTGTCTGTGATCAGACATTCAGGAACACCATATCTACAAATTATCCCCTTAAAGAACGCTATAGCAACTTCCTCAGCTGATTTGTACTTCAGTGGGAAAATCTCAACAAAACGAGTTAACTATAACCATAAGCGGACTCTGAGAAGTTACCCAGAATATCCATATGCACTCTCTGAAACGGCCTATGTGGTACGGGATATGAACCCAAACGACACGACACTGTCGTCGCTGCTTATTCGCATTGCAAACAGCGCACTTCTTCACAAAGGCTTCTACTGCGGAAAACATATTTTTCCAAAAAAACTTTGACCTGACGTTTTCATACGTCTTGTCCACACCTAAATGAGGCGAACCAAATTTACAATGTACAATGTCTAGAACTTGTGGTACTAGACTCTCTGGCACGATGATTTGTGTAATCTCACCCATGCTTCGAGTACTTCGCAAGTTATACTTAACTTTTCTCACCAATAAATTATTCTCCAACTCTAGACCAGAAAAAGGCAACTTATACCCTTTCTTCGGTGAAACTCCCCTAAGAAATGCCTTAGCATCTGACAACAATTTATCTTCATCTTGCTTTTGTTCGAGCAAGCCTATGTCCCAAGTGACATTTTCACCCGTAATATAACACACAGCGTTACTCTCACTATCACGAACAACAATCTCTCCCGAGACTGCCGACTCACTATTTCTCCCCGAAATATGCACTGTAGAAACGTGTATGTCCTCTACATGCGATATCTCAGAACTACTAATATCAGAGACATTAGACACCAAATATTTACTCTCTTCTCTCACACAGGATTCGGTGTGTATTTCCTCATCCTCGACCGGAAAATATCTGCTCAATGCATCTGCAACTACATTATGCTTACCTTCAATGTATTTGAGGTTTGCATAAAAATTTCTCAATGTTAGGAACCAACGTGCTCTCTTGGGCGACAAATTTGGCTTATTAAAAAGCTCTAACAACGGTTGATGATCTGTAAAAATCTCAACTTTATTTCCCAACAACAACATCTTAAAATGAACAAGGCTAGAGACGACTGCGAAAGCCTCCTTGTCCACAACTGACATCAGCCTTTCGTTACTACCACGCGTTTTGAACTTTCTGCTATAAAAAGCAATTGGGTGTAATTTCCCCTCAAATTTCTGCATCAAACACGCACCTATACCTTCCTGACTCGCGTCAGTCACTAAGGTGAACGGTTGACTAAAATCTGGAAACTTCAAAACTGGTGGGTTCACCAAAGCGTTCTTAAGCTTCTCAAAAGCTAGTTGTTGACTATCACCCCAAACAAACTTAACGTCTTCTCGTAACAAATCTGTCAATGGAGACGCTATTGTAGAAAAATTCCGCACAAAACGGCGAAAGAAACCCGACATACCCAGGAACGAACGAATCTGTTTCCTGGTTTTGGGAACTGGAAAATTCACAATGGCTTTAACTTTCTCATCATTCACTCTGACTCCCTCTTTAGTCAGTCAAAAAAAAAAAAAAAAAAAAAAAAAAAAGTCAAGTTTACTTCTCCCAAGGCCAAGCTATAAAAGGCCACAAAAAAAAGACACGGGAAAGCGCTTCTCAGGCACAGAGAGAGAGAGAGAGAGAGAAAGAGAAATTCGTTTCCCACCCTCTTACAATGCATCGAAGGCCTGATGACGCTTACAGAAAAAATGCTAACACCAAACCTCGGGGCTCGCTCTGTCTCCAACGGCAAAAACTGCTGGATCAACACTTCCCTTTGTCCAAACGGAAAGTGTCACTCAAGCAAAGGCAAGCGCTCTGCCCACATACTCACACACACATACCCACACGCACATACGTGTGCGACTACAAAAACCAAGAAGTGCATACACACTCGTGCAAAAACTGTTTTGCACCCCGCAACTCATAAATATCACGTAGGATATTACCCAAACATTAAAGTTCCCAGAAATAACCCAACAACCAAATATCACCCTTACATAACACACGCCGATGCGTACCGCAGATTGCTATAAAAAAAAGAAAAGAAAATACAACACACCACAATACGCTCAGCGCTTCACTAGGCGTGGCAAAGCAAGTACGACGCTCCGCCCAAACTCATGACGCAATTACTATGTCACCGTGGTGATGACGTAACACACTCGTTGCAACCGAAACATTAGTCAAAACTCAACGACAAAAAAACACACAGTTGTCCCTATCACCAGTTACAACACAACGAAAAGGACAATTTCACACTAACACAACCAAAAAAAATAACATCACAACACTTACGTTAGCAGCGCGCGAATTTCCATCAAGCGAAGAGAGAGAAACAAACAACACTCGCGCGTCTTCACGTGTTTTAACACACGCATAGCGGTCTTAATATCGCAATTATTGCACAATATCACTGTTTTTACCCCCTACCCAAAACACTCTCCACAAACCACTAGCCAGCGAGAGAGATGCTCGCAGCTCGCCCCCAGCAACTGCTGACTCCCACAAAATCCTATCCTGAGATGCCAACACTAATTTATGTCTCTTCGGAAACGTATACATGCCTAATTATTTAACACCTTCTAACTGCCCTAACTACCTTTTACGCTACCTTTTACGCTGCCACCAAAAACTGTAACGGCCATTTCTGAGCCTATACTTGATTTAAGTCTCTGTTTTATGAACAGAGGTTTGATCTCGCTTATCCCGAGACATTGTGTGATAGCAGTAACGTGAGCCGGCATCATAAGTTA
The DNA here is from genome assembly GCA_039081455.1 of Macrobrachium rosenbergii. Lineage (NCBI taxonomy): Eukaryota > Metazoa > Arthropoda > Malacostraca > Decapoda > Palaemonidae > Macrobrachium > Macrobrachium rosenbergii. Next base: position 41,245,045 of record JANJGK010000001.1, read on the forward strand.
TATCTTTCCCTAACTAAAATCTAAGGATTACTGGAATGAGATACTAAGTACAAAACTAAAACCCTTTATTGACAAAATCAACGAAAAATAACTTCTTAAAAATAACGAAGAATGAAATCCAATGTTTCACATAACTATCAGAAAATCTTCTAAGGAAATAATGCTCCAAAATCATAAACCCCCAATTACAGAAAATATCTCATCTGTCAAAACATGAACACGTCAATCAATTAAAACGGGTCATCTCAAATGTCATACCACTCTCATCCTTGTAGGAGGGAGAGAGGAAAAATGAATAAGAATGGAGTGGAACAGAAATACCTGTGAAAGAAGAAACGTCACATTAAAAATCATAGAATGTAAAAAATTGCAGAAACACACATTTCACTGACACAGGAGGTACCGTGTGTTCACAGTTCTGAAAAACAAAGTCCAAAAACGTATATGAATTCTTACTCACTCCACAAGTCCTCTGGGACAGTCTCCATGTGAAAAATCACTCACATCTTCAGACACACAAGAATCGGATCTCACAAGTCCAATTCGAACAACAGTTCCTCCCATTATATTCATTATCTAACGCACGAACGAACGTACTTTTGTATGACATCATTCGAGGTCAAAGTTCGGCAAGACACGCCTCTGTACTTCGAGGCGTCACGAAGTACACGTACACACCATACATTATTAAGAAGCATCCTTCAAAAACCGGATTTTGTAACTGGTTCAGCTTCTAGAACGTTCTTTGCTGAAAACGCATTTTCCAGCCCGTGTCTTGTCACCAAGGTGGTTTCTGCGACCCTTGTGGTATGCGAATGTTTCAGCAGTTTCCTATCTGCTGCGTATAGTGAAAATGGACCCTGCGAATAGCTGACCCAACTTTTCAAAGGTCACCTTCGCGAGCCTTTACACATGTGGATGACGATGTAAACAAAATTTACTGTGTAAACAGTAAATTTTGTTTACATTGTCATCCACATGTACTGTACGTGGCTAACATCCCTAACCATACGTGAAAAAACAAGACTTTAACAGATTCGTTCAAGTTATTTGTAATGAAAGACGAAGAACTCATAATTAAACATATCAGTATATTTCCTATGAATTTACAATTTAAAAGCACTGTTCGTTTTCAATACACATTATGTCCTAAGAATGAAATTTCCAATACTGTCCTTCTCTACGGTAAAATCCTTTGTACTTGCAAGATTAATTTTCTGTAGGTACTAAAATCACATGCATATATTAACCATAAAAAATCCTGAGGCAAAATGGAACTGGCATTTCGCCTGCAACCTGACCTCTTCCGGTACCTTACAAATGCATTATGACCCATCAAAACAACAGTCACTGGTTCACATAAAGTGAGAGTAGTCAGTTTTCAAAAAGTTGTCGTTTAAACACTATTTCATTCCTGCATGTTTGATTCTTGCCTACACTACATAAATGCCATCCACAGGTAAGTTGAAAAGTGAATAAAGATGCAACAGCATCATGGGGCACACTGAGGGCAACTGCAAACCTGCGGAGTATCATTATATTCCGAAGGAGAAAGAACCCATTTCGGCAGCCAACAAAGCAGCCATGGAGGAAGTATCAGTCCTAATCGGATCACTGCAGCAGCGGATGACACTTAAGAAATAAGAGAACCAACACAGAAAGCAGTGTGATAACAAATGGAGAGTGAGAGGCAAGAACACGAGTACATTGAGAAAAGGACGCATTGAATGGAGGAACTACGTGACTAAGAAAATCATTCCATAATTTGGTTGCAACTGTAACAAAATTTCTAGAAAACTGCAATGTTGAATATAACAAAAGAAAGGGGAAAAGTGTTACAATTAACTGCATGTCTAGAATGGCAGGCTGGATCGTATAGTCAGATCTGAATGCAAAAGATGATCAGAATGATAAAAACTTTAATAGCATGAAGAATGAGCTACACAAATGACAGTCAGTTTAACAGTTGGAATTTGGATAAAAAAAAAATTAGTGGAAGTCACGATTTTATCCAACAATTTGAGACGTGAGGCAGCTACCAGAGACCAAATCGGGAGTGATAATATTCAAAACATGACAGAATAGAAAAAATTAAAAGATTTTCTATAAATAGGAAGGGTCTTTAAAATCTTTGAAAGGCTTTTTCCAGTACGCAATTTTTGTGCAACTAAAAAAGCGATAGACCAGATAAGTCTCTCAAAAGTGAACTCGAAATTAATAATATTAAATGAGTTGCAAACTGTTAAAAAAATTTTTCCAAATAAAAAGACTTGGTGAAGAAATCAATGTCCTAGACCTCATATTTTTCAGTTATTTGGTAATCAATCTCGTTGCTCACTCTGCACCATGTTCTAATCTTATTTAAATCTCTAAGAGAATGCAACGCCAGGTCTATATGTGAGGTGGCGTCAATGCAGATAATGTAGCAGCATCCTCATAAGGAACACCAAAGATTACGTACCTTTAGTCACTAAAAGGACTATCAACTTTTGATTTGCAATATTTTATTTGAAAATTCAATTATATTAAAAAATATACCTCAAACACTCTCTGTCCAAGTTTCAAAATTAGAGTATCAAAATTACAATGGCCAAAAGCAGTACTTAAAGTCAAGGGCAATCATTACAAACTCACTCAAAGTCAAGGCCAATCATTACAAACTTCATAACTAGAATCTAGTGATTTTTATACAACAAAGGAAATTAAAAGAAGTGCAACTCACACACACACGCACAGACCCTTGCAAAACCCAGATTGTAAACTAGGAAAAATTATTTTTTTCTGCATAAGCATTCTGAAGTTTTGCCGACAGATGCTCAAAAACGTTTGATAATCTTGGAATGATAAAAACTGGGCTGTAATTGGCAGGGCATGAACAACCACTCCATATTAAGTTAATGGAGTAATCTTGCTAATTCTTAAGCAGTTCCAAAATGGAAAACTTTTCTAACTTAAAACTTAGGACAACATACAACTAAGTAATCAGCAGACTTTACAAAAAAAATCAACGTTAAATACCAATTTCGTTCCACACTTCCACATACATCAACATCAAGTACAATATTTAACATTACAGAGCCGATAGGCTCAACTACTTAGTCTAGCCCCAAGAAGACAAGCCTGCAAAACTGTGGTGAAAACAAGAATTAGGCACATAGAGTTTCACAATATCTGCTCTGTGATAAAAACATCAGGCAAGAGTTGCTTTTTCCTTTGGACACTGAGTGACACTACCATCTGGTTCAAGTGAAGTAGTCTACACCAAAAAGTGTAGATCTGAGAATAGCCCACCATTAGTGTTAGCTTTAAAGTTGTATCTAAGCTACGGTCTTCGTTCAGCATGACTTATTCTGAGTCAGGTCAGATCAGATCTATTCCTCTTCCAAAGTAAGTATACCTTAGTTTTACCAGACCACTGAGCTGATTAACAGCTCTCCTGGGGCTGGCCCGAATTATTAGACTTATTTCACGTGAATGATAAACATTCTTTTCTACAAATTAGGATGTTAGCAATCATCAATGAACCAGGCTCCGTCTTAATTCAGTAGTTTATGCCCAAAACGGCATTCACTTGTCCATTATGCTGACAAAACTTTCCTTTAAAAAGTCAAGACTCCTTCATACAACTATGAACAATCAGAATATGAATAGTACCTCAACATCCTATTCAAATTTGCTCGAAACTTTATATAACAAATTTTGATGGGGGACGTGATAGAAAGGCCTCCTTTGTGTTCGTTGCCAGTTTCAATGCCCACCGTAGAGAATGGTGGAATTCTGTATCTCACTGATTGCTATGAGTGAAGTGCTCTCGATTTTTCATCAGAATTTGGCTGTGAGCAAATCATAAATGAGACTACCCACAAGACTAGTAATGGCTTGAACCGAATGATCGCCTCAGTGCTGATACCATACCTAATAGAAATTTATGAGGAACTTATTTTAGGAATGAGCACCTACTTCTCATAAGTCCAGTAGAGTGTGGATGTCACGAGATTCAAAAAACAAAGGTTTGTGGTAAGCATAACAATTTTTGATGGAGGAGGTGATAGAAAGGCCTCCTTTGTGTTCGTTGCCAGTTTTAATGCTCACCGTGGAGTCAAGTGGTTGAATTCTGTATCTCACCGATTGCCATGAGTGAACAGCTCTCGGTTTTTTATCAGAACTTGGCTCTGGGCAAATCATAAATCATAAATGAGGCTACCGAATGAGTGTCTCAGTGTTTTAACAACCACAGTAGGCACTACAACTGGAACCTCTATCATGAAATAATTTCTTTTAGTAATGGAAACTGGGCAGTGTTTTCTGGATATGTATAATATAATATATAATATCTCTCTCTCTCTCTCTCTCTCTCTCTCTCTCTCTCTATATATATATATATATATATATATATATATATATATATATATATATATATATATATATATATATATATATATATATATAATATATATATATATATATATATATATATATATATATATATATATATATATATACATATATTATAAGAGCATTACATATCCAGAAAACTCTGCCCAGTTTCCATTACTAAAGAAAAACATTTCATGATAGAGGTCCGAGTTGGAGTACCTACTGTGGTTGTTAAAACACTGAGACACTCATTCGGTAGCCTCATTTATGATTTAAGATTTGCTCAGAGCCAAATTCTGATGAAAAATCGAGAGCTGTTCACTCATGGCAATCAGTGAGATACAGAATTCAACCACTTGACTCCACGGTGAGCATTAAAACTGGCAACGAACGAACACAAAGGAGGCCTTTCTATCACCTCCTCCATTAAAAATTGTTATGCTTACCACAAACCTTTGTTGTCTGAATCTCGTGACATCCACACTCTACTGGACTTATGAGAAGCAGGGCACTCATTCCTAAAATAAGTTCCTCATAAATGTCTATTAGGTATGGTATCACCGCTTTGTCGTTATTATTATAATTATTATAAAGTAGTTTAATCAGACCAGTGATCATCACTGCTTCAGAGTTGTAAGCATTTAATGACAAACTCCCACACGTGAATGTTTTACATCACGTATCATAAAGTCTTACAAAGTAAATGAACTACTTTGTCAAAAAAATTCGGATCATTATGAATTTGTGTATTTTTAACGATATTCATTCCTTTAAACAAAGAATGTCCTTAATTTTACTCTAAAGTAGCATATGCATCTTGTACATACCTGCATTCTATAACACCCGAAGAAATTAAAAATGATTCCGAAGAACTCAAAAACAGGAATAGTCCTTCTACTGTACATGTTCACGAGATTCTTACGAGGATATCTGTAATTCTAAAATACAAAATACTTATTGAAAATCTTGACTCTCGACATTTCGGTGCACCAGCATTCACTGTTTATGAAAAGAATATCGGTTTCTCAATCGAAAACGTTGTTGCATGAGATACAGCGGCTTTACTGCCAAAGGATGAGAAGTCTCAAAGAGAAAAACATCCCGAGAAACTTGAGCAGATGTTACTTAAGAAGATGTGCTCGAGAGGTTGGAGTGGCACTTTCGGTCTCCCAGGATCCTAACCCCGAGATCTTACCACCCCACACAAACTAACCTTCGAGGAGGCCAATACTCCTCTGGTATCAAACCCCGTCGTCTCATTTATCACTTCCTCCTTGAAGTGAAAGACTTGGCGCACCTTCCGCGAATAAAATTAGATTCTACCACGTGATACTCACAATACTCTTAGTTCATCTCTCCAGGTTGAAGTCTGTATACAGGGGGATATTAATTAGTGATATTATAAATATTTGAGCCAAAATATAGTTAGGAAAGAAAAGATAACTGTAGCCGAGATCTAGACGTATTAGCGACTGTTATTTTCTTTTACGAAGTCGAGAAAAGCTGCAATAAATGACACGACACACTTGACAATGAACAGAACACGGCCACATGCACGAAGAAGCTGAACACGCAAATCGACTCCACATTTCTTCTACCGGTGCTTACATATGAGAAATAAATAATCTTTTTTATTATTAAATAGTGTATGACACTATGCATTGACAGTTATAATGAACGTTATGAAAAACCAAATCTGTAATCTCACGCAGCATTTAGGCTTTTAAGGTGAACACAAAGGTCAAAAGTACTCAGATTTACATGAAGATGTCGCCTGCAAACGAACGCAAACTTCTGAAAAAGATCCGCTTCACTGACGGAAAATGAAAACATGAAGACCCGCCCATTCCGATATAATAACAAAAAGTGATTCCATAAAGAAGGATCATTATAAAGAAACCCAATAATTCATCAACTGTACACAATCAAAACATCCGCATTAACGATTATCGGGTTTTCTTTTAGACCACATCCGGCATCCCGGTATTCTTACGTGTTTGGACGCCCGTCATTTCGGCAGTCCTTTTCAATACGAGCCACACGAAATCATACGAAAATTAATGGGGTATAAAGCAAGCGACATTAATGATTAAGTAAGAAAACGAGATTATTAAAAGTACTGCCAGTAAATTAAGAACGAATATATATAAACTCATCATTAAAAACAAAACCAAGAATTCCTCATGTTACACAACCAGAACAAAACCTGAAATGCTATGAAATTTCTCCGATATACACGGAAGAACCCTATCACTAAAAATAAACGGGGAATATTTTGTCGCAGTCTCAAAGAACAGTTCACTTGGGAAACGTCCAACAAAAATATACAATTTATGTATGCTTTTTATTTCATATAAACGGGTGTCTCATCATGGGAATAGAACGGCCTTTCAGCGGTATAATTAAGTTACCTGAAAAATTCTCTCTCTCTCTCTCTCTCTCTCTCTCTCTCTCTCTCTCTCTCTCTCTCTCTCTCTCTCTCTCTCTCTCTCTCTCTCTCATATTTATGATGATTGTGAATAGTGAACAAACACGTGAGGGCAACTTCAAGTATGAACAATACTAAGAATAAAATATGAGTACCAAAATAGCTTTAGTTGCTTTTATTTCAAGAAACACAGATACAGTGTCCTATCAATTCCAGTGAATTATTCAACTTTTGTATTTGCCATAATCTATTAACCAATTAAAATGGAATCATAATAATGTATATATATATATACTTTACGTATATACATATATATATACATATATATACATAGATGTATTATATATATATATATATATATATATATATATATATATATATATATATATATATATATATCTGGTATGTGTGTGTGAATGCTATCACTCATACACAAATATTAATCCCCAGAAATCACTTAATATCGAATTAATAATACCTTGGGAATAACATGCACAAAAGTTGAATTATCACTGATAAGGGAATCTGGTTCAACCGGGATTAGAACTTGGCTCCTTGGTTCCGATGGGTTTATGTCAATTCCAAGTACAGAGCCTGAATTCTACAATATTATGTACAACAGAGGCAAAATCAACTAACATCTCTCTTGATATCCACACGGTCAAGTCGACTGTTTATAACTATTCAAGCCAAATTCTTAGATTAAATATTTCCAAAGTATAGTGAAATCGATATTCAGTGGAGTTTATGAGTACACACACGTATATATAATTATTTATATAATATATATATATATATATATAATATATATATATATATATATATATATATATATATATATATATATATTTATATATATATATATATATATATATATATGTGTGTGTGTGTGTGTGTGTGTGTGTATATTTATATATAAATATGCATGTATATGTAAATAACCATGTAAATAATATATATAATTATATATATATATATATATATATATATATATATATATATATATATAGTATATGTATATATATATATATATATATATATATATATATATATATATATATATAGTATATGTGTATGTATATATATATATATATATATATATATATATATATAATTATGAACACTCAATCAAATGACATTTTCTCGCCCAATCCCAAAGGAAAATATGCAAAGGAAATAAAAAAGTAGGTGCAAGTTTAATCAGGTAGGAAGCATTAAATATATATATATATATATATATATATATATATATATATATATATATATATATATATATATATATATATGTGTGTGTGTGTGTGTGTGTGTGTGTGTGTGTGTGTGTGTGTGTGTGTGTGATACTAGGTACCAGGTTAGAAAAGTGCGTAAAGTTGTTTCCCCTCATTTATCCTCCAACCGTTTGAGTTGAATCCAGTCTATACGAACATTTTTCCCTGACTTTTACGGCAGCAGTATGAACTATTTCGGAGCTACAAACTGAACTATTTACTTTACTTTCAGTGTACTTATGACCTTTTCACTCTTCATCCCCTTTCAATGCACCATGTACGTGATTTCGGTATTATTTTCTTTGCTACGTACATCAGCCAACACTGGTAAATTCCCATTAAAGACATTTTTTAACTTCTCGGTTTCTTAGCCCGAGTCCAGAGGTCTGTACCGTGCCGTCTATTCCCTTTAGTAACACCTTACCACATTTGAGGCAGCCCATTGACAAAGGCCCACGCTAGTATGAGGTCAATTTGATTTGATCCAACCAAGACATTGCGAAATTTTATTGTAACTGACCTAATGTTACTTCAGTGTTCTTAAATTCATCGGTTTCTAGAAAACTATATCGTTGATAACCTTTCGTGTTGCGACACTAATTACTCACACCAATCTATCAACCCGTCAGTTCAACGACAACATTATTCAAGATGTAAAAGAATTCTCTGATATATTGCTCATTTTTCTAACGTACTTCCTATTACTAAATGATATACCATTGTAAGCCTTCCTTACAAAAGAACATACGAGGAAAAACGAGCTGCGAATGACAAAATGGAATGAAAAGCCGAGATGATACAAAAGCTTCAGTTCGGGGAAAAAGACTTCAAAAATGAGGCCATAAAATATTTTATTTCTGAGAATATTGCATCAGGCATTTTGCTCAGGATCCCCGCAAGCTGACCTCTCTTTCCTACAAAAGGATCTGGCTGAAAATTTAAAAAGCCGAATGAATTACGCCCGGCTGCAGTATCTTACCTTATGTTAATCGATATAATATCAGTAAGATTTAGTTAAGGAGGAGGGAGTGAAAATGTGGCTGTAAATGCACATCGCTTCTACAACTATAATCTTCATCTAACTCACAACAATCAACCGGAATGTATTATGTTCCATTTACAATTTATCCGGATACCGGAAATAGCACAAACAGTAGCAACACCCACTTCAAATTGTGTAATGCATATTTAGAATATCTGGAAGGAAAAGTTTAAACATTTATAAACAGTTCCATCATTCCAGAATATGTTAAAGGTTTACCCTAATGATTTGTAGCCCGTTTCAATTTTACTTTTTTACGGTTCTGAGTTTTTAACAGGACTTTATGGTCTTACGGCTTTAGCAATAACCAATTACTGCCAATTTCTCTACATGCCAACTTTACTTCTCCTAGTACATATAACCATGTCAAACAAAGCCCTGAACTGTAATTCCCTCCTTCTCAAAAAAGCATGAATACGCAAAATCCAAAGATATGGATCTTTGATTACAAATGTTTCCAATCATAAACAAAAAAATTCTCACTCTTTCAACTGTTATGCGTAAATCGGTTTTTTTTTTTTTGGGGGGGGGGGAGAATGGGGGCAAAACCAGCTGATTTCTACATATGAAGTATCAAAGTTCTAAGCGTCTTCTTTTCCATCTTTTTAGCGAACGCTCTAATCAATAAATAAAATACTAAATAAAACCCTTTATCCCTGTCTGACCAATCAACTGTGTATGCATATTATTCCAATACCTGGTATATGGAAAAGTTCTCAAAAACTATTCCAAACCTGAAAAGACACTCCTACATCGGTTGCAACTGGCCACTTAGTACTAAAATCTCTCTTCTCATTAAGAGACCCCCTCAGTAACCATTCCATTTTCAATAAATCTCCATTAGCCAGACAAATCTGATAAATATTCAATGCTATAGCTGGCAAATCTTCCCTCGAGCTCGTCTTTTCACAACCTTTGTTGTCTGCAAACCATTTCCTGCTTTCCATTAACATCAGGATTCAAAAACAATAAAACTCTGCATTGACATAAACTTCCTCCATGACGAATTTTTCAAAACAGCATCAGAACTCCTCATACTGGCGTCCTTGCCAGTCCAAAACTTAATTTATCTGCTGTAATGCTGAAGTGTGATTTTTCTGAAAGCTCCTGAAGGACAGACTATAAAGAGCTATTTGACAACCATTTTTTATACCTACTACATTAATCAGTGCCAATGTTTTCCTGAATTTTGTACACGAGATCTTAATCTGCCTAATTATCAGCACATTCACTTTGACATTCAAAATGGGCAAGTACTGTACATGCAAATACTCATCTCTATAAAAATCAAATCATCAAGATGAGCAGGGTCCCTCTTTGATAAGTTTGCCGCGAAGAACGCCATACCTGAAAAGTAGAGAGAATATTATAAGACAAAAAAATTTCCTCAGTAATTAAAAAAAATAGTAACATTTTTCATTACGATGATAATACTTCAACCTCGTACATACGAGTATAATTCATCATGCTCTACATATATTTGTACTGGTGATACTCAATTTTCAGTGCCTGAAATAACTTTTTCCAAAAAATGTAAAATTCTTATAATACTGATAATTACGCTACTGTCCTATTATGCCAAATGTTGGTTGTGATATTACAAAATTAAAGAATGCTATGTAGTTATAGGTGGCATATAACACAACTGAACACTGCTGAATTAATATTTCCCTCTCTCATTAAACGGTTTGAATCTAATTCTCTCTATTCATTTCACAGGAAAGCCTTCAAAGGTGAGACTTACAAGTGACTACTATCTTTTATCAGTGCTACTTTGGCTTGTTATCTACGAGGTGCTAGTACTAAACATGACGGAAGTTCCTTGGGACGCCGTGTTTAGTACTAGCCCCTCGGGGATCAAAGTACTATAGACAGACACCCATTTCTATACTGTGTGATCGACAAATTATATTAATAAACGATATTTTCGTGCGGCTGCCTACTTGGCATTTAGGCCTACCATACGGTGTTTAGTACTAGCACTTTGGAGTAGGTGACGAGTAGATAAGCCAGAGTAGCACCTTTTCATCACTATCATCTCCTCATCTTTTTAGGAGAAATTTTCAGTTGTTATGGGCACAATGACATGTGTCAGGTCATTGGTGGAGTTCGTGCTAAGGTTTTTATAGCGAAACCTACAGCTTATGGTTTTACTTCTCTGCCAAGTCAATTCTATTGTTTTATGACTTCAACAAAACTGTGTAAATTATTCAAATCTATCTTTCATCTATTTCACTGTCTATTACTTTCGTACACACCACTAACGTTTCCTTTCCTACACAGTGGTGCTCCTCAGACGCTTATTCTCTTAGTACTTCATTCCTTTTTTCTTTACTGACCAAGTGACCATCCCCTGTTCTATGCTCCTCCTTTGAACGTTTGTTCCAAATGATTCGACATTCCGTTCCTTCTTCCTTTGCATCTCTTACACCTTGCGTTGTTCCCACTCATCACCAAACGCCTCTGCCTGTATCTACAAACATACTCCTGAGAGAAATTTAAATGAGAACTCCCAAATTTAGTCAATTTCCGAGTCTCCAAGACATATACGCAGTTCTGCTTGATGAAAAAATAACACATTCTCTCTCTCTCTCTCTCTCTCTCTCTCTCTCTCTCTCTCTCTCTCTCTCTCTCTCTCTCTCTCTCTCATTATTATTATTATTTTTGACATTCAGATTACATTAAACCCATTATTGAAAGAAAATAGTGTTCAAAAAACCAAATCTGCCACAAAAAACTACGTACTGTCGGACGTCAGGAATTCTTTCCTAATGCTGAAGCTTCTCTTCCATCGTTATTTGAAATACTCATCTAATATATAAGGCGTTTCTCTTTTGATGTAGCGAATGAGCCTCCCCCCTCCCGTAATTCCCTATAAATACCTTCTTTCTGGCGCAAAGCAGCATCAGTATCCTACTTCTGTAAGTACTGTTACAGCTCTTCGGAAAGCCGAAGTGGCATCTATGAAAACGCGTAGTACAAAATGGAAACATTTCGCCAGGTTTGGACAGTTTTAATAGTTTTAGCAAAGAAACAAACAAGTTAAGATAATTTACTAACATGGTAGCGTGGTTTTGTCCTTTCTTTTACCGTTTCCAATAAACATTCCACCATTTGCTACGAGCCGCCCCCCCCCCCCCATATCTGATGGGAGTCAAACGCTGCCATTCAACAAGCAGCTACTGCCATTCAAGGACAAACTTTGTGACAGAGGTTCAGCTTTCATCTTCGATATTGAAAAATGTAGGCACAGTATGACTAGTCTGCTTCTCTCTCTCTCTCTCTCTCTCTCTCTCTCTCTCTCTCTCTCTCTCTCTCTCTCTCTCTCTCTCTCTCTCTCTATTTATCATACTGTATCAATCTACCCCTCTTGGGCTCTGCGGTGTAGTCGGAGAAAAAGTACATTTTTCTCGAATAAGACTAATGCGAAATACGGATAAATTCGAGAGAACCTTTATAAAGATTTGTTAGTATTTTTTTCATATATGCGGTTGAATTTCGATAGCTGCCATTACTAATATCCATGATATCTTACAAGGCATCACTGGATTAGAATAATGCTCTAGTAAACAATAACAGCACAGTAACCATCTATACCAATATCTATTAAAGCAATTATCCCGGAATTGTCGTTCAAGCTTACGATGCAAGTGCAGTACCATGCACTGTTACTGTTTCTTAAAGGCACCTGATCATTTCAAGTACAAACAACCTTTCACAACCGACAGCTTAAAACAACATTCACTAAACACTTTCATCCTGAACACAAAAACGCTTTTACAGAAAAAGTAGGAAGAGCATCATTCTGAATAGCAGTAGTGCAGAATACATCCATCTTTCGTGAGATAGAAACTCTGTTAAACAATGAAGATGTTATAAGCTTAATATGACGCAACCATGGAATGTTAATTTAAACTTGTTCCAACTGACTGGCTTCGAAATGCTTGTCAATCGTAACAGCAGAAAAGTACCTATTTATTAAATTTCTTATAAGAAAAGACTCACGTAACAATATAAAAAATTAAGAATCATTAAATGCACTGGAGATATAACGATGATTTCCACAATATTTAGACATTCAAATAATCATTTCCACATACTATATATATATATATATATATATATATATATATATATATATATATATATATATATATATATATATATATATATATATATATATATATATATATATATATATATTGTGACGAAGTGTCCAGTGTCTGTTCTTCAAATCAAACCTGATATCTAAGTGCTTGTCCCGGAGTCTAAGTCACCATTTATATATGGTGGAAATGGTCCAGTCTAGTGCACCATTTATATATGGTGACCCCGGAGTGTCCAGTGTCTGTTCTTTAAATCAAACCTGGTATCTAAGTGCTTAATATTTGATTACCAAACTTACCAATTATTCAACAATTATAGTTACCTCACAAAAGCCAGACACCTGAACCCTCATCACACATAAAAGACGACTGATTTCTCTAAAGGCAACAGTGATCCCTTGTAAAACTTATCAATCATGAAAGAAAGCAGATTAAGTTCGTTAAACAGGTGTGAGGTAAAATCTAAGGGCATCACTCCATTAACATTATAAAAGTTCAAATATTTCCATTTATTTCATTTCCCTGGTTCGAGCTCACTTCAATTACTTGAAGGAAAACATCTCACTTACCACTCTATCTCTAATTCAAATCAAAATTACTGGTGGGTCAATGAATGAAACTCTGACATAATATTTTAAATACAAAAATTTATTTCTAAATTCAAAGATTATACATGACATTTAACAGTCTCAGGGAAATTATTATTATTTGAAAAATTGGATTAAATCTGAATTAATCATCAGTCAAAATTAAATCAGAAATTAATTTATTAATTCATAAAAATTATTCAAGAAAGATTTAAATTGTTAAATAACAAAACTTGATTGAAAGGAAATATACTGTAAGTAAATTAATTCCCACGTATTAAACAAAATAAGGCAAATAAATCAATCATATAAAAATGTGGATACAAAAGACACAGAAATATACTCTGCAAAAGATTAAATATCCAAAAATGTAAAGCAAAAATTAAGGCAATAGCAAACACATCACATATATGTATAAAAGAAAAATTCTTCAAAAGATAAAGCACGAAACATATAACACGAAAAAATATTAAAAAGTGAAAAGGTATCTTTACATATAACCACTCTAAATATTTTTCTTAGTGCACTAGAAACCCACAATTATATATGTTTACAATACCTTGGTACCAAATGCTTCGTGTCTTTAACCAGGCGCCGTTACACACACACTTAATAAAATACACTGTTCAGATAACTCAGACACATTTACTAAGGAATTAAACAGTTAAAGAATATGAGTGACCATCGTCTACCAAAATATCAATTACATTAAAACGGGACATTCGTAATCCCGAGAGCGAGCGAGCGAGCGAGAGAGAGAGAGAGAGAGACGCGGAGCGGAAAAACGCAGCTCCTTTCCACAACGCTTTTTGGTCTCTGAGTGTGGGCCCCTTTTAGATGCAGAGGGCACAGTCTATGGGTGGAAAGAACAGGTCCCAGACGATGTTTTTATTTTAAAACTCTTTAAAATGATAATTAGAGACAAAGTGGAATTACAGTTAACACTAATATTTATCATTACATAGTTTCAGAACAAGAGAATCTCTAGTTATTATAATAAGAATGGAAAACATCGCTTCTAATAACATTCCTGAACGACATTAGGCAACTTTTGTAATGGAATCTTCCACCCCACAATGTTTTGATCGCGGCCCATAGTGCCTTGTCCACTAATGGAGAAGATGATAGTCTCAGCAAGTTTTGAAACTGACTAAACAAACTGCGTCCCTATACAACGAACAACGGTTCTCTCTCTCTTAGCGCCACTCACATCCTCTCTAACTATACAGCGTCTCAAGACATACAGCGTTTAATCATTTTACCTACGCTAACTCTTTTATGGTATACGCATACCTGAACACAAAACCATAGTTATACAACAACTCACACATAAACACGGGGAGATTATTGCATTATGAAAACCACAGCATAAGACTCCTCCCCCAAGAAGATTGGTTATCCCGGGGTTGAATCCAACGATTCACAACGGGATAAGTAATCAGCAACTGCATTGTTCTTACCCGAGATATGCTGTACCTTATTATTATAGGGTTGCAAGCACAGAGACCACCGAGTGAGTCTCTGGTTGTGATTCTTGATCCGCTGTAAAAACGTGAGCGGATTGTGATCAGACAGCACTAAAATCTCTTCATTCCTAGGTCTGTTCACATACACTTCAAACTTTTTCAATGATGTGATTAAGGCTAGAGTTTCTTTTTCTATCGTGGAATACACTTTCTGATGTTTTTTCAGTTTCGAAGACATGAAACATACGGGATGCAAAAGTTCACTTTCATCTTCTTGAAGCAGTACAGCTCCAATTCCACAGTCAGAGGCATCAACTTGTATCACAAATTTCTTATTGAAGTCTGGAGCCCGAAGAACTGGTCTTGAAGTTAAAATGGCTTTTACCTTCTCAAAGGATTCTTGACATTCTGTAGTCCAAACAAACTTAGCTTTGGGACTAGTTAAGTCTGTTAAGGGGGCTACTACAGCTGAGAAATTCGGGCAGAAACGCCGATAGAATCCTGCCATGCCCAAAAATCTCTGTAACTGTTTTCTAGTAGTAGGTGGGGTAGCCTTATGGATACCCTCTACATTAGTGTTTACTGGAGCGAGAAGGCCTTTCCCAACTTCAAACCCAAGATACTGCACAGTTGCCTTCCCGAACTCACTCTTCTCTAGGTTGACTGTTAGTCCTGCTTCCCTTAGTTTCTTGAAAACTTTCCTCAGGATCTTCAGATGTTCTTCCCATGTTGTAGACTATGTCATCCAGATATACACCTACTCCTTCTATGGACCCTAGCAGTTGATCCATCACTCGTTGAAACGTTGCAGGTGCATTCATCAGACCAAATGGCAGAACAGTATACTGATACAGTCCAAAAGGAGTAATAAAAGCTGACAGCAATTTAGCACTCTCATCTAAGGGAATTTGATAGTATCCCTTCAACAAGTCTATCTTGGAGACAAACTTGGCTTGCCCAACATTATCAAGTAACTGATCTATAAGAGGCAAGGGATAATTGTCAGCCACACTGATGGAATTCAGTTTCCTATAATCAGTACACATCCTAAATGAGCCATCAGGTTTCTTCACTAACACACATGGAGAACTGTAGTGACTTCAACTGGGTTCTGTTAATCCATGCTGTAACAAATATTCAACTTCTTTCTTCAAAACATCTCGATGATAAGGTGATAGGCGATAAGCTCTCTGTTTGAATGGTCTGCCATCTTCTTGGATCTTGATCTCATGCTTGATCAGATCAGTACACCGAGGTACATCTGCAAATAGTTCTGTGAAGCTTCTAATCACTTCGCACAACTCACCACCTTGCTCAACACTCAAATGTTTCAGTTTATCCTCCAAATTTTCCAAAATTGAAGAATTATTCATCTTACTTTCAGCTCCCAATTCATATCCATCATCGTCTTCTGTAGTTGAAGTTGTCTGGGTTATTAACACAGTTTCCATTTTGGTTTCTGAGAAGTAAGGTTTTAAGAGGTTTACATGTATCTTCCTTTTTCGTCTTCGTCTTTCTGGTGTTTCAATTACATAAGTTCTATCACTTAACCTCTCAATTATCTTGTAAGGACCTTGAAACTTGTTGGAAAGGGGAAATCTCTTGACAGGTAAAAACACTAACACTTGTTGACCAACACTAAAATTTCTTAGCTTAGTCTTCTTATCATATCTCCTTTTCATTTTCTCTTGACTCAGTTTCAGATTTTCTAAAGAGAATTTTCTAATCTCTTCCAATCTTTTCCTCAAGTTCTTTACATACTCTCCTTGGATTTCCACTTGATTTTCTTCCCAATTTTCTGCAAGAATTTTCAACGGTCCTCTCACTTCTCTACCAAAAATCATCTCGTTAGGTGAACAACCCATGCTTTCTTGATAAGCATTCCTAATTTCAAATAACATCAATTGTACACCAACATCCCAGTCTCTGCCTGACTCAGAACAATACTTAGTCAGCATACTTTTCAATGTCTGGTGAAACCTTTCCAAGGCTCCTTGAGTCTCTGGGTGATACGCAGTGGACAACTGTTGTTTCACTCCTAACAAGTTCATCACATCCTGAAACAGTTTGGAAGTAAAATTGGTTCCTCTATCACTTTGTACAATTTCAGGTATCCCAAACTTTGAGAAAAACTCCACTAGTTTCTCAGCAACTATCTTGGCAGATATGTTTCTAACAGGGATTGCCTCAGGATATCTTGTCACAGGACACATCAATGTTAACAGATACTCGTGACCCTTCTTCGTCTTCGGCAGTGGTCCAACCATATCTATAATCACCTTGCTAAAGGGTTCTCCTCTAACTTCTATAGGTTGTAGGGGGGCTTTCTGAATGGTTTCATTTGGCTTTCCAGCTATCTGGCAGGTATGACACTCCTGACAGAACTTGCTAACATCTTTGTGAAGTCCAGGCCAGAAAAAATATTTCATGGTCTTCTCCACAGTCTTCCTAATTCCCATATGTCCAGACTCATGAGCTACTGCTACTACTTGCTTCCTCAATGGACGTGGGATCAAAATTTGATGATATTCACCCCATTCAGCATCTCCTGGTATATCTGCAGGTCTATGCTTTCTCATCAGCATACCTTCCTTCAGATAATAACAGGTAGGAGCTTGTTGCATCTCTTCTTGATCAACAACTCTGAAAAACAGCTCAGCTAAGGATACATCCTTTTTCTGTAGGTCCATTAGCTTCTCCCTGGTCACCTGACCAACTTCAAGGGTTGAGCTCTCAATATCTGCTAACTCAGCTACTGTAGTTTCACTGTTATCCTCAGGAACATCTCGACTACTCAGAGTCTCTTCAGGGACGACAGCTTCTTCTTGGGAAACCTCTTCTTGGTCAACACTAGGGGAAACATCATTTCCCTGGAACAGCTCTTCCAACCTCAAAGACCCTTCTTGAGTGGGTAAATCCTCAGTCTCTTCAATTACAGGCATAGTCCTCTTCATACTCCTAGTAGTCACACAGCTAGGAAATAGGTGGGGGTTATTCTTCTCCAAATCTACCGTAGGACTAATCCTCAATGGTTTATCTGTCACTATAGGACAAGGAACAAATGGCACACTACCAACTTCATTCCCTAACAGAACATGTACACCTTCAACAGCCAGCGAGTCCTTTACAGCAAAATCAACATCTCCTGTCACCAATTCACATGACAGGTGTAAGCGGCATATAGGAGTTACCTCTTCTCCTCCTATACCCTTCAAAATAACAGAATCTCCTGTAAGATTCTCCTCCAACTGGGGGTGAGCACCACGGACTACCACACTATGGTTGCTCCCTGTATCACGTAACACCTTGACTGGTACCTGCACACTTCCTCCTGGAGTTGTCAGCATACCCTCATAGATATATGGCTTAAAAGCCTCCACACTGCTCAGCCACTCACTGCTTGAAGTTACATTTCCACTGGTAGCTAAACATTCAGCTTGTTTAGTCTCAGTCTTCACTGGAGCTTGACTCCTCCCCACATTGTTCTTTGTAGTCTGTTTCACCTGGTCATTTCTTACTACTTGACCAACTGGTTTGGACTGCCAATGTGTCTGATGACACTCCCGATTGAAGTGTCCTGCTCTTCCACACTTGTAGCAGACAACATTAGGCTTCTGTAATTGCCTTGCAACATTATTATATGAGGATTTTACATTAGCTTGCTGAGGGATATTACCCTGAAATGACTTGGTATTACCACTTGTAGGATTCCCATTAAATCTGCTCCTGAAATTTGGATGAGACCTAAAACCTGTGCGTTGATTCTGGTACTTGACATTATAGCTCCTTCTGCTGCTTATAATGTTGTAGTCCTCACTGAGTGTATCAGCTTTGTCAAGTTTATTCACCTCTCTCTCTCTCAGATAGGCTCTTATGTGTTCAGGAATTCCCCTAAGATATTGTTCAAGGACAAATAATTCTTCAAGATCTTCAAATGTTTTAACTTTAGCAGCCTCCAACCATCGTTTAAAACATCTTCTTACTTTGTACGCATAATCCAAGAAAGTTATCTGGTCATCCTTTCTCAAAGATCTGAATCTTTCATTATAATATTCAGTGGTCATCTGGTAAACTTGTAGCACATTGTGTTTAAGTACCTTGTACTCTTTACACTGATCAGCTGATAAGGCTAAATAGGCACTTCGTCCTTTACCAATGAGAACACTCTGCAACAAGACTGACCATTTATCCTCTGGCCATCCCATTCCTGCAGCCACTTTTTCAAAGTGATCAAAAAACTCATCTGGAGCTTCTTCTGTAAACTTTGGAATTAACTTCTGCACTCTTACTACATCAAATACAGGGTTTGGATCACCTTGAGTAGGGTTAGATGGTGTTACGGGCAATTCAGCTGTAGCTTTCAACCTTTCCATCTCTCTCTTGTGTCTAGCTATTTCTCTTAATTCTTCAGCAGCTTTCTCTTCTTCTCTTTCTTTTCTTTCTCGTTTTTCTCTGTCTTCTTTTTCTCTTTCAGCCTGCATTCTCTCTCTTTCAGCCTGCATCTTCAGCTTAATCAAATTTGCTTCTGCTTCTAGACGTCTAAGCTCTGCTTCTGCATCACTTTTCTCTTTCTTTTGCCCATGTTTATCTATAAGTTCTGCCTCAGCTGCGTTCAACAATTCTTGAGCATCTCCGAGCTCCTCATCTATTTTACCAGAGTCTATCAATGCTTGGATTGCAATGAATTTTATTTGTGCCTTTACCATGTTGGCAGACACCTGACCACCATATGCTACTGCTATCTCACTCCACTGTGCTTTAGTCAGAGTGATTTCAGATAACTCTTGGATGGAGGGGTTTGCTAAAAACTCCTGAACGTCGAATAGAGCCATTTTTTCAGTTACTGAATTAACAATTCAATATGACAACAATTCAATACAATAAATTGCAAAAACAATTATATGGTCACTCTTCCAAAATGCAAAGAACAATTATTTGGTCACTCTCCTCACAAAATAAAAGAACTATATGGTCACTCTCCTAATAAAATATGTCCCTAACACCACCAGTATACACCAGAGTGATATTTGTGATCTGTTTTCCCAGGGTCTTGGGCACCACTTATATATGTGACGAAGTGTCCAGTGTCTGTTCTTCAAATCAAACCTGATATCTAAGTGCTTGTCCCGGAGTCTAAGTCACCATTTATATATGGGGGAAATGGTCCAGTCTAGTGCACCATTTATATATGGTGACCCCGGAGTGTCCAGTGTCTGTTCTTTAAATCAAACCTGGTATCTAAGTGCTTAATATTTGATTACCAAACTTACCAATTATTCAACAATTATAGTTACCTCACAAAAGCCAGACACCTGAACCCTCATCACACATAAAAGACGACTGATTTCTCTAAAGGCAACAGTGATCCCTTGTAAAACTTATCAATCATGAAAGAAAGCAGATTAAGTTCGTTAAACAGGTGTGAGGTAAAATCTAAGGGCATCACTCCATTAACATTATAAAAGTTCAAATATTTCCATTTATTTCATTTCCCTGGTTCGAGCTCACTTCAATTACTTGAAGGAAAACATCTCACTTACCACTCTATCTCTAATTCAAATCAAAATTACTGGTGGGTCAATGAATGAAACTCTGACATAATATTTTAAATACAAAAATTTATTTCTAAATTCAAAGATTATACATGACATTTAACAGTCTCAGGGAAATTATTATTTGAAAAATTGGATTAAATCTGAATTAATCATCAGTCAAAATTAAATCAGAAATTAATTTATTAATTCATAAAAATTATTCAAGAAAGATTTAAATTGTTAAATAACAAAACTTGATTGAAAGGAAATATACTGTAAGTAAATTAATTCCCACGTATTAAACAAAATAAGGCAAATAAATCAATCATATAAAAATGTGGATACAAAAGACACAGAAATATACTCTGCAAAAGATTAAATATCCAAAAATGTAAAGCAAAAATTAAGGCAATAGCAAACACATCACATATATGTATAAAAGAAAAATTCTTCAAAAGATAAAGCATGAAACATATAACACGAAAAAATATTAAAAAGTGAAAAGGTATCTTTACATATAACCACTCTAAATATTTTTCTTAGTGCACTAGAAACCCACAATTATATATGTTTACAATACCTTGGTACCAAATGCTTCGTGTCTTTAACCAGGCGCCGTTACACACACACTTAATAAAATACACTGTTCAGATAACTCAGGCACATTTACTAAGGAATTAAACAGTTAAAGAATATGAGTGACCATCGTCTACCAAAATATCAATTACATTAAAACGGGACATTCATAATCCCAAGAGCGAGCGAGCGAGCGAGAGAGAGAGAGAGAGAGGCGGAGCGGAAAAACGCAGCTCCTTTCCACAACGCTTTTTGGTCTCTGAGTGTGGGCCCCTTTTAGATGCAGAGGGCACAGTCTATGGGTGGAAAGAACAGGTCCCAGACGATGTTTTTATTTTAAAACTCTTTAAAATGATAATTAGAGACAAAGTGGAATTACAGTTAACACTAATATTTATCATTACATAGTTTCAGAACAAGAGAATCTCTAGTTATTATAATAAGAATGGAAAACATCGCTTCTAATAACATTCCTGAACGACATTAGGCAACTTTTGTAATGGAATCTTCCACCCCACAATGTTTTGATCGCGGCCCATAGTGCCTTGTCCACTAATGGAGAAGATGATAGTCTCAGCAAGTTTTGAAACTGACTAAACAAACTGCGTCCCTATACAACGAACAACGGTTCTCTCTCTCTTAGCGCCACTCACATCCTCTCTAACTATACAGCGTCTCAAGACATACAGCGTTTAATCATTTTACCTACGCTAACTCTTTTATGGTATACGCATATCTGAACACAAAACCATAGTTATACAACAACTCACACATAAACACGGGGAGATTATTGCATTATGAAAACCACAGCATAAGAATATATATATATATATATATATATATATATATATATATATATATATATATATATATATATATATATATGCATTTTCATCACATCACCGTGATTTGTATACAAACATTAAGCTACAAATGTCGTTTAATATCCAATTCTCGATACTTCGTGAATATCACCGAAGGGGAATTATAAGTGATAAATGGCGTGGTATCTAGGTGACTCCACGGTTGGGCTATATCAGGTTAGCCGACGCGCAGGGTACCTGTCTGACAGTCGACAGCGTGACGTCACGCGTTAGACAGGGAGGGAAAGGAGGAGATACAGAGTACGAATCAGGCCGAATGTTCTTGTTTGTCAATGAAGTTGAAGATCATTTCTTGAGGCTAACACTGGGCCTATACACCTAGGATTTCTTTATTTGACCTCGGGGCACTGACAGGCCATAAGCAGATTAACTTACTCACACTAACTTTCCCTTCAAAACACCCTCCCTTAGTATGGACTTTCAGTCAGCTGTAAATCAGAGCACCAGACAAACGTCCAAGAACATACAGGGAAGGAGTTTTGTGGGAATTATGCCTAGTAATTGTGCAGTTTACGGATGCTTTAATAATAGCAGAAATGGTTCAGATGTTCGGTTTTTTAGATTTCCAAGAGACGACGAATTTAGGAAGAAATGGATAAATGCCTGCCGTCGTGATAATAAGGTCAATACCAACAATGCACTCGTCTGTTCAGCACATTTTACTGCAGAAGACTATATCGATGACATGAAGTCTCGAATGCTTGGTACTGAAAGCCCAAGAAACAAAAGGCTGCTGAAAGCACATCATCATTGAATCTTTACGCCCAAGGTAAGTCCTGTTGTGTCGTTAAAAAGTCCTGCTTACATGTGCATACCTATTTGTATATATTGCGCACAGTCACATCTCTCTCTCTCTCTCTCTCTCTCTCTCTCTCTCTCTCTCTCTCTCTCTCTCTCTCTCTCTCTCTCTCTCTCTCAATATATATATATATATATATATATATATATATATATATATATATATATATATATATATATATATATATATATATAAATATATATATATATAATATATATATATATATATATATATATATATATATATATATATATACGTATACATATATTCACACCGATACACACATGCAGACACACTTATACACATAGTGCGTATGTGTGAATTGTTTTTGTTAGTCACATTCACAAATTCATATTTTCCTTTCATTTCAAAAGATTGCGGTTTAACTAAAAACTCTGAAGATGGATTCAAGAGAGCAGAAAAGCGAGGGATGAAGAGAACTGTGGAAGATCTTCTGGAGGATGAAAGCGTAGCATCAGTAGACAGACCAAGTACTGTTGAAACAGAAGAGAGCCCAGCTGCAATTGAAGAAAATATTTTGGTAACTAATTTAGAAACCGTAGGAGGTATGCCTGTTAGCAATGGCATCGAAAACGATAATTTTGCATTGTCACACGACTTATGTAAAAGGGAAATTTCAAAGTTAAAAGAAAAAATACAGATACTGGGGGCAGAAATCAAATCTTTGCAAGCCCAAGTGCAACATCTCAAGGAAAGGAATGACATTAATATTAAAGTTCAGATAGAAGATATTTTAAAACTACTTTTCAGTATGTCTCAGATAGGTGCACTTTTAAATAAAAAGAAATCCAAGCATTGGACAGTAGATGACATATCGTCTGCTTTTACCTAAGAAATATAAGTCCAAAATGCTATAATCATTTGCGGGATATCAAAGGGTTTCCTTTGCCTTCAACAAGCACCCTTAATGAGAGAGCTAGAGTTTTGTCTTTGATGAAAACTAAAGCTGAGACTTTGACTGTAAAAGAGAGGTTTGTGGTAATGTCATTTGATGAAATGAGCATCACAAAACAGTATAGTTATGATAAGGGAATGGACAGACTATATAAGCCTCATGGAAAGGTTCAGGTGATAATGATTAGGGGTTTAATTGGTAAATGGAGACAACCGATCTTTTATGATTTTGATAAATCTTGCGTACATGAAATGTTGATGGGAATAATTGAGGAAGTCGAGAATGCTGGGTATCCTGTGATTGCAATCGTGCATCAGCTTGGGCCGAGCAATGTAAAATTAAGGAAGCACTTTGGGATAGACCCAATAAACTATAAGCGTGTGTCAGTCAAAAATCCGTGTCACAATAGGGAAATATTCTTATTTGCAGATGTCCCACATATGATAAAATTAATAAGAAATCTCTTCATAACTAAAGGGTTTTGTTTTGAAGATGGAACGCTGATATCTGATTCTTGTGTTAGGGAAATGCTAAGTAATACTCATACAGAATATGGTCTAGATTATAAGATTAGTGAAATTCATCTAAACTTACAAAACACTGACCTTCAGCGAGTTAAGTATGCCGTGCAGCTGATGTCAAACAGCTGTGCTAAGTCTGTTGAGTATTTAGGAGAGAGAGAGAGGACTGCTAGAAAGCAAAAACTGGAAGGATACTGCAGAATTCATTTCAATGGTTAACGATTGGTTCGATCTTATGAACTTATCTAATATGATAGACGTTAAATCACGAAATGCTTATGGAACTGACTTAAAAAGCCAAAAAAAATCTTTTGTGTAAAGTCACTGATGTCATGACAAAAATGCGAGCATGCAACGCAAGGTCAAGCAATCTTTATAGTTTTCAAAAGGGAGTCATTTTATCATGTCACTCACTTATAGCTCAACCGTGGGTGACTCGAACACTCGACAGTACAACCAGTCGACGTCGCTAACCACTGGTCTATCAAGAAAGGTATAAGTTACTGGCGATTCTGTTGTACTCATTCCCGTCGAGTGCCGTGATTTGTACTTAGCGTCGGCATCAATCCACCCTCACCATGACAGCCCATTGTCATGTACAAGTTCCTGCACTCGACGGGTATGAGTACAGCAGATTCGACGTTAACTTATAGCCCAATGGTTAGCGACGTCGACTGGAAGTCGTTGTTTTGCCGTCGAGTGTTCAAATCACTTAGGTACCACGCCATTTATCACTTATAATTCACCTTCGGTAGTATTTCCAAAGTATCGAGAATTGGATATTAAACGACATTTGTAGCTTAATGTTTGTATTTAAATCATGGTGATATGATGAAAACGCATGTATGTATATATAATATATAATAAATAAATATATATATATATATATATATATATATATATATATATATATATATATATATATATATATATATATATATATATATATATATATTTTTATTTTTTTATTAACCACTATATATGTATATATATATATTTTTTGTGTATATTTGTGTGTATATATATATATATATATATATATATATATATATATATATATATATATATATACACAGGGAGAGAGAGGGAGATTGTGTTTATGTGTGTGCACTCGTGTGTGTGTGAACATACCTCCATTACTAAAACCTTGCCGTATAATTTCTTTGTGTTCCCTCCAGCTAATGCTGTGGTATACTTCAAAAGCTTGGCTATCGCTAAATGAATATGAAATAAAATAGTCGTATAATATAAGATACAAAGAACACTAAGTTAAATGAAACCGTTACTGGTATGATAAACCATAAAACTCACGCTGATTCAGTTTTGAGTCTCCTCCACCCTGCGTTTCAAAGATAATCTGTGAATGGTGAAACACTCTTGAAGCGGACAGTTCTTTAGCCTATGTATGACTGTTAATCATCTACATTTACGACAGCTTGACATTTAAAATCAGTCTCGAATTTTCTGTCGAGAACAGAGTGAAGCATGAACTCGCTGACACCAAGAGAGAGAGAGAGAGAGAGAGAGAGAGAGAGAGAGAGAGAGAGAGAGAGAGAGAGAGAGAGAGAGAGATATGGCAAACGCAAACTCTAAGAAAATCAAATTAAACGGAAGTGCTGTTTTTAATGTTTCAAGAGACATACGCCTCGCTTCAAATTGAGCTTTTACATGAAATCACTATTTCCTTTACTAAAACTGAATCACAAAAAGCAAATTCACATACTTACATGGTACAGTAACACACATTCACGACACACAGTGTTCACTCGTGTATGTATGTGGTAATCTGTTTGATTAACCCCACTAAAAGTTACACAGAGCAATTTCATACACACAGTTGTTGAAGGAGATCCATTTCAAAGCAACCTTTCCATGTTACTGTATTTTGCAAAGTAATTGACACCAAAATGTGAAAATTTTCATTTTTGCTTCAATGAGATTCAAAGATATCCTAACCTTGGCGATTTAATCCAATTCTCTTCATTTAAATTCCTTAATTGGTTATTCTTCTGAAACCTAGATTACTATATCATATGCTCGGTGACTATTTCTTAAGAGGTACAGTATGTATTACTCGAGCTTTTGAGGAAAATAGTTTCTCGGCAGAGGTAATCACATTTATCTGGAATTATTCTAAGACATCCATACTCATTCAAAACTGGAACTTTGATTTTATATTCCAACTGTCGCAATGTCATTTATGCATTGCATGACTAACTGAAAGAATGAATCATGAAATTTAGCCTATAGAGTCAAGAACTAAGACACTTTCTGCCATTCAGCTTTTGTAAAAGTGAAAAGGAAAGTTGGAGTAGTTGGACAGAAAGATATAAAGATCCAGAAATCCAGAAAATAAATTATATGAGGTTGAAGGATCTAAAGGTGAAACTGGGAGAAAACCCCACAGCTGCACTCTTAAGTAATAGAGGTTGGGCAGCTACAGTAGATGGAAGAGGGGAAGAGGCAATGGACGCAAGGCAAAAGGCTCAAGAGTGGGTACAACAATAGTATCTAAAGATTTGCCTTTTGATCTTGGACTCTCACATAGTGCAAGA
Organism: Macrobrachium rosenbergii; assembly: GCA_039081455.1. NCBI lineage: Eukaryota > Metazoa > Arthropoda > Malacostraca > Decapoda > Palaemonidae > Macrobrachium > Macrobrachium rosenbergii. The sequence goes on from JANJGK010000001.1 coordinate 41,272,104, forward strand.
AGATGGCACCCTGGCTGCAACAGACTTGCAGACATCTACTCGGAATAGTTGCGATGTGAAAAAAGTGGCAGTTACTGAGAGGTTGAAATATCCCTTAGGAACATTTGAATATGTATACTACACTGGTAGACTCTTCAGCTTTTCTTTGGGTGTCGGTGCCGTTCCTCATCACAAATGAACAAACCAAGTTAGGACAGCAACATACTGGTCAACATGATCAGCCATCAGCTCCTTCTTTATACAGGTTATATGACGTATTGTAGTAAATGATGATATGCTACCTGCAGTTGCCGCTGTCACGGTTATTGTGCTGGCATATGCATCAAGCTATTTGCTTACACAACTTTCCAAGAGGTGTCTGTTGCACCCATTATTATCGAGCTGTCTATGTGTGTCCTTTAATGTGTTGCATTACCCTATTGGGCATCTCACGTAAGCAGCAACCACAGAACACTTGTAAGCATCAAGGCACTTTCTGGTGGCATTCAAGCAGCAGCCCACATTATGTAAGTGGATTTTTGGTATACTGTTGCTTTAAACTTTATCTTGATTATGTTTACATCCTAGAAAGGGAAGCTTCCATCCACACTATGCTTGACGACGAAGTTCAAAACCTAGTTACTTCTCAGGGCATCCCACAGCTTTATAACATCTTTATTGGTGTCGATGGCAATAAAGATAACATTGACGTATTTGGCATATATCTTGAGTTCAGAATGAAAGTGGAAGACCCTCTCTTCAACTTCTGCCACGTAAATATTTGCAAACAAGACATTAAGAAAGAAGCCCACAACAACACTGCTGCCCTGACCGGAGACGTCTACCGTATTCAACAAGGATAGGGCTTCTTTCGACAGACCTTAAGGAATTGCCGAAGAGTCCTCTGGAATCTAAAAGGATGACCTGGATATTATATATATATATATATATATATATATATATATATATATATATATATATATATATATATATATATATATATATATATATATATATATATATATATAATTTATATATATGTGTGCGTGTGTGTGTGCGTATAGTATAAGTGTGTATGTATACATATATATATATTATATATATATATATATATATATATATATATATATATATATATATATATATGTGAGTGTGTATATATACATATATATATATATATATATATATATATATATATATATATATATATATATATATACATACATACATAACTGTATATATATAATTGTAACGACCCGAGTGGGTCGTTATGCAGGTTCTTTAATATACTCAGGACGGGGCTGTCATGACTGACGGCAGATGCAACAAACAAAGGAGGGGAAAACAACAAAAACAATAAAATGAGCCTAAAATTAATTAATTAACAATATTTACAAGTGAGTCAGGTCTGGTAAAAAGATAAACCATAAATACAAAAAAATAAGCCAAAAGGCAGCACTAAACAAAAGCAAGTTAAATAAACAAAAAGTAGCATTAAACAAAAAAAAAGGCAAAAATAAACAGCAGCAGGCAGAAAAAAAAATATCAAACATACATCCTCCATCGGGGCACCAAGACAGCCCTCAGCTGTGCAACAGGGACAAAAACCCACCAACCAGAAAACCCCGATGGAGACGTCAGGACAGCCTCACGCTGTCATCAAAGATGAGCAGCTCGTGGTCACACGACTACTCATGGTCACACTCCACCTCTACGTCGTGCTCCACTTCGTAGCCGTGCTCCAATTTGCTGCTCATAAACTCGACCAACGTCGACTCCAAAAACTGCCTGCTGCTGCTGCCACTGCCGCTACCTTTGCTGCCCTACCAGACCCGACTGGCGAAAGAAAAACGGCAGCTCACCGACGAGAACATCAAAACAAAAAAAAAACTTGAAGGTAAGGAGGCAGCAATCCACAAAAGGGAACGAGCGGGGAACCAGCAGTTCCCGCAAAACCATCACTTAACGTGACACCTCCCCACCTAAAAGAAAAAAAAAAAAGATTATTTTTTTTTTTTAAACTCATGATCCCCTCCAATGCCGTAACAACCCCGCCAGCCAAAACAGAGCCATCCTGTCACGGTCGCCATTGTAACGACCCGAGTGGGTCGTTATGCAGGTTCTTTAATATACTCAGGACGGGGCTGTCATGACTGACGGCAGATGCAACAAACAAAGGAGGGGAAAACAACAAAAACAATAAAATGAGCCTAAAATTAATTAATTAACAATATTTACAAGTGAGTCAGGTCTGGTAAAAAGATAAACCATAAATACAAAAAAATAAGCCAAAAGGCAGCACTAAACAAAAGCAAGTTAAATAAACAAAAAGTAGCATTAAACAAAAAAAAAGGCAAAAATAAACAACAGCAGGCAGAAAAAAAAATATCAAACATACATCCTCCATCGGGGCACCAAGACAGCCCTCAGCTGTGCAACAGGGACAAAAACCCACCAACCAGAAAACCCCGATGGAGACGTCAGGACAGCCTCACGCTGTCATCAAAGATGAGCAGCTCGTGGTCACACGACTACTCATGGTCACACTCCACCTCTACGTCGTGCTCCACTTCGTAGCCGTGCTCCAATTTGCTGCTCATAAACTCGACCAACGTCGACTCCAAAAACTGCCTGCTGCTGCTGCCACTGCCGCTACCTTTGCTGCCCTACCAGACCCGACTGGCGAAAGAAAAACGGCAGCTCACCGACGAGAACATCAAAACAAAAAAAAAACTTGAAGGTAAGGAGGCAGCAATCCACAAAAGGGAACGAGCGGGGAACCAGCAGTTCCCGCAAAACCATCACTTAACGTGACAATAATGTAGCGAGTTTGCATATTTAATACAAAACACCATGAATTTATGTGTGGTATGAATACTTTAATTTTTTTTCACAACAATATGAGAGCTTTAAATAAGTAAAGGTAATTCTCTTTTATCTCTTCCCCTCATACTTTTCTTTACTGAGGGGAGACCTTACAGACCTTACAGTTCGTTCGGGTTGCCCCAGGTCCCTCAGTGTGAGGCACCTCGAGTCTACCAGAGAATTGCTAATGCATCTTCCGGCATATTTTGCATTTCCAATCTTGGATGGTCTGGGATGCAGCTTAGATATTTGTCGAGCTTATTCTTAAACACATCTACGCTCACTCCTGATGTGTTCCTCAGATGAGCTGGTAACGCACTGAATAAACACTGCATTATTGATGCTGGTGCGTAGTGGAATAATGTCCTGTGTGCTTTCCTAGTTTTCCTGGTATAGTTTTGGGCACTATTAATCTACCTCTGCTTGCTCTTTCTGATATTTTTAGCTCCATGATGTTTTCAGTAATTCCTTCTATATGTTTCCATGCCTGTATTATCATGTAGCGTTCGCTTCTCCTTTCGAGACTATATAATATTAAGAATTGTAGTCTTTCCCAGTAGTCAAGGTCCTTAATTTCTTCTATTCTAGCTGTAAAGGACCTTTGTGCACTATCTATTTGTGCAATATCCTTTTGGTAGTGTGGGTACCATATCATATTGCAATATTCAAGTGGACTACGTACATACATTTTATAAAGCATAATCACATGTTCGGCTTTTCTTGTTTTGAAGTGCCGGAACAACATTCCCATTTTTGCTTTGCATTTTGCCAGTGGCATTGCTATTTGATCATTGCATAACATATGCCTATTCAACATCACACCAAGGTCTTTAACTGCTTCCTTATTTGTGATTGTCTCGTTATTAGGTCCCCTATATGCATACAGCATTCCTTCTTTATCACAATAATTTATTGATTCAAATTTAACAGAGTTAAATACCATCCTATTTACCTCTGCCCATTCATATATTTTGTTTAGGTCTCTTTGTAGCAAGTTCCTATCTTCATCACAAGTAATTTCTCTACTTATTTTTGTGTCATCGGTGAAACTTCTCATTACCAAGTCCTTAACATTACTGTCTACATCTGCGGCTAACACCGTACCTTGTAGCACACTGGATATTACCTTAGCTTCATCCGATTTCTCATCGTTTGCAATCACTATCTGCTTTCTGTTTTGCAAAAATTATTTTATCCATCTTCCTACTTTGTCCACAATATTATGTTTTCTAATTTTTTTGCTAATATATTATGGTCTACTTTATCAAAAGCTTTTGCAAAGTCTAGGTAAACCACATCTGTATCTTTTTCGTTTATCGTATTTTTATTCATGTTTTCATGGTGGACTAACAGTTGGGTTTGTGTACTTTTTCCCGGTACAAAACCATGTTGGCCTATATGAAACAAACTATTTTTCATTAAATGTTTCATTATATTTTTCTTCATTACCCTTTCATACACTTTCATAATATGTGATGTTAGACTCACAGGCCTATAATTACTTGCCTCTAGTCTTGATCCACTTTTGAAAATAGGGGTAATATACCCTAATTTATGTTCATCATAAATCTTGCCTGTATCTACATTTTGTCTTAATAATATTGCGAGTGGCTTTGCGATAGAATGAACTGCTTTCTTTAAGAAAATGGCAGGGATGCTGTCTGGTCCAGCTGCTGATCCATTTTTAATTTCATTAATAACCTGCACAATATCGGCTTCATTAATATCTATGTCCAATAAATATTCACTATTTTCATCTCTTATTTCTGTATCATTATCTTCATTATCAATTCTAGATGTAAATTCTCTCTTATATCTTTCTGCTAATATGTTGCATATTTCCTCTTTTTCATTCATTAATCGCCCTTCAATTCTTAAAGGGCCTATTTCTACTCTTCTTTTATTCATCTTTTTTGCATATGAGTAAAATATATTGGGGTTTTGCTTGATATTTTGTAGGGTCTTTTCTTCTAAGTCCAGTTTTTCATTTTCTTTTGATTGTATAATCTTTTGTTCTGCATTTTCTATTTTACTTTTTAGTTCCATCACTTTCCATTCATTCTTTTCTTTTGCAAGACCTTTTTTCCACTTTCTGATTTTCTGGAACAAGATCCTTCAGTCTCTTGGCATGCATGACTGATGTTTACTTTTCTTCTTCGGTATATATTTATCCACTATTTTCTCTAATATTTTATATAATATATTATCTGCATTTACCTGTATATTATCATGTACGAATATGTTTTCCCAGTCTTTATTTAATTCTTCATTTATTTCTGAACATTTTATATCCTTACTATAGAAACTGTATTTTCCATATCCTTCCCACTTTTTCGTCTCTTGCTTATCTGTTTTCACTTGCTTTAGAATGGACTGTTAATTCTATATTATCCTTTCATGTTGGCAGGTGATTTATTTGCTGAATGTTATGTTCTAGTAGCATATCTAATAGCTTTTCAAATTGCCTCTTATCTTCTGCGCTACTATTACTCTCTTTTTTATATGTAGAAATACAACCACAATCTCCTATTCGTTCTTTCCAATCTACGAAAGGAAAGTTAAAGTCTCCAGATAGGAGTATGGTCCAGTCTTTGTGATTTCTACATATGTCATCCAATATGTCTATTATTATGTCAAACTCTTAAGTATTAGGGGGTCTGTATATTATGATGTTCACTAATTTTTCAGATTCAAATTCTACCACTATTAATTCACATTCTGTGTTAGCCTACTATATTTCTCACAGATTTTTCCTTGATTTACGTCTCTCCCATATATTGCAGTTCCCCCTTGATACCATTTTTTCTGTCTGATCTATAAGTTTGGAAACCCTTTATCTGATCATCATTACCAGTCTCTTGGGAATACCAGGTTTCACTTTTGTTCATTATATCTATTTTTTCAGATTGGGTTAGTTCTTCTAAGAACTCTATTTTTCTTTTTGAGTTACTCGAAACTAAACCCTGAGAGAGAGAGAGAGAGAGAGAGAGAGAGAGAGAGAGAGAGAGAGAGAGAGAGAGAGAGAGAGAGAGAGAGAGAGAGAGAGAAATGCAATGCTCAGTTGTTAGAAAGAGCCCGGGGTATTCATGAGACAGAGGTTGTCCTTGATTCCGTGAATAACAACCTAAGCCTCTAGTTCGTCCACTCTTGACGGATCTCGGCCGTAGCCTCAGGGCCCTGGCTTAATCCTCGACGGAGACTCACAGCCACGCTCGACCTCCTCCTCCTCCTATTCATCGCTTCCGGATCTTCCGTCGGTCTCAGTCTTTTACGGGATCTGGGCGCGAATACGGATTCCGATGCTGTACATTATCATGGCAAATGCTGAGCAATTGTACAGCGTTGGCAAGGATGAAAACAGTTATCTTGGGAATGCTAAAAAGACAAGATTCCACTGACTTGCCGGTGTGAACATGTGCAGTATTTTGTTCTTTTTCCTAAACTCCATTTCCCTAGTAAACATTTCACGTAGAGTGCCAATAGCTTCTTTACTCTGCTGCCCACGAAAAATATAATTTTACTATACTGGCGTCATTATATTTAATTTCAGTCTTGTGTCCCTAATATTTTCTTGCGCCCTAATTATCAAAAACATCAATATTGAAATTGATGTAGCTGATGACAGTCTGTTGTCTTTTCACTCTTCATACTTCACCATCATTTTCATTATAATCTGCATTTTCACACTGGTCACTTAGTTATCCAAACCACTGACGTTAGAAAACTCCAGCAAACGTTTTCATACATTTAAAGAAGAAAGTCCACATACCTCCTTCAATATGGTAATATATTGTAGAGGCGTCGAACTTAAGAATAATACTCTGTCTCCGAAAAAATCCTTACTTGTTGAAGAATATATTCTTCCGATAAGAATTACCTAAATAAAAAACTGAATACTTGTACAGGAAACATTTTAAACCTTTCCTACTAATGTTTCAAAGAAATACGTATACTCATTTTGTTAAATATTCAGATACTACTTCGCAGGAAAAATGACAACGTAAAGCAATTTTTTTTTTATAACAGATTACAGTAGAAAGAGAAATAGGATTCCAATGAAATGAGCAAATTTTGTCATACTCTTAAAATAATATCCGTTTCTTACGTGAACTTAGATTATAAGCCTATCCAAACAAAATAGATGGGTTACGAGAGAGAATTTCACAGTAAATTATCCTTCATTCCTTCAAGAGAACCTACACTGCAGGTTGTATAGTTTTGGAGTCTTACATTTATTTATAGACTATAAATAAGTATAAAACATAAGTACTAAAACCTGTTGCTGAATTCAGTCTAAAACTCCCAGCTACAAGAAGGAAATGCAGTTCATATAACAACACATTTGATTCATGAAAATTTGATCAGATAACCTGGCACTGGAGGATATAACAATAGAGAGCATGTCCAAGGGGGAAACTCATGAGGACTGTCTTCAAGAGGTTCCCTCCTCAAAACACTGAGGGAACTGACACGATACCAGGACAGAAATGCTAAACCTCTAAGCACAGATCAGGATCAAACAAACAAAATGAAGACTGGTTTTTCCTCCAGCATGACCGGGAAAAACTGGATATTTTCCTCTCCTCTTCAGGAAGGTGATTTTCTCTTTGTTGATGGGTAAAAATATCTCCCAGGTATCACAACTAACTTCTTTAACGTTGTAAGGCAATTTATCGTTTTTTCCAGGAAAATGTAGAGTTTAAATCATGCCCAATCAGATGGTTGTCTTTTAAGGATGGGAAATCATTACATGCCTAATGGAAAGACCAAACATACAGAAACTCATTGCCACTTTTAGAAATCAATCTTTTAAGTCAAATTTCTTAATCTTTGACATTTTCCAAGGTGTGTTATTCTACATACGGATTTGTAGGTCAACGTGTTAATGGCAAAATGAGATACGGAGATCTTCATTATATGAAAACTCTATTTTACAAGTAGTTAATGCATAACTTAATCCTTTTAAAAGAAACGGCGTGAACATTTCACTATCATCTCGTTAAAACAATGGTACTTGGTTTGCATATCATATGCATTTATAAATCTCAATATTCACAACTCATACCTCAAGGCTACTACTATTAACCTGTCGCTTGTATACTGCTTTATAGTGCTGTCAGGAACTCTGAGTAGCAGTATAAATCAATTGCTTATTGCTTTACTAATTCAAATAGGCTATTATGTATGGTATGATATTTTCATTTATTACAGATGATAAGCAATTACTAACTAGTTGATCTGGTAGGATTACTAACGTCACTTCCAAAAATGCCCAAACACAATGTCCGCCATGCCCATTACGGATTCGTTAGCAGCTGCTTACTGCTGACTATTACAGGTTTCATAGGATTCAAAAAATAAATTATTAAATAAAATCAACAGGAGAAACTAGATCCAATTAGTGCCGTCAGTGTACCTCTCGTGGTGAGCTGTAGGCATTGCTATAGGGTGTTAGCAGCATCCCTTCGGCCCCTACCTCCAACCAGTTGTCAGCCTTTTGCTGTACCTCCATTCCCGTTTCCTTTCTCCAGTCTTGCTGTCCAACCTCTCGAACTGTTCCTTCTAACTGCAACTGTAGGGTTTTCTCCTAGTTCCACCTTAAGAGTCTGGTACTTCATTTTTTCCCCTTTAATTCTGGATCTCTTTATCTTGCTGTCCAACCACTCCAACTCAATCTTTTCACTGCCTTAAGCACTGATTGTCTGAAAGCGCCCCTTCAGTGCTTAGCTTGACAGCCTACATTTGACATTTGAAATTTCATAAATGAAGAAAGCAACAAGCGTTGAACTTGTAAAACTTCATGAGTGAGGCACAAAGATAATGAGCAAAGCCCACACACGCACACAATTAGATAACTTCTCAGTCATGTGTATCCTAATAAATTCGCGTAAGCTCCGCGTTAATTTTATACCATCAGTACACCTGTACTACCACTCTTCATAACAGCTGTGTCCGTCTTGCAACTTGAATTAGTTAGCTAATAGCACTCATAGGACCCATAAAGATTGCTGGATTATTTCAACAGCAAAATGCATGTTTACTATTAATAAGAAGGTTTCTTGTCCAGACCAATACCGTCAGCACATTTACGCATCAGCAAAGAACTACTTTATAAACTACTGTATAAACATGAAAACCTCATTACGCATTCATGTGCAATAATTTTGTCTTCTAACAACCAAACTAATAACAAACCAAACAGAAAACTGCGCTATCAGTAAACTATGCAAAATTACTCAGATAAAATTATGTTAACAGTAGACTTGACAATAAAAAAAAGAAATCCTTCAACCTACATAGTTTTTGATAGTTTTTCCCTCGTAAAATCTAACGAGATCAAACCGTTAGAGCATTGTCTTTCTTCTAAAGATAAACCATAGTCATGAATATGTATGATTAATATACGTAACAAAATATTTCACACGAAAACTGTATTGCATTTCATTTTATGGTCTACAAACAACGGATTAAAACTTTCTCTAGAATATAAAGTTCTAGTAACTTTACATTTTATTTCAACCCCATTAACTCCTGAAAGGAACTGATTACTAAATGTGGAATGCAATATCCATAAACTATAACGAATAAAAAAATCATAATAATTCTCATTCTCTATAATAATAAAAATAATAATAATAATAATAATGCATCTTTGCAACATGCATTGCTAGTATGACTAGTATCAACTACTGAAAATCTATTACAAGCAAGCAGATTGTGGAGGCTAGACAATTATTCTTTCATGCCTAATTACAGAAAGACCAACCTTCAAATAACTGAGAAGCTACTATAGTCTGAGCAGGAACCCGGGGATGAGAAATTAACAAGCGCTTAATTGGAAAGGACAACGAACTTGGCACCAGCTGTGTATTAAAAATCATTAAGGAATTCCCTGTCTACGAGTCTTCTGTGACTTTTAAGAAGTAAAACGCGCTCATTTGGCCTTATTATCAAAATGACTCTTAACGATATAACACCTGAGTTTCCAATAAAAGGGAAAGTTGAGCCTCACTCCTTTGTGGCACAATGGACTCACATATTTTTCTGCAGCTGCATCATCTAATGACTTCCTATAGTTAACTGGCCCTTCTACATTATGCGTCTCTACTTTATTACATTAAAATACAAAACCACTGGGACATGAAACCTGATGGTCCCTTCTAAAGCAATGCCTGATGGAAACATAAAAAAGATTATTATTATTATTATTATTATTATTATTATTATTATTATTATTATTATTATTATTATTATTATTATTATTATTAATCAGAAGATGATCTCTCTTCATATGGAACAACGGCCAAAGGGGCCACTGACTTAAAATTCAAGCTTCCAAAGAATATGGTGTTCATTCGAAAGAAGTAACAGAAGGTAATGGAAAATACCGATAGATGGGATCAGTTACTAGAAAAACAGATAAATTAACAAGTTAACAAATAAAAATGTAAGTAAAATATCAAAATGCAAAATGGAATTGTATTAGTGTAGTAATGCATTGCATTTTCGCCTGAACATCTGAAGTTCCAATTGCATGACATCCTCTGGGAGGCTGTTCCACAGTCCAACTGTGTGAGGGATAAAGGACCTCTGGAACTGAGAAGTTCGACAGCGAGGGACATTTACTGCATATTGGTGCTGCTGTTCAGTGAATCTGGTTGCTCTCGGCAGGAAAAGGGGATCAGGGATCAACTGTTAATGTGAGAGATCTCTGCTAAAATACAACTTACGAAAAAATAACAAACAAGAGACCATCCGTCGATGGTCCAAGTCATAATTGCTAATACTGTATTAGGAAACAGAAACCTACCACCATGAACCACTCTACCTAAAGGAGATAAATCTCTGGCAGAAGCAGACATCCACACCGGAGAACATTATTCTAGTAAAGGAAGAGCAAATGACCTAACACAGGTTGCACTGGTTTTATCACTGTTATAAGTATGTGAGGCCTTATGAACAATACCTAACTTTCATGCGGCATTTGCTGAAACCTTCATTAGGTGTTACTCAAAAGTAAGATGTGAGTCAAAAGTTACACCTAGGATAGTTAAAACTTCAGACTCACTCAGCAAATTCCCATCCACCTGAAGGGGAGGACGGGGTGGAAAATCTGTACGAGATCTGCTAGTCAATAGTGTTTTCGTTTTAACGGAGTTCGGCCTCATACCTCACCTACTACACCATTCACTGATCCGGTCCATGTCCCGATCGGGGCTTCAGGGCAGCTTCATTTCTCATACTGGAGACCTTTCTACACCCACAAATGTTGCATCAACGGCATACTGAACAATCTTGTTTTCCAGGCCAACAACCATATCACCTGTATACACTAAAAATATCAGTGGAACAAGAACACTACCCTATGGGACTGCAGACACAATAGGTCTTGGTTCACTAAAGATCCCATCAACAGCAGCTCGATGCTGCCTACCTGTAAGGAAATCTTTAAGTAATCCTAAAGCATATCCACCCACTCCAAGATTCTGAAGTTTATAAAGTGCACTGAGATTTAATCAGCAATTAACGATTAGGGGGTAAGAAACCATACGATGAGAAATGAAGCACATACAACACCCAAAAAAAAAAAGCAGATGCTGAGACAAAATTCCAAAATATCGGCAATATATGGACAGAAAAATCTGTACCATACTGGGTCTAAAAGTGACCGGTTTAGTAAATATTTCGTAGACATTGGTCGGACAGCGAGGTTTCGAAAGAAATACAAGAAATACAAGCGAGTTTAGGGATTAAATAATTTTTTTTTTTGTCTTAATTCGAGATAGGAGAAACAAAAAAACAATGACAAAGTAAAAATCGCAACTGAGAACACTATTTCAAACAATGAAAAAGCTATTGTCAGTATGACATTTGTTGACTGGAAATACTTAGCATTAATAAAAACAAAACAATAATTTTGCATTTAGAACAAATGGATTTGTCCGCGTCATGTTGAAGGTATCAGCCAAGAAGGCGATACAAGTAAGAAGTTAATTACATTACCATTTCAAAGAGTTCGTATTAAGCACAATAAACATAAAAGAGAGTAATTTCAAGAATGGAGATGCTTGGGACGTGAAGGATGACGAAATATGGAAGGATGGAAAACCTGAAAAACACATACAGAAATAGATGAAGATGAAAGGAGGTATTTATAGTGTGGGGTTCCAGGAGGCATCCTGCCTCCTTAGGAGTCCATCACTTTTCTCACTATGTGCGCCGTTTCAAATAGCACTCTTCTGCACGAGTCCTGGATCTACTTCGGCATCTAGTTTTTTCAGGTTCCCTTTCAGGGATCTTGGGATCGTGCTTAGGGTTCCTGTGATTATGGGTATAATTTCCACTGGAATATCCCATATCCTTCTTATTTCTATTTTCAGGTCTTGAGACTTATCATTTTTTTCTTTCTTTCTTTCTCATCTACTCTGGTGTCCCATGGTATTGCGACATCAATGAGTGATACTTTCACCTTGATTTTGTCAATCAACGTCACGTCTGGTCTATTGGCACGTATCACCCTACCTGTTCTGATGCCACAGTCCAAGAGGATCTTTGCCTGATCGTTTTCTATCACTCCCTCAGGTTGGTGTTCGTACCACTATTACTGCAAGCCAGCTGGTGTTTCTTGCACAGGCTTCAGTGGAGGGCTTTTGCTACTGAATCATGCCACTTTATATACTGGTTCTGTGCAAGTGCCGGACATTCGCTTGCTATGTGGTTTGTGGTCTCATCTTTCATATTGCACTGCCTGCATATGGGTGAGATGTCATTTCCATCTATTGTTCTTGTGCCGCTATTAGCATTCCTTCTGTTTCCTTCTTGAGTTCTCCTATCTGCAGCCATTGCCATGTTTCACTGCTGGCCAGTTCTTTAATCTGTCCCATGTACTGTCCGTGTATTGGTTTGCTGCGCCGTTCCTCTGATCTGTTTTCATTCTCCTGTCCCTGTATATTTCTGTCTTCGAACATTATTATTATTATTATTATTATTATTATTATTATTATTATTATTATTATTATTATTATTATTATTATTATTATTATTATTATTATTATTATTATTCAGAACAAGAAACCTTTTCATATTCAACAAGCCCAGAGAATATGGCGCTCATTTGAAAGAAGTAACAGACGGTAATAGGAAATACAGAAAGAAGATATCAGTAATTAGAAAAGAAAAAACGAATTAACAAATTAATAAATAGAAAAAATTGTACATAATTTATTAAAACACAAGGAGAATTGTTTTAGAGTAGTAATGTGTTGCAGTTCGCATGAACTTTTGAAGTCCTAATTGCACAGCGTCTCAGGTAAAGAGCAGGGAATTACCATTGATGCAATAGTTATTTCATTTTTGAAGTCCAAGCTGCTAAGCTAAGTACTGGGGTACTTTCTGCCATTCAGTACTTAAGACATTGTAAAAGGGGGTTGGAAAGGTTGGACAGTATATAAAGAGCTCCAGAAATGAAATACAAGGATCTCAAGATGGAAATAGACGAAAACCAAACAGTTGCACTAAGATGTAATAGAGAGAGAGAGGCTGGAGAGCAAGACTGAAGAAAGGAAGCGGTTAAGGAGGCAAGGTAAAAGGCTAAAAAGTGAGTGCAGCTAGGAGCCCTTGGGATGCTGCAAACACCATTGAATAAGGGGAAAGTGCGCCATGTGAGGTACATCGACGGCACTAGCCACTGTAGTCGGCTGCATTTATAAAAAAAAAAAAAAAAAAAAAACCTCACCCCCAAAAAAATTGCTACAAAAGGTTTCTCAACTGTTTATTGTAGTATCGGGTGTGCTTAATAAAAACATATCAAAAGTCTACCACAATCTGACCAAGCAAAAGGTCTGACTTCCAAGATGGCGTCTATAGTAGCCCCTTAATCCTTAAAATGCCTGTTACTCTTCATTATTCACCTACTTAGTAATGCTGGTGCCTAACACCTTATTTTTGGGATCTGGAAACCCAATTAGCGTATCTGCATTATACTGAAGTGATTATATACTCACAAAATCCAAGATGGCGGACCAATGTGGCCGCCATACCATGAAAGTCTCCATTATCCATTCTAATCTATTTTATACAAGTAAATTTCATGTCTAAACACCTGTTTTGGTGATTTGGGAATCCAAAGAGCGTATTTTAATTACAGTATATTGACGTAGGTCTAATATATATATATACAAAATTTAATATGGAGGATGAATATGGCTGGCAAAAAAATAATTACTTATATTAACTCATTTAACATAGGTAAATTTACTGTCTAAACCTCTAAACCCCTGTTTTGGGAATCTAGGAATCCAATGAATTTATTTAAATCACAGTAAATTACAATGATTACATATTTATAAAAGCTAAGATGAAGGACGAATATGGCTACCAAACTACAATAAATCATCATTATTCGTTTCAATCATATTACAGAAGTAAACTTGCTGTCTAAACCCGTATTTTGGGCATATGGCAATCCAATTAGCCTATAAACTGAAGTGATTATGTATGCAAATATAAAATCAATGATGGAGGAGCAAATTAGTTGCCAAATTATGAAAATCCCCATTACTCATTTCAATTTACTTTACTCACGTAAATTTGGTGTCTAAATCCCTTTTTGGGAATCTGGAAATCAAAACCAACATATCTGAATAACAGTACATTGAAGTTATTAGATTTTACAACATCTTAGATGAGGGACCAATAAGACCACCAAACTTAGTGTAGTGATTACTGGTAAAATGTCATCATAAATCCTATATTATAAATTTCTGAAAAACCAATTTTACAAAAATTGTCGCTTTCTTCTTCCTGTAAAGCTTGATTGTGTGGATTCTCACAGTTCTCAACTTGACATGGTCCACAAGCAGGTGTGCATGTTAGTTCATAGCCTTTGCAACTGCAACGCGCTTGAAAGGCAGTTTTGCAATTACAGGTGGACCATTTGAAGGAGGCTTTCTGGTACTGATTCACTTTTATCTTTGCATTATCTGTTTTGATAAAAAAAAAATTGTCTCTGCCAAGTCATTTGTTACCCCAAAACGCCTCCTACCCACCAAGTCCTCGACAAAATATCATAGCTTTACGGTGTCTTACCATATCACGGTGTGGACTGGAAATGAAAGTGACAAGAATGTAGTGATTGGGGATGGAAACTGGAGGACAATCAGTTTGTGCCAGTTACGAGCAAGAAAACTGCTGCACCAGAAAGCATTCTTCAGATTGTCCACTCTAATTGCAAAACTGCCTGTCAAACATGTTGCAGTTGCAAAGGCTATGAACTACCATGCACACCTGCTTGTGGACCATGTCAAGTTGAGAGGTGTGAGAATCCACACAATCAAGTTTTACAAGAAGAAGGAAGCGACAATGAATATTTGTAAACCTGGTTTTTCAGAAATTTATAGTACAGGGTTTATGATAACACTTTACCAGTAATCACTGCACTAAGTTTGGTGGCCTTATTGGTCCCCCATCTTAGATGTTGAAAAATCTAATCACTTCAATGTACTATTATTCAGATTAGTTGGTTGGATTTCCAGGTTCCCAAAAAGGGATTCAGACGCCAAATTTATGTGAGTAAAGTAAATTGAAATGAGTAATGGGAATTTTCATGATTTGGCAGCTATTTTTGCCTTCATCATTAATTTTGTATTTATATATATAATCACTTCAGTTTATTGAAAGTCAGATAGGCTAATCGGATTGCCATATCCCCATAACACGGGTTTAGACAGCAAGTTTACTTCTGTAATATGAGGTGAAACGAATAATGATGATTTTTTTGTAGTTTGGTAGCCATATTGGTCCTCCATCTTGGCTTTCATAAATATGTCATCATTGTAATATACTGTTTTTTAAATAAATTTATTGGATTCCTAGATTCCCAAAGCAGGGGTTTTGACAGTAAATTCACCTGTGTAAAGTTAAAATAAGTACTTTTTTGTTTTTGTTTGGCAGCCATATTGATTCTCCATATTAAATTTTGTATATAATTCAGATATTCTCTTTGGATTCCCAAAACAGGTGTTTAAACACGAAACTTACTTGTATAAAATAAATTAGAATGAATAATGGAGATTTTCATGGTATGGCAGCCATATTAGTCCGCCATCTTGGAATTTGTGAGTATATAAGCACTTCAGTATAATGCAGATATGCTAATTTGGCTGCCAGATCCCCAAAATAAGGTGTTAGGCACCAGCTTACTTATCTAGTTTGAATAATGAAGAGTAACAGGCATTTTAAGGATTAAGGGGCTATTATAGACGCCATCTTGGAAATCAGACCTTTTGCATGGTCAGATTATGGTAGACTTTTGATATGTCATTAAGCACACTTGATACTACAATAACTAGTTGAGAAACCTTTTGTAGCGATTTTTTTGGAGTCAGACCTTATTTTCAGCCGACTACTACAGGGACTGCAAAAATGATTTCGACATTCAGTACTTAATTCGTTTTCATCTCACCTACTGAATTATGGTGAAACACAGTCCTAGCTTGATGCATGGCTGGTCTTCAAGGATGCAAGAACCAAAATAAAGAGTACGACAACGAATGAAGACGTAGAGGATCAGGTGCATAAGCTTTCTTTAAATAAGACATAAACAAAATAGTTCAAGAGAGCAACTTTTCGCCTCCTCAAGTGGGGAGAAACAGAAAGCTGAACTTGCAGTTGCTAATTTGGTAAGAAGTCAGATTGTTTTTCTTTTATTTTAAGTAAATAGAAGATCAGGGTATTAGATTTCTTTAAAGTACGGGAAACCCCTGTCCAGAAAATGAAACACGAAAAGCAAATACTGCGGTAGCAGGTCTAAGCGGCGTGAGGAGCAGAAAAGGCCAGGAACCAACAGGGGAGTAAAGTTAGATTTGCAGTTGTTGAATTGTTCTGACAAACGACCAAATATATCTTTTATCAGGTGAAAACTTTATTATAAAATGAGAGTTTTCAATAATGTAGGCAGTTCTTAAAGTTACTAACTGAATCATTCCACCGGATGACTGAAAACATGACCTATCTAACAAACATTTACTTTGCAAGATTATCTCTTCATTTACTTACACAATTATGACATTTCACTTGTAGCTGTGTACCATTTCGATCAAAAGATCTGTCTTACAAATGACAGAAAAGAGTAGAGGTGTTATTATTTCCTGCGCACATATTTTTACATCTTTCAAAAAATAAAGATCAAAATTAACTTTGATCTTGACAGGTGGCAAAAAGGACGATTGAGAGGACATTCTTGAGCAATATCACCGAGTAGTTTTACTACATAATATCCACAGCCGACAAAGGTTGAAAAAGAAGGCTTATTTTAAATTTTTTTTCCTGGAATATGCCAACTCCAAAACATAAAAATAGAAGTAAAAGCTATCTTGAAAAATTGTTCCCTTCAAATCTCTGTATTCTTTGAAGTATTTTCTCTTGTCAGCAAAAGATAAAAAGGGATAATATGGTTTGCCACGTACACTTTTTCTTTTGGATAAATTTCTACCAAATAGGGGATTTTTATTACACAGAAAAAAAGGTTTTATAACATTTCAAAAAGGGGAATAAATAAAAAAAATATAACTTTCTGGGCAGCTCTCCTACTCCTAAGCAAAAGAGGAAATATCATTCCTTGGCAACAACTCCACCACGTAGCTCATATCCAGGGGGGAAAGTGAAAACTTCCAGGGAAACTCAGCCTGTTCAACTGTGGCAACAGAACACGAAATAAATAGATGGACATGTCAGGAAAATGTTGCCGCTGGTCTACATTCATTACTATAACAAAATATATATGGATAGAAACTTTGAACCAATGCAAATTACAAAAAGTTTCCTGATTCTTATCACATCTTTTGGATGACAATTGATGTGTTCGACTACCTCTGAGAGAGAGAGAGAGAGAGAGAGAGAGAGAGAGAGAGAGAGAGAGAGAGAGAGAGAGAGAGAGAGAGAGAGAGTCAAACACATATCTTATATGTGTGCTCCATAGAAATTATGAAAACAACGGTAACTGCAAAATCGTATTTTAAGCGCTGAATCGTGGATGCCCCCTTGTGCATAAAACTTCCACAACATTAACCAATTCATGCACCTATACAAAAGTCTCATCAACAGAATGCAAGGTTTGTGCGTGTATGTGCTCATAAGTGTGATAGTGAGGCAGCTTAGGTAGCTGAAGGGGACATACTGGATAACAGCACCAAATTTTTTCCAGGTATACCTCAGTAGCCAGGCTTCAGTTCTAGAACCGGCGCCAGGTGACCAGAGCAGCAGGATGTCTACACAATGCAACTTTATACTTGATTATACAGATACATGCTTATTACATTATATCTGCTATATACATGCTTATTACATTATATCTGCTATACGTTGTAAGTTTATCTGCTATATGTTGCAATTTTTCTATTGTTTCAAGATTTGAGGACTGAATTTTATGAAGATGAAATGGACACAGTGCATTATTTGTCAACAAACTACAACTGAATCCCTGTGCTGCCCATTGAATGCACGTGGAATATACAAGTCAGCACCAGTGGCCTATGTATTATTCCTAGAGAATGTGACTCACTTCAGAGAACTGAACTCGTTGCCAGTGCCACTGAATTTCAGCAGTGATATCACAGTGGATGACCTCATTAGGAATCAGGCACAGTGTCGGAAATCCTGTCATACATAGTTCAATAAAAACAGAGTGGAAAGAATATGAAAGAGGAAGAAAGATGGTAGCCATGAAGGCAGGTAGCAATGGTCACGACAATCATTTGATAACACCAGCAGCATATTTTGCATTAAGCAAGATGGACTTCGGCATGAATGTACAACTCTAGACACAGGTGATAATGTCAAGTTTATTGCTAGGGATCTACAAGAAACAGAACTAATGGACAGGACTGAAGGCGCCTCTGACTGACCTTATTGCCCTAGAAGCAAAATATCATCTTACTTGCCTCATTGGTTTTCAGAATTGCCATCGCTCTCTAGTGGGACAAAGAGAAGCTTTGAAGGATGAAACTGCAAATGTGAAGACGCTCAAGGCAAGAGCTTTACTAGAACTCCTCACGCATACTGAAATCAGATAGAAGAGGGTACATTCTGCTTCAGGCTTGCTTCATGAAGACACCTCTATGAGAAACGACTTGCAGACTTTAGTATTACCAGTGAGATCAACAAAGAAGGTTCAAGGAACAAGTTTTTAATCATTTCCACTACGCCCAGGAGCAGAGTGGTGGGAAACAAGTGATACTTGTGTTTCAACAAGGAATGCAGCGAATGCTGAGGCAGGAATTCACACCAGAGTATGAGAGAGATGCTTTGATTTTGGCAAAGGCTGCAAGGATTGTGCAAAATGAAATCTTCAGCTCAAGTGGGTTCGATTTTAATGGTGCCCTCCCCAGTGATTGTCAGAAGAAGGTTGTCCAAACCCAACTCAAATCTCTGATAACCATGCTGATGCAAGGAACTGATCTAAAGGACCAGGAGACCACAGATTCACAGGCTTGTCTCACAGTCTCACAGGTAGAAGACCAACAATCACGAGCAGAGTGCCCTAAGTGACTCACAAGTCTCTCGGGTAACAAGATCACTTCATTCATTAGTGTGAACCGCCCCTTCCTTCGTACATCGGCCTCAACATACACACACACTCAAGGTCAAAATAACTGGTGAAAAAGATGTATGAACTTGGCATCAGTGTCAGTTATGACAGAGTTCTGCAAGTAGAGAATGAATGTAGGAATTCCATCCATGAGCCTGTCAAGAGGAACTCTTTGCTTCTGTTAAGGTCACCATCCAAGGGGAAGAGCAAGCAGTCAATGAATGTTTCCCTGCTAAAATATGATGTGCCTCTTTTCTCTCATCTGTACATAGTTGCTCAGAGCAAGGATACAATATGGAAACTTTCTTTAAGTATGAAAATCATCCATATCCCCTTTCTCTGTCTGAAAGAGGAAAACTACAACAAGGAAAGAAGTCTGACCCCATTAGTATCCTTGTGCAAGAAAAACAAAATGCTCAGAATGAACCTCTGCCATTTCTGGATGTAAGGACTCTGGACGGTGCCGCTGTGGTGCACATGTTTTTCCCTACTAACGTCACCACATTCAGTGACTATGCTAATGGTGTTTTCATCCCCCACATCCTGAAGCTACTTAAATCCTGCTGAAGAGCTGATGTGGTATGGGACAGCTACATTGCCGGGTGTATCAAGGAGTCAACAAGAGAGAAAAGGTGAATAGGTGTATGCAGAAAGGTTAGTGGGCCAACAAAGGTACCTGGTAACCGATCCGACTCCCTCCAGGACCCCACAAACAAGGAGGAGCTTTTCCAGTTTCTTTCAGACAAAGTTCGCTCCAATGACTGGCCAAATGGAAAAGAGGCCTTCATAACGTCAGGCACAGATGTGATCAGCAGAGGTTCAGCCCACTCCATGCCACGAAGTGACAAGAGGAGGCCAATACCAAGATTGTCATTCACCAGAAAGATGCACTGGACAAGGGATGCTCTACTTGTTTAGGATGCACTGTGGACACAGACATCATTGTCATATTGATAGGAAAGTACCATTCCCTGACCAGCCAACATCAGATGGCAGCAATCTTGGTAGCCTTTGGAACTGGAAAGAACTTCATGTACTGGGATGTCCATGCTATTTACCAAACTCTGGGGAAAGATAAGTCATCAGCACTGCCTATGTTTCAGTTTCACAGGTTGCGATACAACTTCTGCTTCTTTGGCAAAGGGGAAAAAATCAGTATGGGGAGCTTGGAATGCCTACAAGGAGGTGACAGAGGTTTTCAAGAACATTATGAATCAACCCTACATGGCTATGACAGTGAACTGCAAGGAATTTCAGTTGCTTGAGTGCTTCACCGTAATCATCTACAGTAATACAAGCAACTTGGACTCTGTGAATGAGGCACGTAGGGAACTCTTCTCTCAGAAGAATAGGACAATGGAGAACATCCCCCTGACATAAGAAGCGCTTGTACAGCATGCACTGCATGCAGTCTAACAAGCTGGAATTTTGGCAACCAGTGATCAGTGTGAACAGAAGCCTCCAACTCCAGAGGGCTTTTGGGTGGCATTTTGAGAGTGCAACATGCACATGGCATCCTGTGTGGTCCAACCTTCCTGTTGTATCCCAGTCCTGCAGTGAACTGGTCAAGTGTGCCTGCAAAATTGCTACATGTGTAGGACGATGCTCATGCAAGAAAGCAAACTGGAAATGTATCGAACTATGTAGCTGCCGAAATGAAAAGTAACTTAAAAGCTTTAATCAGTTTGACATATAAGAATTTTTTGTTGTTGTTGTTGTTGTTGTTGTTGTTGTTGCAGAGGAAGGTGAATAGTTTATTTTTCTATAGATTCTATTGTTTATATTTCAATGTTTCAAACTCAGTTTTTTTTTTGCAGATTCATCAATTATAACCCATCAAACTGACCTTCATGCTTTACTCTGCCTCTTAGTTGTGTACGTAATAAGATTATTTCAATAAATTTTATGACAGATATCCATAATTTGCAAGATAATGAGAAACTAATGATTGATTGATAGCAGAACAAGAAGGGAATACAAGCAAAGCGTATCTTCTCAGGAGAGAAGAAAAGGATAGATAAGAGGCAGGTAAAAAAAAAAAGTTGGGGTGTCAGTTGGGCCAAAGAGTGGCATATAACATGAAACTAAACTAAGAAAGACCTCAAAAGAGGAAACATGACAAATTTGCACCATTTTAACTAAACATCACATGGTCTGAAAAAACATACATTTTTTATTTGATCTTCATATGTCTTGAATGTCACCACTTTACAAAAGTGATTCATATAAGCTTAAGAGGGGTCAAATCTCTTGGCGCTGGTTCTAGAATATGCGCATGGAACCTAAAGACTGCATGATATAAATTTGGTGCTTTTATCCGGCATGTCCCCATCCCTTTGAAAATCAGGTGCTAAGCTGCCTCACTATGAGCTTGCGGGTAATTTTAAAGTGGAGTTTAACAGCAATCACATCAATAACCTGTCCACGTCACTCATGAATCTTGCTCTCCTTTCAAAATATCCATCACCTACTTACACTTTAACTTCCCAAGACTTTCTTTAGGCTACTCTCTCTGCTTTCAAAATACCTCAGAAGTAACTTGGATGCTTTAATTTTCTCCCTCTCAAAAAAATTATATCATTTATTCATTCTAACTTAACAAGAACTTTCTTGCTGTACAAAGAGTCCCAAGTCTTGATAAAGTCATAAAACGCAATCTGGTGATAAACTTACTTCTTTCACTGCTCATCCTACTCGTTAACTGCCTTTCCACCAATGTTTCATCTGAATAATACCTTCCTTCTACTATACATCAAGTTCTCTACTTTCTGAAACTATGCTGTCATCCTACAAATCCTTTTCTTGTTCTCCCAACGTAACCTATGGCCTTGCTTCCGATCTAAAATTGATTATTCTATTGCAAAATTTGAACCATAACCTTTTTCTTTTTCATGCTTGTCAGTCACTTATCCGGTACTGCTCCCATAGCTTTTAATCGAATTTTTTCTTTCAAAATTTCACTTGTGCAGAAGACGTTGCAACAAGGTACAAGCACTTATGTGTATCATTACAAAAGAATGGCACAAAGGCTCTACGAGTTTTAATATAGAAAAATTATAATAAATTTCCTCCACATGAATTGTCTCAAATTAAGGAAGCCTGATCGCCTATGTAATTGGAATATCAATACCTTCAAATCTGACAACACACTGTAGCTCATCTCTGCTAAGATTCCTTCCCAAATGCTCATTGTTGACAGCCATACTTTTCAATCCTGCCATTCAGTCTGAATATTGCACAATGCTTACATCACTCTGAACCAGAATGAATCAAGGCAAACAATTTCACCTTGCAGTCTTTGGAGCCTTTTGTGTGGCAAGTAACAGATGAAAAACCCTTCCTCCTAAGGAAACTGTCAGTGGTGCCTTGCCTTACACCACACATTCAATGATACTTAGCTAGTAATTAGCCACTTAATAGTTAAAGCCCTTGCTTATCATTCTTATTGTTAACACATATATCTCCTCATTTTAGAAGCCTGTTTATGCTCAGCACACTATCTAAAAGTGCATTCCTATTATGGTAGATGACATCTTCACAACTCTACCTAATTGTCAGCAGCTACAATACTTAAACTCTCCTAGTCTACTACGTGATCATCAGCCTAGAATTCACAGTGTGATCAAAATTGGATAATCCAGTGTAATTCACATCTGGTCTTACTCTGTCAAGAGTCTAGCAAAATTTTATACCACTGATCACAATATTTCAAAACATTTTAACAATTATCATAAGGCTTCTGTTTGTAACACCACTTCTCTCTTATAGAAAAGACTTTGCATTTCTAATGTGACTAGTAAGTTTTCACTGTATTCAATGGTGTTGCTGATACGGCAATGTGTTTCCATTCTTGTGGTCTATTACAGTAATATACTCCTCACCACACAACACTGATCATTTCATTAGTAGTTCTGAAATTAATTATTTTTATATGGTGAAAAGTGTAAAGTCTTAACAAATATTCTCCCCTTTCTTCTCAGCAGTCTCTGACAATTTTCCTAGTCTTTTTTATCTAACTAGATGATAACAGTAAAATGTGTTTTACCACTGAAACGCCAAAACTTTAATTCAGAAATACCAAGACAAGGTTTATTCTTGTTTCTTCTTTTAATCCTTCCAGATTTGTCTAAGATCCTGGAAATGGCATCTTAAGTATTAGTTCTGAAGAGCCTCTAACATATTACTATTTTTTATATAGTTAAAGTAAAGGTATGTCATCTTTTCACCATTATCAGTCTGTATTCACTTAGAAGTTGTCTGCCATTATTCTACTGTGAGAACTATTCAAGCAATGCCATGTCCATTTCTGAATTACATAAATGGTTTCTAACCTTCCAGTACCCCTCCTAAGCAAAACGCTGATGTCAATTGAGATATCCAAGAGCATATACTAACTCCATTTCATAAAAACACAAATGGTTATGAACTTCCCACTACCTTGCACCAGCAAAACACCACTGTCAAAAATTGCATGAGCTTTTGCCAAATCCACTTCCCAATCAGGCAAACAGCTATAAACTTTCCATGACCTCTCTTAAGCAAAACAATAGCATCAGTCACGTGCTGCATGTGCTATGTTAAATCCACTTCCTAAACACAATACTTTTCCAATACCTTTCATCAGCAAAGCAACTGTGTCAAGAGCTGCACAAGCATATGCAAAATCCACTTCCCAATCAGGCAAACAGCTATCACCGTTGCATAACCTCTCCTAAGCAAAACAACAGCTTCAGCCAAAAGCTGCAGAGCATATGCTATATCCACTCTAAACACACAATTGGTTTTACACTAGCTCTTCTCAACAAAACAGGTGGTACAATAGCACCTATCTGAAATAATGAACTCTTGACCAATCCATCATATAATTCGAAAACACCGAAACAAAGACCTGACTGACTCTCCTTTGGGCACTCTGTCTCTGTCTGACAATGGTTTTGATGTTCCTTATGAATACTATGCTTTTTCTTATTTTCCTTCATCCTTCGCTCTTTCTATAGGTTAATAAAGACAAATGGTATTCATATTCAGCACCTTAAGGGGATGTAAAGTTTATGCATTGCTCAAAGTCTAGTCATTCAGAGCTACTGTGACCAACAGACCATTAGATAAATCTGCATGTAATAAATTTTTACTGCATCTGTACATGGGCCCAAAAAACACTTCCTTATTAATCATGACTGATTGCTCCTCTCCTGCTATAAATACATACTAAGCATGACCCTCTCTTCTACTGTAACATCAGCGTGCAGACGTCTGCAGTTGGTACAGAGCTGGGGTAGGAATTTGGGGATAAGGGAAATAGTAAGTCAAGATACTGGAATGAGCTAAAAACCTAACAGGAAAATGTATCTTATCTCTAAAATCACACAGTCAACCAACCCTTTAAAATCTGATACCTGACATCTCAACACACAACACATGATAAATAGAAAAAAGAACACATCAAAATTACAAAAAACATATTAATTTACAGAAAACCATACACATCATAAGACAGATTATAATATATATATATATATATATATATATATATATATATATATATATATATACATATATATATATATACACACACACACATATATATATATATATATATATATATATATATATATATATATATATATATATATATATATATAAATGAATGTTAGTGTGTTTGTATGTAGGTTTGTAACTTTGTGCGCTATAGAATTCCGAACCACTTGACTGATCTAGACAAAATTTAGCACGTAGCCATCATTTGACCCAACTTAGATAATATGGTAGGTTTCAAACACTTACCCAGGCCCCCTTCCCCTTCCCCATCCGACTTCCCTCTTCCCTTTGTAACTTTGCGGTAAATAAACTCCACAGGTTTATCATACCTCACTTCATGTACTTGATACCATAGAAAATATATTATTGAAAATGCTTTTCTTTCCTGTTATTAATAATTCTGTATCAAGGGTTATGCTTAGATTTAGGGAGGGTTGTGTTTAGGTTTAGTGGGGGCGTGCGTTTAGGTGTAGTGGAGATGTGTTTAGGTTTAGTTAGGGGTGTGCTTAGGTTTACTGGGGCTGTTTCAGTTAAGTGAGGGCGTGTTTAGGTTTAGTGGGGGTTAACTGGGACAGTCACCAAAGTAATATCTGGATAAAATGGACAGTCACCGACTCACCACGGTAATACCTGGGGGACAGTCACTACACTAATGTCTGGATAAAATGATCACCAAACTGATAACTGGATAAAATGGATAGTCACCACAGTAATACCTGGATAAAAGGGACAGTCAGCACAGTAATCCCTGAATAAAAGGGACAGACAGCACAGTAATACCTGGATAATTGGGAGAGTCACCACAGCAATACCTGGATAAATGGGACAGCCACCACAGTAATATCTGGATAAAAGGAACAGAAAGTACAGTAATGCCTGGATATATGAGACAGTCATCACAGTAATACCTGGATAAATGGGACAGTCAGCACGATAATATCTGGATAAATGGACAATCACGCCAATAATACCTGGATAAAAGGGACTGTTAGCACGGTATTATCTGGATAAAAGGGATAGACAGCACAGTAATACCTGGATAAAGGGACAGTCACCACAATAATACCTGGATAAAAAGGTCAGCACAGTAATACCTGGATAAAAAGGACAGTCAGCACAGTAATACCTGGATATATGGGACATTTACCACAGTAATACCAGAATAAATGGGACAGTCACCACAGTAATATCTGGATAAAATGAACAGTCACCACAGTAATACCTGGATAAAAGGGATAGTCAGCACAGTAATACCTGGGGGACAGTCACTACAGTAATGTCTAGATAAAATGAACAGTAACCTGGATAAGTGGGACAGTCACCATAGTAATATCTGGATAAATGGGACAGTCACCACAGTAATACCGCGATAAAATGGAGAATCTGCAGAGTAACACCTGGATAAATGGGACAGTCATCACAGTAATACAGTAGCTGGATAAAAGGGACAGACACCACAGTAACATATGGATAAATGGGACAGTCAACACAGCAATATCTGGATAAAACAGACAGTTATTGCAGTAATACCTGGATAAAAGGGACAATCACCATACTAATACCTGGATAAATGGGGCATACAGTCACCATAGTAATATATGGATAAATGGGACAGTCAACACAGTAATATCTGGATAAAAAAGACAGTCAGCGCATTAATTCCTGGATAAAAGGGACAGTCAGTGCAATTATTCCTGGATAAAAGGGACAGTTTGCACAAGGAGATGCAGGAAAATTTTTCCGGGTCCTTCAGGGTTTTCCCGGGCAGTGCCAGATTGGTATATATATATATATATATGTATATGTATATATATATATACAGATATAATATATATATAGATATAATATATATATATATATATATATATATATATATATATATATATATATATATATATATATATATATATATATATATAAAAGTGAATGTTTATGTATGTTTTTATGTTTGTTTATTTGCGTGATATAGAAATCTGCACCACTTGACCGATCTAGACAAGTTTGGCATGCCATCATTTGACCCACCTTAATTAATAGGGTGGGTTTAAAACCCGTACTTCCGCCCACTTCCTCTTGCCCCAACCCCCCAACCCCTCTTCCCTTTGTAAATTATGTGGCAAATAAACTCTACGGATTTATCATACCTGATTTCATGTACTCGAGGCCCCAGAAATATATTATCAAAAATGCTTTTCAGTCACCACAGTAATAACTGGATAAAAGGGACACACAGTACAGTAATATCCTGTAAATGATCCAATTTTAATTCTTTATTTTGTTTTGAACTAGTTT
>JANJGK010000001.1:41306862-41321862 GCA_039081455.1 Macrobrachium rosenbergii
AGGCCCAGCAAAGTGCTATCCGAGAACGATATCGACCGGTCCAGCGAGGAGCTATATATAATTACGGAGAGCATAAATTTGAAGTGCTTACAACAATCATATTTTTATCAAGGAATGTTCTTCCAATGACACCTACCTAAGATTTGTAGAAAGTATGTAATTCTGAGCATGTGATTTGAAAAAAAATATTAACATGAAAAATGAAGAAACCCGTCTACAAAGCAACTATATGAGCAAAAGCTTTTACAGCATTAAAATTAAAATCCAACACGTGAAAGCGTTAAGACTAACACTGAAAGGTTATGAAAAGTGCATATTATGTTTTTAGCTAACCCAATATGATCGACTCTGTCATCTCTAAAGTATATCTGATAAGCGCAAACTCTGTTATGGTGATATTAATACAGTTTCATATAATATTACCAGGAATCATTTCTAGATTTAACCTAAAAAAAGTAGAGTCAAAATGAGACCCTGACATACATGAATGGAAGGTTGCTGACATAAAAATTCTGCAGCTCTGAATTATACAAATCACAGCCACCAAAGTCACAACTGGGATGCACAGTTCTTTTAGAGCTTGTTGAGTCATATGCATATGACAGAGACTGTCCTTATCTAATATTAATCAAGACGATTTGGAAGTTTTGGTAATCCTGTCTATTTCGTAATTCTTTTAGAACCTTCTTCATGAAAACAATTCACGTGATTCAGCATTCATCAGCCTGCTCTTGTAAACCCCATACCTACTATAAATAAAGATTTTTTTTATGCGTTTGTCACCAGCCACATGAGAGAGACAAAAGTATGATACACGAAAATGCTAAGTAGCATATGTGGAAACTTGAAAGTAGACAAAAAAAAAACACACACACACACACAAAACACAGCGGCGTCACATGCAAAAATCGGCAATGGGACATTTTTAAACAAGATGAAAAGCAGTTTCACTTTTTTACGATTGCGGAAAGTTGCAGAATTGTCATTTTAAAGCTAAAAGATTACTTTTTAATTGCAAGTAGTCATTTTCTTTTAGAGGGAAACCAGATAACATAGCAACGCAGAATTTAACCACGTTCCAAAAAACAAAAAATAATAATAATAAAGCCAGTGGGTTTTTTATTCGTAAAAGCTAATGGATTTTTTTTTTAAATGACAGTTTAGCCAAACTGTTTTGATAGTAACAGTAACGTCAGAGGACAAACATAAAACCATTGAGCCGGTTAAATATATATATATATATATATATATATATATATATATATATATATATATATATATATATATATATATATATATATATATATATATATATATATATATATATATATATATATATATATATATATATATATATATATATATTCGTCATTTTAAAGTTGGAACAATACTTTACCTCTTTAATGAAAGTTGTAGCTTTCATCCAGATGGTAACAGTAACTTGAAGGTCCAAGCTAACTATTAACCAATGCTCTAAAACAAAGCATTTCACCAACAAAGCCTCTAAAAAGAAACACTTAAAAATCCCATCACCAACAAAGCCTCTAAAAAGAAACACTTAAAATCCCAATCTTTTAGTTATTTTTCTAAAAGGGACATTTCTTTTTAGCACAAAAAATTCCCCATACTCTATTAAACTATTGATAATAAATTTAATAAAAACTGAAACAAAAATCCTTCATTTTAATTCCATTCTACATAATGAACGTAAATATTTATAGAAAGAGCAAACGTAAGAGAGAGAGAGAGAGAGAGAGAGAGAGAGAGAGAGAGAGAGAGAGAGAGAGAGAGAGAGAGAGAGAGAGAGAGAGAATAACAGTAAAGGTAGAATTCATCAAGTTTTCTGATATCAGTCGGGTGTAAGAAAAATCTTGTACTAAATTCACAGTCAATCTGTTCAGAGGGGAAAGGTGCAAACTCAGAACAACTACAACGCGAGTTATGAAGTGACATTTAATGTTCGACTGGTTCAGGATAAAGCCATCAAGTGGAAGGGAAAAATCCCTCGGTTTAAAGGTCATTCAACAAAGAATTGATGAAACAACATAGAACATGTGTAATGAAATGTAAACAGATTTAGATTTCTCACTTTTTTTTATGTTGAAGTGAAGGGTAACAACCTTTCAGGCGCTCAGTATTTTGGAGCAAATTTTAATATTGCTTAATATACATTATGAATCTCATTTTTCCAGAGTGTAAGAGCTTGAAGGCTTTTCCTTTGCCTCCATATTCAATTTAAAAAAAAAAAACATGTACGGTCTTTAACTACGAAAAATTCCTTTATTAACAGTACTTTCACTGTTTTGGGCTCCGTTTTTCTTGAGCAGGTCCGCGTGACTGTTACTTCATAATTCAATTGAATATCTTTTCTGTGTTATTTTCTCATGTACAGCCTATGCTTTAGTCTGGTAATTCTTTGTCCATAATGGCGTTTTTCCCTAGTGGGGTCCTAAGGTTTATACCATTGTGCTTCTGTAACAAGGGTTGCATTTTTGTTTAATAATAATAATAATAATAATAATAATAATAATAATAATAATAATAATAATAATAATAATAATAATAATAAACATTGAAACTGGTTACAAAATTCTTTATTGACGAAGGTACTCGAAAACTAATTAATATTTTCAGTATATCTGCCCTATATAACAGTAAGCACAATAAATAACGGCGAGGTAGTAGACCTCAGATAAAGAATGACTGATATTCACTTTGCCAAAGGAAATGTTGCCATAAAGCTGAAAACTATCAGACTCGTCCTATGCGTCAAATTTCCACTCTGCCTCCGTGGAAATGGTCAGTACTACTTACAATTATCTTAAATCTCACAAAGAATGACAAACAAAATAGGCCTTGTAGTCTGACGAAAAATAACTGCCAAAAAATTCAAAACACAAAAGTCTTTCGGGCAATCGGGCAACCAACGCTTATTAAAGAGGAAATATCAAGAGAACATTAATAAACATTCACCCGCCTTCTCCCTAAGGAGAGAAAATGCTCATCCTCCGACAGAAAACAGTGCAGGATCACCTGATATAAACAACAAATACCACAGAAGTGTTTTGCCAAATACGAATCTTTCGGAGAAAATTTGCATTATTTGTCGACACTATCTTTCATCAGTTCAATTACAGATTATCAGAAACAAGGAATTCTTCATTCAGTAAAAATGGTGATTAAGCTACTATCCCGACGGCCAATAATGAATGCTTTGATGAACATTCCCTAACCATTGGTTTTGATGCTAATGCTTGTTTCAGCAAATTATGTTACCATAAAAAGCATTTCCCTTTCGTTTTTCCTGCGACGGATCCAAAAGAGTAAGAAGTCAATGACTTCGACGGGGCCATGTGTGTGTGTGTCATTAAATAATTTACGGTAACATGAGGTGGTTCCTAAGAAAACTAACACATTTATACTTGAGTTACTAAATTGCTGGTGAATCCTTGTGCGGAAAAAAAAATACTTGCACAGAATTAACCCTTTCATGCACCTACACAGGGGGTTCACCATCAGTGTGTCGAAACCCATAAGCATACTGCGCCACTCACCTATCATCTTACACATGATATCTTGTTTCCCAAAATGTTGAGGCATTCCTTGTCTTATTCCTCATGCGCTATACCAAGTATTTTCTGTCTTCTCTTCTCACTTCTCATAGAATTTCTGAATTGCTCACTTTATACGAGCCTATCAGCCCTCATTCTTTCCACATGGCACGACCGTCTGAACACACTATTTGCCTTTCTTACCTGCACTAACTGTTTTAACACTAATAAATGCTTATATTTTTCACTCTCTCAATGCATATATATATATATATAAATATATATATATATATATATATATATATATATATATATATATATATATATGTATATATATATATATATATATATATATATATATATATTTATATATATATATATATATATATATATATATATATATATATATATTACATATATATGTGTATATGTATATATATAAAACACATCGCCACAGGTAAAATAAAAGACGGTGTAGGCTCTGGTCAGTTGTGATCTTATTTAATGGATTAATAAACTCAAAACCGGTCTGGACCCACAACCAATCTGTTATTGCATCAGCTGTGGCAATATGTGATAAATAAATCACGTGTGAATGTAATTATAAACGTTACAATACATTATATATATATATATATATATATATATATATATATATATATATATATAGATATATATATATATATATATATATATATATATATATATGTATATGTATATATATATATATATATATATATATGTATATATATATGTATATGTATATGTATATATATATATATATATATATATATATATATATATATATATATATATATATATATACTCACATCAATATCGAACCCAGGTCTTTCATTTGGAAGGCAAGGACACTGCCAACTAAGCTGCACAAGTCATAAGAGAAGTTGTAACCTAAGTACCACTGTACCCAAGGCTATGCCTGGGCAGACTAACTGCCTCGCCCACCGGTGAGTTTTCCCCAACTTCCCGATTCAGCAGTGACCCAGTTGACAGCATTTCATTCGAATTATCGCTTCTGAGTGAATATGATAGAAATGATCAACACACAATTACGTGTGGAACGGAAACTGAAAGACCTGGGTTCGATCCTGATGTGAGTCAGAAATTTATTTATGTTCCACACGTGACTGTGTGTTGATTATTCATATATATATATATATATATATATATATATATATATATATATATATATATATATATATATATATATATATATATATATAAATATATATATATATATATATATATATATATATATATATAGATAGATAGATAGATAGATAGATATATATATATATACATAAATATATAAATATATATATATACATATATATATATATATATATATATATATATATATATATATATATATATATATATATATATATATATATATATATATATATATATATATATATATATATATATATATATATATATATATATATATATATATATATATATATATATATAAGTCCTTTAACTTCGAACAGGAGAAATAAATACGATCCACCATCGCCTGCAAACTGAAGGCCTAGGGTACGATCTCAATGAATTCCCAGCCACGTGCTGGTACTACGTCAGGTCAGGTTTAATTAGGGCCTGGACAGCCGTGACTCCTCTCTCTCGACCCCTTTTCCCCTCGATCTTAAATCTGGTCCTGGTCAAAATAAAGTCAGTGGTGACCACACACACTGAATACAGTTTCCACAACACAGATTTCCTGTGGGCCAGCCCTCTCAAAACAAATATTCTTTTCAGTCCTCGGCGGTACTTTTTATTTTCTCACAACAGCGCTCAGGTGCGGTTTTACCTACACCCACTTCTTAACAGTCCCTCTATATGATATTAACCAACTCTCTCTCTCTCTCTCTCTCTCTCTCTCTCTCTCTCTCTCTCTCTCTCTCTCTCTCTCTCTGCCGCATACATGACAAAAGGTCAAGTTTAATTCAGTACCGACAAGCCGACTGATATTCTTAAATAGAAACGTTGTCGCACGATTACTAAAAAAAAATAAAAATAATTTATCAATTTACAGTTTTCTGAATCATACTTAAAAAACAATCCTGCTGTACATCTGCCGCCTTATCAGGATAAAAACAGCCTCTGAACATCCTTTTATACCGAAAGTGTCATAAGGATTAGACACATACACTTATCCATATCATAAAATCTGATATAAATTACATGAGTGGTTTTTCTTTGCCTCTGGCTTCGCACCTGACGATCGTCATAAAAAAAAAAAACCAGCCTCAAAGCCTTTACACCCCCCGTCCTTTCTTGATCCACTTTATTTCCAAGCAAAATAAAAGAAAAAAAAAATCATGCCAAAGTGCCATTACATATACGTATATCTTTATGCTCACTTTAGAATGATCGTCTTACTCTAGTCTGAACCTCGGTCATATAGGTACGCGAACGGCACTTAACGCATCGGAATGTTCTGACAAATCAGGCATGACCGTCGATGCACTCGTCGTAAAGCCGGACAAAAGTGCCACCCGAGACATAAACGGAATTCTGAAGGGCAACGCGTTTGAGCTACCTCTGGCCAAACAAATTTGAGATTCAGCTGAAGAAAAATGCTGAATTAAATGCTAAGAGGAAAGTGGACCCGTGAATTACTATTATAATCATTTGTGTCGAGGCCTTCTCCTACGCAAATTTCTTTGAATATCGTCACAATGCTCTGTAAGACCCCAGGCAATTCTGCACTCCCACAGGACAGACCTACTGATTCGGTTTTAATTGAAGACCGAGACTAGAGCAAGGTCGAGTTATATCAATTGTATAAATAAAATGGAAATTTTCCGCATGTGGGGAGACCCTCGTGGCTCAATATAGACGATAACCCACTGTGTATTTCTCGCTTTTGATACTACTTTGTCAGCCGTACGGCTACAATGCTGTTACATAAAAGAGTTCTGTAACTGCATTAGGTAGCAAAAAGGGAAAATGAGACGGTAATTCATGACTCAAGGTCCAATTTCTTCCTAACAACTCTAAGAGGATTATGGTTCTGGAGTCAAACGAGATTTTTAAATTTGCAGAAGGATGCGTTTTCAAAAGTTGAATCATTTTCTGGTTCAATTTAATTTTTGCGGTTCGTTTTAATGACTTTGTTTTGGGCCTCTCAACGATTGATAGTTAAGTAGGAATTGTGTACTGCTTGATTAAAACATAGCTGTTTTCATTATTACAAATCGTATTTCAACAAGGAAGACATATTTTTAATATCGATGGAAATGGCAGTTGGGAGCCAACGGCAATACCAAATCAGTCAAAGAATTAGCGATTTAAAATCTTCAGCAATGAACTAAAAAGGAATAATCTAACTATAAAAAAGAATACACAAACGATCATAGAACAAAAGAGGCCAACTAGTCTTTGTCACCGGGTTATATTTATCTTGTTAGTAAATATAGTTGAAAGTTAACAACAACCTTATCATTACTTGAAAGAAACTGTAATTCCAACCAAGCTCCTTTTCTCTTTCTCTCTCTCACTCCACTCACTTAATAAATATGTCACCGGCAATGTGTGAAAAGCAGGCATTCTATGGAATGCCTAGGTAATATACACAATGCCTTTAGTTTTTAGGCAAGGTATGAAATATTTGTGTTGTTCCATATTTTTTCTGGGCCTTATATAGAATGCCTAGGCATTACAAAGAATGGCAAGTAATAATCTGGCAAACTGTAAAATAGGAAAGGTCTTTTCAAATAAAATGTCTGAAAATGAAACAACAGGACATTCTTACTGGGAGAACAAGAGAATCACAACAACAACCCAAAATTAATGTTTCATAATGAAATAAGAAAGTACAATAATTCGTTTCAAAAGAAACGAAAAAATACGAAATAAAGGAATCCAAGTAAAAAGTCACAGAAAAAAGTCACAGTAATCTCTCCTAGATAGTGACCACCAAGGGTTTTAACCCGGTATGTATCCACCTTTGCAGCGTGTTTTTACAAGCCCGTTGGGGATTTTTTTTAACCCGGTATGTACCCAGCTCTGCAGCGTGTTTAGTACAAGCCCGTTGGGATTCTTTTTTTTTTTTTACCCGGTACGTATCCACCTTTGTGGCGTGTTTAGTACAAGCCCGTTGGGGATTTCCATATACAGTAAACATAAACAAAAGACTGTAAATATAAAAAAAAAATAATAACCCCAAGACTTTATTACCAGCCACCATAAATTAATGTGACTTTTTTTCCTGTGACTTTTTTCCTAGCCGAAATTATGACTGTTTTTCCTCACCAAAATTGTGACTTTTTTTTTCGTGTGACTTTATTACCAGCCACCAAATGGAGAGCAGGACATTCTTACTAGGAGAGCAAGAGAATCACATCAACAATTAAAAATTAATGTTTCATAATGAAATAGGAAAGTAAAACAATGCATTTCAAAATAGACAACAGAAAAATACGAAATGAAGTACAGAATATTCTTACCAGGAGAACAACTGAATCACAACTATCATGATTGATTTGACTGCCAGTTTCTACAGCGGCAAAACCAGGCGCCACTAACGAGACTGCCGCATTCTATACTCTGCCGGTTTGCCTTTTGGCATCGTATAGAATGCCTAGGAAGTGTATGAAATATCAAGTATTTCATACTTTGAAGGCCGATTTTCGGCACTGTATATAATGCCTAAGCATTCGACAGAATGCCGGTTTTCACACATTGCCGGTAACAGTGTATGTATGTGTGTGTGTATATATATATATATATATATATATATATATATATATATATATATATATATATATATATATATATATATATATATATATATATGTGTGTGTGTGTGTGTGTGTGTGTGTGTGTTTGTGTGTGTGTGTGTTTGTGTGTGTGTGTGTGTGTGTGTGCAAGCATGCACTAATAAAAAAATCATGTATGTAGAGAGGTATGATACTTGCATCTTAAGCGAAAATGAAAAAGTGTAATTTCTCAGCAATTGGACCTTTAATGAAGGTCTAACTGGAGAAGAGAATGGGACTAACAATCTCATCCCAAATACACTATCTGCCATCTAAGGTGTAACACCTTCAAGTAAAGTAAGTATACCTTAGTTTTAACAGACCACTGAGCTGATTAACAGCTCTCCTAGGGCTGGCCCGAAGGATTAGACTTATTTTACGTGGCTAAGAACCAATTGGTTACTTAGCAACGGGACCTACAGCTTATTGTGGAATCCGAACCACAGTATAGCGAGAAATGAATTTCTATCACCAGAAATAAATTCCTCTAACTCTTCATCAGCCGGCCGCGGGAATTGAACTCCGGCCCATCGAATGACAGTCTGAAGCTCAACCGACTCAGCCAAAGAAACACCTTCAAGAGACACCACATTTAAGTGTAGATAGCGTAGGATTTATTTGTGGTGTTTGTATAAAAACGCGCACTCACCTGAGGTATCTGTGCGTAAAAAACAAATATGCTGTCCACGCCAAGGTCTACAGAATACCTTTAGCGTTCGTCTTTCATCTTTAGGCCTCGGAAAGGCTTGGAAGAAATGTAAACATACGAAAAAGATACGTATACCTATGCCAGAAAGTGTTAGCAACCTTCGCATCAAACATTGCTTTTACGGAAGTAACAGAATTATTATCAGTTGCTGTCTATAGTCTGGTTCTGGTCGAGGACACTACATACTACTAGAAGGCACCGTTAACGTGAAGGTAACAGATCTGGTCAGAGGCCACGTGAAATTACAATGAGAATTGATCGGATTCTCGAAAATCTTCAACTATCAATGACTGTGCATTATTATTATTATTATTATTATTATTATTATTATTATTATTATTATTATTATTATTATTATTATTCACTAGAAGACTAACAGTTTTGCAAGTTTTGCCAAACACTTCTCATTTTGAGGAGAACCGTGTCATAACCTTCAGCTTTCAGTCATACATCCGTATTAATAACAATCTTAATAATGGGTTTACCGTAAAAACTTTGGACATGTGGAAACTTTCGCGTTGATGACGGGATCATATTTCTTTATGCACATTATTCATACATCAAACCACGCACAATATTGCTACCCGATACATAACCAAGTAACTTTCGCCTACCTGGATCTTAGTTTTGAGTGAATGCGAGGATGGATTGAGGCATTTCTTCAAATTCCTCAACTTCTTACTCTACAGGTGTCATAATGGATTCGGAATTTCACTCCCGCAATGATGACTAAACACTTTCCGTTAGCTGAATTTTAATGTTTGAAGGGATGAATAAGTCAGAAAAACCATTCTTTACTTCTACGGCTCATTTTACTTTCGTTATTATTATTCGTTTTTTTTTATCACTGTATTATTTCCTTAGTGCAGAACCCAGTTCCAGTCAGCATTTTGTTTTGCAACCGTAATCATCACCCAATGACTACTGTTGCATTTCCAACAAATGTATATCAGCTGAATCAGGCAATATTCACAGATCAGCGAACTTGGCAATATATTATTTTGTGTCATATATTTGAGTTTCTTTGTAAACCCCGTCATTTCAGTAAATAAAAATAGGATTTTAAGTCTTTGTCAATGATAAACTCTGTGTGGATTTACTTGCGGTTTCTGGTGCACTTCAGACACCAAGTTTAATGACTAGATTATCTGAAAATTATAAAAAGTGCAAGAAGGTCAGTGTTTTTGTTGTTTTAGAATCCTATTTCATCCAGAGGTACATCACATCTCTAGGATTTGTAACTACAAACTTGAACAGATCATAGCACAGCGGAGTACATACAAAATTTAATCAACGCATTATGGACGTTGTCATCACATAATAAGCAATACACTTGATATACCCTCTTCAATTCTAGTTAACAATTCCTTTAACTACTTGCGGTACTATTCATTTAAGCTTTGGCACCCGTTTAAGTACTGATTATGTATGGAATTCACGATAGCTTGACTTGCACAAATCAGATAAAGGAATTAATATTAATTTCTTACATATAAAGAAAAGCCCATTACTGCATAAACAGGATGAGTTTTGGACCCTGGATTTCAATTATTCTAAGGATCACGCAATCCCTTCCTTTTCCTCTCAAGAGTTTCCACACAAATCATTTCTAGAAACCAGTAATATGACTGACAATTTTTCTTGGGAACGATTTATGGAATACGAAAACCTTAGATGAATACTTCGCAATACTTGAAGTTATTTTCCAAAATACCGAACACAGACGTCAGTAACCGCTTTGATTTAGCTAATCTATTATTTCTATGAAGTTTCGCACCGCTGCTTTCTACTATATGAGGCGTATTTAATCTATGGACTAACCATGCGGTACTGTTTCTGTAGAGTCTTGCTTTACAATTTCATGTCACACTACGAATGTATGATATACTGTTGTGATTCCACCATTCTTGCACTCCCTCTAGTAATCTAACTTCCCTCAATACCCTCTCCTTAATTTCCTGCCTCGCTTCCTCCTCTTGTGTCAGCTTCTACCACTTGATTGTTGATGGGAGACATGCAGGCTTACAGGCTTGCCTTTTACTGTGTTCTTTATTTCCAAGTCCATTACCACCACCCTATGCTGTGCTGCCACAAACTCTCCATTTAAAATTTTACACTTTCTCACCTCTCTTAGATGTGATCTTCTGCACATGAGGAAGTCAACTGGACTTTCTCTTGCTCCACTCTTGTAAGTGATGCACTGATTTTCTTTCTTTTCAAACCACGTGTTAACAATAACCAATTCAAATGACACTACGCAGTCCACAACTCTCTCTCCCTCGTCATTTCTCTCTCCAACTCCCCAGCCACCATGCACCCTCTCTATACCCTCTCTGGTCCTTCCAACATGTCCATTCATGTCATCACCAATAATTAATCTTCTTCTGCCGGGTATTTCACCCAACTTTCGGTCCACTTCCTCCCAAAATGCCACTTTCTCAACTTCATCACATCCTGCTTGAGGGGCATAAGCACTCACGATGTTGACTATTTTTCCATCTTTCCATCTAGGCACAGTTTCACAACCATTGCTCTGTCACTTGTCCTCTTCACGCTTATCACGCTGTCTTTTAAGCTTTTTGATAGAGGGAGTCCAACCATCAGCTTTCCTTCCTTGACGTCCTTCTTACAAGGCAAAATGATGTTTTTAACACTAATGATTTTAGAAAACGAACTTTTACCTGATTGGACTGGAATTTCTATAGCCCATGCTTCTTTAATTTTAAACTTGATTTTGTTTATACATTATTCCACAAAGCTTTACGACTTACTACTAAGTGGGACATGTTTCACAAGGAATATATATTCTTAGCAAATTATTTTAAAAACAACTGTTCTCCTATTAATTTTGTCAGTAAGATTTACCCAAAATTACTGAACAATTTCTTCTCCCTGCCAGTAAAACATCCTACGGTACCAAAACTGGAATTTTATGCCAGTTTCCCCTATGTCTGTGACAGTTCTTTTAAAAGAAAATTTACTCAGGTAATACAAGATCATTTTCCTGCTATAAAAGTTAACCTGATTCCGAAAAATCCCTTGACCATCTGCGCTCTGCTTCTGTTCAAGGATCGTCTGTACCCTTTCATGTCTTCGTGTGTGGTGTATAAAAATACTTGCCCCAGGTGTAACTCCGGGATTTATGTGGGATCCACACAGAGGCTCCTTAAGGTACGCATCGACTGTCATAGAGGGGTCAGTTTCCGGACAGGCAGCAGACTTACGAACCCGGAACATTTAATATAAGAGCTCACGCTAAAAGCTGTAAAACATACGTTGGAAATAAAGATTTTAAAATCATCGGGCAAACACCAAACACCCAGGAATTACCCATTTTAGAGGCCTTATTGATCAAACAACTGGTTCCCCCATTAAACAGGCAGTCAACAGCCACTCTCCTTTTCTTGTCTTGAGGTGTATTGTCTTCCTTTTTTATTTTTTATTTCCTGCCACTTATGTTTCGGTTATTCTTTCTGGTGGAAGGTTGGTCCAATGCAATGTCTTACTTTGTGAATTTTAATGTATCTTGATTTCTTTCAGAATGTATAATCTATTAACCTGTGGCAATACATTCATGTTCGAAAAAATAAAGGATAATAAAAAAGGCTTTAATTTTGTTCCACTTAAAGAAAGAAAGGGCGTTACTTATGCCGCGCCCTGTATATACATAAACATACATACATACATACATACATACACACACACACACACACATATATATATATATATATATATATATATATATATATATATATATATATATATATATATGTATATATATATATATATTTATACAAAGGGACACCCTTCCAAAGCCAACTCATCCTTCACGCTTTGCAGAAGGAAGTAAGGTAAAATATAACATTGATGCTTTTAAGAGAAAAGTAAGGTAAAATGTAAATTCTTTCATGCTTGTCAAAGAAGTACAATCATTTTTTCATCACACTGCTGACTGACAGGAAGGCTATGGAAAACAATGCCCCTTCTTAAATCTCTTAATTATGGTCCCCCACATACTCTGTTAATCTCCTTTTCTTTGGACCTGTGACTGCTCTGAAGCCTCTGTCCCAGGAATGAAGCCGCTTGGAGACAAATCTCTGTCGTAGGCTAAGATGAGCAAGTGAAGAGGATTAACTCGAGGAGTTAGATCAGAGGCCCATAGCAACCTACCATATAGCCCTAGCCTTGCCATGTGGTTGACCGGGTCAAAGAGAGCGTGCCAACAGTCTAAGGGCACGCTCATAGAAAATGGAGTGTCAGGAGAGGCCGGGAATTTAATCCATCAAAGGTCATCCAAGGGGCCAAGCGACCTGAACAGAAGTAGATACATTCTGGATGCAGAGACTGAAGCACCTTTCCTCTTTGACTTTCCTGCTCCTTCTGTGCTATACCCCTGACCACGTGGCTATCTTGCTTAGCCCAAGTATTTTTCCAGTGAAAGCCCCCTTAACCTCCTCCTCCATTCTTATCTACGGTGAAGATAAGGCTCCAACAAAGGTAACGTACCTGGTTCAGATGTGTTTCTTTGTCAGTCACAAACTTATTAACCTTTCATTGATTTTTACTTTCCATTTTCAAAGAGCAAATTTCCATGTTAGACCTGACTTTATTATTGCAGTGCATTAATTTAACCCGTAAGTGTTTCCAGTGTCGTCAAACGAAATACCTTGGCACCTTCCATGCACTTCTCGATTATTTCTTTGATTACACCGTTTCTTCCATCACATAAACTCGTGCATTCTCCATTGCAGATGGAGACGCTTGCTGTGGAATCTTTCTTTTGATTGTGCCCTGCTAGCCATGGTCTCAAACCACTGCTACCCAACC
The DNA here is from genome assembly GCA_039081455.1 of Macrobrachium rosenbergii. Taxonomy (NCBI): domain Eukaryota; kingdom Metazoa; phylum Arthropoda; class Malacostraca; order Decapoda; family Palaemonidae; genus Macrobrachium; species Macrobrachium rosenbergii. Next base: position 41,320,737 of record JANJGK010000001.1, read on the forward strand.
TACAGTGCCATTGAAGTAGATTTCTTTGTCTTCCTTCAGTTATTTATTTGTTAGCATAATTGAGTATTCAGCAGGAATCTTTTTACCTGCCTATTTTATTTCCCATTCTTCTGATGTTTGCTTAGTGTAAATATATGTGAATATAGTAAACCTAAGTGTTTATCTGCAACATCTCCTTGCTGAGTAAAGCCCTCAGCTCATCTCTTCTCTTGGTAAAATCATAAAGGTAATCTCCCTGCCCACAATTCCAAGCTCCCTCTCAGGCAACAACATAAGAATATATATATATATATATATATATATATATATATATATATATATATATATATATATATATATATATATATATATATATATATATATATATATATATATATATATATATATATATATATATAATATATATATATATATATATATATATATATATATATATATATATATGTGTGTGTGTGTGTGTATATATACATATATATGTATATATATGTGCATGTATGTATATATATATATATATACATATATGTATATATATATATATATATATATATATATATATATATATATATATATATAAAATATATATATATACATATATATATATATACATACATATATATACATAAATATATATACATACATATATATACAGTATATATATACATATATATATATATGTATATACATATATATATATATATATATATATATATATATATATATATATATATATATATCTATACATATATATATATATATATATATATATATATATATATATATATATATATATATATATATATATATATATATATACTGCAACAAAGGGATACCATTCCCAAGTCAACTCGCCCTCCAATAAAACATAACTTTTATTTCTTTAAGAGAATTTACCATCATAAAATAAATATGTTTTATTCTTTGTAAAGAAGTACAGTAACTTTTAATCACACTGCTGACTGATAAGGAGGTCATGGAAAACACTGCCCCTTCTTAATCGCTTCTTGTTGTTCCCTGGACACACTGTTATTATTTTCTCTCGACCCCGTGACTGTCTCAAAAACCTCTCTTCCAGGCGTGAAGCCGTTTGGAGACAAAATCCCCACTGCAGGCACCAGATGAACCGGTG
>JANJGK010000001.1:41326862-41329362 GCA_039081455.1 Macrobrachium rosenbergii
TATGTTACATATCATTTACACGTATTCGTGAAACCTTGGCATTTCTTACTATGCGACACTACTCATCCAGATAACGAATTTCTTCCCTTTTGAATACTCATTCAACAGGATATTAACTTTATATACTTATTTGAATAGCTTCGCTATATTCTGCTAGATAGCTTCCGAAATAATACTAAAATGATTTTGCCAATTCCGTTGGTGTACCGTTGAACTTAATGAAGCAATTGCGGTAAAAAGAAAAAAAATCAAACAAGAAGTTCCCATATCAAAAGTCACAGATTCCAATTGACAGAAACAAAATAAAAAAAAAATATAACAGAAACAAACGAACAAATCTTTCTAAATAGCAGCATAAAACCAATATTAGAACAGGTAACACTCTTCATTAATGTGCATAGATATGGTAAGGTACAATGAAGTGTTGCCTAGTAGATGCGTTTAAGAAAAGTAGGTTGTATATTTAAGACCTGAATGTAAGGGCAGGTGCACATGGCAGAAAAACTGAAAGTGACGGCCTAGTGTGGCAGAGAGTTAGTTGTAGGGAGACAAAGGGATAATATCTTTTATGTAAGGACGACTGTACTGAATTATGAAATTACGTGTAGTTTCTAACATAATTTATTTTTTGGATACTTACCTATTGCTAAAGATAGCTGTATCTTTGCACTGGCAGGTGCGGTAGCATTCAAAAAAGAAAAAGAAAATAACTGTCTAGTTCACCTGCTCTTTACCAGGTGTGTTTCAAATGTTTTAGTTCTCGTCAGAATTATTCTTGACAACTCACTAAGTTGTGAGGAAGCTAGGCAGACCGTGCTTTATGTAGGCAAATATCCAAATAATAAAAATTAATATGAAAATTTATAATATTTGAGATAAATCTTAATGTCTAAAGGCAGCCGATTCCCACACTGAGGGAAGAAGGGTGGGTTAGTGCAGCTAGACAAGAATCCACTCAGCGAACGGCCTAAAGTTTTCTTATGTGAAACCCCCAACATCCTATCCTGATCTGGGATCCTTCTGAAGAAAGGTACCTCAGCAGAGGCAGTATTAATGAAGCCCTGCATCTGACTGCCCAAGAAATGACAGTCATAACTAAAAGAATACCTACTGATGCAAAGCTATGATCCTATACAATCAATGCACCTTCATGCCCCCAACACTCAAAAACAGGCTTTAAATTTAAGGAAAGAAACTATAAGGCTTCTCTTATGTTTGGTTCATGAAATCTGTACGTACTAGGACTAGTGGACTAAGGGCTGTAGTTTCAAATGAGATTTCTATGTCTTTAAGGAGATGTGCAGCAAAAAATGGAATTACAGCTCCAGAGCGCCACTTCATTATGTTCTCCAGAATCCAAGTTTGCAAAATTAAATGATGCAGCAATAGCTCCTACACTATGAATCTATAACCTTATATAATGGTATTAGATCAGGGTTACGCTCATTTGTACTACTTTGCCCAAACAGCAAACGAGAAAGTACAGAGCATTTTTAAACGTAGGAGTACTTTTATCTTCTAATGCACAAAAAAATATTAGAATCACCTCTGATAGGCTTTTATATATCTGAGTGCAATTATCTTTACACAACATAAGTGTCTCTATTTCATTACCCTAAACAAGGTCAAATCTGGCATCTAACCACACTCACAAGTAAAATTCCTTAAAATTGTTCTTAGTTCTAAACTTGGAAAGAACATAGACTTGTGTCTCCACTGCAAAAGCCAACAGTCTGCAAAAACTACTGAAATTTGCTTATTCTTTTACAGGTTCTATGGCTATCAAAAGAGAGTTTACATGTTAAGTCCTTTAAAGAGGCCATTTCTAAAGGCTTAAATGGGTCTGGAGACAAAATCTTTAAACCACATTAAGGTTCAAGAAAAAGACTGGTACAGCATTCAAGGCACCTCAATCCCATAAGAACTATTAATCTCACGAGGTCCAGGACATTGGCAAAGTCTAGTTGAGTGCGATGTAAAATACAAAACAATATTGAACTATATCCTCCAACAGCTCAGATTGACAGCTTTTGGCGTAACAAAGAAAACGAAAGAACTTTATTGTCTAGAGAGGTAAGGAGGCAGGAAATTCCTCTAAACAGACCCCAGGAGCAATAAACTGATCACCGCCTTTGAAATAATTTAGTGGTTGAGTCTCTACTAAACTAGAGGACACACCCTCGAGACGCTGTAAAAACCTCCCAAATGCAAGAGATGGTTGATAGTGTCAACCTGGTTATCAGAAGCATGTGGAAGTTTTGAAAGATACCTGGCTTCCAGTTGTTTTAGAGGATCTTTCCTGAAAGGGAGAGTTATATGGAGATATAGTGTTAAAGGAAGTAGATCCTGAAATCTATTAACCAGTTAAGTACCGGTCTTACGATCGCAAAATGAGGCGGATGTAAGCATTCATAACTGACTAATCCTGCAGAACGTTTCTCCTGTACCCATCTGAGAATTTTTACAGATGTTGGCATTGCTTTAAGCTCTTTCAGGGTGC
>JANJGK010000001.1:41339362-41346862 GCA_039081455.1 Macrobrachium rosenbergii
ACTATCACTATGTGACATCCAGTGCTGAAACGAAGAAAAAATCAAAATGCACACGCGATGAATAAAGCCAATAAGGACATCGAACCATTTATGGGAAATTATAATTAGTCTGTCCTATTAAAAATAAAGAAGGAAATCCCAGAAATAGAGGGCTCCAATTAAATGCAATTTCATTAGTCAAGAGATTCCGCTCAATATTCCGAAAAAGGGGGAGACTAATGATTCCAATTCCTCTTTTTAAAAATCATTTCGACTTCTGACGGACTTTTATTTTATAACACAGGGGGGCGTCCCTCCCACAGAAACAAAGGCTGAGGCTGTGGGTAGGGTCATTCCGAATTCTGAAGAGAGTTGAGTAGATAATGTATGTCGTATTTTTTTTTTTTTAAATGACGTTACATTTTCCACTAAAATTTGCATTTCTATGAGACTTTCTTCAAATGACAGTAAGACAGGATTTACGGAAGTATTATGAATGCGACTCTCTCTCTCTCTCTCTCTCTCTCTCTCTCTCTCTCTCTCTCTCTCTCTCTCTCTCTCTCTCTCTCTCTCTCTCTCTCTCTCTCTCTTCTAACGAATGTTCTAAAGCCTTCATTAACATTAAAAATGACGAAGGACAGAAGGTAAAATCTAATTTTTAAGTGAGATATCTGGCCATAACGGTGTTCTCGTAAAACACCAAATATTTTTTAAAACAGTACCCATTAAAATGTTAATTAATTACCGTGTAAAGCAAAAAGATGGGAGTAACGAATCAGGAATGACGTTCCTGTTCACAAAATTCAAAGAAAAAGTAAGAGGAGAGATTTTCGAAACGTAGAAGGATGAGAACAGAAAAATGAATGTCGACTGTCAAAGAGGTTTATTGTAAATTTGCAGAACTGAAAATTTAAAAAAAGAAAAATTCACTAAATCACATCAAAAAAGTTCCCTTGAAAAATACTGACTGCAGTATAGAAACAATTAACAGCTCAAACAAAATATAAAGCCAATATATGGAAATCTACAGTAATTATGTGGTGCAGATACCTACTACAATACCGTACACCAGTGGTTCTCAATCTTTTTTTAGTGATGGCACCCTAACGAATGTAATCATTCCCGTGGCACCCCTTCTTCACCATCCCACCATATCGCTTGAATTAATTTCTCTTCTAATGAATAAAATTATTATCCATACTCAAACCAAAATCAGCGCACCGTACATGCAGATAGCCTATATACTGTACAAACAAAGAGCATATCAGAAGAATTAGATAAACACAGAATAGACACACTGATAATAATTATATGAAGATTTCTGCAAACAAAAAAATCAATTTTTTACAAATGTTCATTGAAATGATCTAGCCAAGACAAAATTCATGACAATCTTGCGGCACCCCTAAGCACTGTCTGTGGCACCCCAGGGTGCCACGGCACCCAATTTGAGAATCACTGCCGTACACATTGTTTCAGGACACAATCAAACTTTAAATTACCAGCCCATGTGCAGACCTCCTCCAGTAAACTTGATCATATTTTCTCTCAATGCATTCTTTGGGGTACAGTATCTTTACCTTGACATCCTTCTTAAATTCGTCGCATTACATTACAAAAAACCTAATACAGTAACTCACAACAAAAAATCAGACATATATAGTCAAGTTTCTTGATATATGTAAACTCCCAGAGAATCTGAAATACCACTGTCGGTTCATGGTACGCTCTTCCACACAACTCTACTATCCTCAATGATATCAATATTCTTCCTCAAAGATACCACAAGAGATGTGAAATCTCTAAAGGACCAAACATTTTCACAAACGTAAATGCTACTTTTTTTAAAATACAACGCACATACATGCACATATATATATATTGAAGATTTTATTTTGATGAGAAAGATTGAACTGAATTGAAAGTGAGAATATCTATATTGCAGAGGTCGCAGCAATATAAATAAAAATGTCACATTTAATTCAGTTCAGTCCTTCTCACCAAAATAAAATCTTCGAAATACAGGCCTACAAATTTCATACTAAGAAAAAACGTAATGTATCGGACGCTTTCAATAACATTCTATAACACTAAGGAACACAGAATGAGGAAAAAAAAAACAATTAGAATTACTCAAATTATTGATACTATAAGAGAGCTCTTGGAAACTGAAATGGAGTGAGTCAAAACGGACGTCTTTTCAGAAGATATGCACAATGAAAATTTCACTACCCGGTGATTTAGTGGAATCGGTAGCAGAGAAGGAAAATCCGAAAAACTGACATAATGATAGCAGCTACAATAACGCTGATATAACGAATCATCACTTTTCGTGAAACCAGAATGCCGCACAAACTGTATCCAATGACTCAAGAAGCGGGTAAACTGACATGGGATATAAAAGTTGAAATCTTTTTTGAAACAAAGAAATATTACTTAAACAACAAACAATTATTCCAAAATCAAGTGAGAAAGGTCAGACGACTATGCCAGAAAAAATACACTCAAAGGAGTGACAAAGTTCTTGATTTTCCGTTAATAATAGAAAAGTTCGGGGGCACAATGAAGATTTCTAAATGACGATTCTTGTACAGTACTTGAAATGCAAGAATATCGTGATAAATATAAAGGATAGACAATGGTTATTACAAAAACGCGTAGACAGTTTGACAACATCAGTATGGCACATGGATTTGCAACAAAATGCTAGAAAAGAAATGCAAAGAGTAAAATAATTAGGAAATATGTTGGCCTCTCACCAGCTGAAACAACAAACCAAACCACGTACAGCTATTACATCCTCCTTGGAAAGACAGCAGCGGAGAGACTTGATCAGACGAAGGCCAGAAAGAGGAAAACGAGACAAATACGTTGAAATAGTTTTGTCTGAAGCCTAAGAGCAAACCACAGAATGTCTGCCACACAAACAGAAACAAATGACGACTCTGCAAATTGGAACTAGGATCCCACACACAGACTTAAATAGCCTAAAGGGGACAGATACCTCCGACAGAGACGGATGTCAAAATCTCACAAAAAATGTACATGGCCTCATCAAAAAGCAGAATTATGGAGACGTACATATGAGCAGCGTGTCTACAATAATAAACACAACTACAAATCTAGATTCATACCAGAAACAAGAAAGTTGTGTAACAACCTCCTCTAGGAACAATATTAACGTTACCAGCAAGAAACTTTGCATCGAAGGAGGATCAAAACTTTTGAGCATGAAGTTCTTCATCAGAAATAGGAAAACATCTGTGAGACTCACGGCAAATGCAATAACAAGAATATTCGGACTTTTGTAGTTAACAGTGACGCGTTACCATAACTTCAAGCCACAAAAATGTTGACAGGTACACGTAACACCAGGTACAATTATACTGGTGAAATAACGTTTGCGCTGCAATCAATTTGCAGCCAACGCATTCTCTCTCTCTCTCTCTCTCTCTCTCTCTCTCTCTCTCTCTCTCTCTCTCTCTCTCTCTCTCTCTCTCTCTCTGCTGGTAAAGCATCCAGTGAAATATAGTGTAACAAACGAGGTATATGAGATGAAAGTAATGTTAATGGAAACAGACGAGTATGGAACCACTGGCCGCTGCTACTGTGCAGGACAGAGGGCAATCACTGTGAAATATGGGTTTATAATACAGTGAATAAGATCCTGATGCATCAAAATTATGTCACTTTTGTAAGAAGCAATCACAACAGCCCACGATAAATAATCTCAATTCTCTTCAGTTACGAGATGATACATTTTATTCTGAGGTTACAAAAGACAAGAGCCAATGTACTCGAAAAACACAGGAAGAGCTATTGCATTAGGCAAAGATCATTTCATTAATAATCTACAACTGCATTCTGATCACGTCGTATTGAACACAGAATACTATCACTTTAGTTAGCTTTGAAACTAGAAAACCAGCTGGGTTTTCCTGTGATAAGTATGTAAGTTAAGAACAAACGTCTATTACGTAAATATGCCATCAAATGCTATGAAATTGCGGTTATTAAAGAAGAAACACTGAATAAGAACCAATGAACGGATAAGAAATGCGAAGATGCCTCAAGTGACAAAACGGCTCATCATAGGTGAAGGGATGGATCGGAGACGGCCAGGTCATGAAGAACGATAAAGGTTGGGGGAAAAAAAGGTATGATTCGGCAGTATTGGGCGGAAATAGAAAAAGAAGGGCTCAGAAAGCTGAATCAATTCCGAGGAAGAAGTACTAGGCCAGTCAATGGAGGAGGAAAAAAGGTCAAATAAGGACAAAGGCCACGTAAAGCTGCAATAAGTTTTATTTTCTTGTAATTGAGTACTTCATAACATTAATTTTGCACCCACTGCCTTCTATCGCCTCGGATTTGGCCGCCACCTTGGAAAAATGGTGGCCAAAACCAGTTTTCTTTTTAAATATTTCGCTTGGAACTCACTTTAGAGGAAAAAGTGTTGATACGTAAAATAATCTACATAAAATCCTCTACAAGAATGTTCTGTATATGTTTTTCATGTGTTGCACGGTTTTGACGATAAAGGAGAGAGAATGTTCGCATTTTTTGTTTTCATACCCCCAGTTACCCAATATCACATGGAAAATGATCTTGTATGCTATATTGAAGGATGATTTAAGCTTCTAAGTTTATTGTAATTTCTCTTTTGCTTCAGTTACAATTAACAAGGACTGTAAACCTGACATTAATTATTATTTTGTGTAAAAATGTCTTCATTAGGGAAATGCTTCATTTGTGAAGGACAACTTTCTGAGGGAGTGACTTGCGACGTTAAAGAGAAGGGTGTGAAATACTGATAGACTATGACATTAAATGGACAGACATAAAACATTCTCAGTTAGGACTGAAAAGTGACAGTCTATAAACATGTAGCAAAGTCTACATCAAAGAAAGGAGTGTTGAAGCTTTTCAATTAAGACGGGAAACCCCTGCAAGGCCCACAGCATCTCTGAGATGCCTAGAATCGGATAATGTCTAATATCCGATTTTGATTTCCTTCATGAGTTTTGTTTGTGGAGAAGATGCATCAGATAAGTTTTATAAAAAAAAAAAAAAAAAAAAAAAAAAAAAAAAAAACAAAGTAAAAAACTTTTATATGCGCATGAAACTGTGTGCTGTGTCGAGACACTTCATGTTTATGACATTATTTTGTTAGCAGGTGAGAAGAGAAACGATGACTGGGGCAAAATAGTTAATTCTCGCATGTGTAAAGTAAATGATTCACCCTGCATGAAGAAATTCAACCAAATATCCTTTGGTATAAAACGTGGTCGTCCAAAAAGTGCTACAGTTTCAGAGGTAATGACTCATGTTTTTACCTACCTTGAGGAAAGTTGACAAGAATGTCAATTTTCTTTCAGTGAAATTTTTTAGGGATATGAGGGTAAACTACCAACTGGAAAAACAATAAAGTCTGAAATAAGAGGAAAATATGGAGAAGACATTGTTGTATCTGTACACAAAAGTAGAAAGCCTGTGGTGTATCTCCATGACACAAGGAGCAAAATTCTGACAGATGCTTGATGTGAAATGCAAAGAAGTAATGATGAGAAAGGTGAGTAGCTTATGATAGAAAAAACAGCTGCAAACATAATTGCTGAAGGTATTAGGTCACAGATGTATGAGATGTATCAGTATCCATCACCAGAAAAATTCCTAATTACTTACTTGGAATCTTTTCTACCAGATACCTTAAACATCATTGTTAGAACTCTGGCCTTGGACGACAAGAAAGGAGATAAAAGTGAATGGGATAAGAGGTGTACAGCAATTTCACATGCCATCGTAGTAGCAGCTAGACCAAATTCTTTCATGTCGCTTCTACAAGTAGGTCTCTCTGTTCATCTTGGTTAAAATTATGGCTCTAAGCATCTACTGAATGTCCCCTCTACTTTAGGACTGTGTGCTTCTTATTCTGAAAGCACTAGCTCAAGTATCAGCTTTGCAACAGCCAGATAGGGAGCCTCAAACTGACATATTTACACAGTTTGTATTTAGCAACGCTATTGTAAACATCTATACCACTGGTGGATTCAATACTTTCCACAGTATGGGAGCGTTTCAGTGTGTCATCTTCTCCAAATGATTCTACTTAAGTTTTGCTTATCACAAGATTAGAAAAGAAAAGATCCCCTCTGAATCCTCTGTTGGACAATTTGGTCATGTTAATATAAAAGCATTTGAAAATGAAAGTACAGAAAGACTGTTAAGTATAACAGTCAAATATTTAGCAAATATCAATCTGATCTTAATATCAACAAGGGAACCCTAGTGGTTATATGGGAGATGGCAACTGCAGAGCGACTATCCAGGTTGGAACGGTTACATGGAGAAATGTACTGGAGACCTGCATTATGATGTGTCCCTCATCTTGTACCTTACATTTACAAATGCTCCTCCTACTGATTATGACACCATATACACAGCACTAAGCCAAGCTGTGGAGAAATGCAAAGACCTGAAACAGCAAAGTTGCTGTGTAACGTTTGACTAACTTTTGTACATCAATTAAGGCTTGTGACATTTTTGCAAAATGTGGACAAGAATCACAACTAAGTAATGTTATCATACATCTTGGTGGTTTCCACTTATTGATGTCATTTATGGATGCAGTTGGTTACATCATGAATGGAAGTGGAATAAGAGAACTTATTTGCTGTGTGCATGCAAGTACATCTGTGAAAAAAAATTTTGACTGGTCATGCTTATCCAAGAGCACTCAGGGTACATATACTAGAGCATGCTGTACTGGGTACCGTAATTCTGAATAAAACTTATCTTTCTGCTGATGAGCGATCAACCATACAAGCAACTTTGCCGGAGAATGGCTCAACAATGATTGACAAGGAACTACTACAGAATGTGCTCTGTAAGTTCAATGGTACCATGAACATGATGAAAAGTAAAGATGGCACTACAAAACTTTGGGTGCAATACTTTGAAATGGTAACACTAGTCATACAGTTTATTGAAGCAGCACATTCAGATAACTGGAAATTTGAAACAATTCAAAAGATACTACCCTATTTTCATGCCAGTGGTCAGTTTTTATATGCAACATCATCACAACTGTATTTGCAAGGCTTGTTTGATTACCCCCAAAGAACTTGAAGGTTAGCCTATGTCCAAAAAGGCTATTTTATAGTTAGATGGTCAGAAAAGTTTGGTCTCGGATCTGGTATGACATGACCAATGAGCAAAATTTGATGCAATCCATGAAGAGTTTTGGTGGACTGACACATGGCACACGAATGGCTGAATTAATGCTTACTAAATGGGTTCTAGGAATGTCTATCACTTTGGGAGTCACAAAAAACAGAGGAACACTGCTTACAGTACAAGGAAGCAGCATGCAGGTACTAGAAAAGCTCGTACTGCAAGAGACAACCAAGGCCTTCAGCACTTTGTAGAGTGGTTTTCATCCCATCCTCCATTTCCAGATTTTGATGGTATTATTTCAATCAGGACAGGCATAATAGATGTAGAGACTAATCCTCATAATGCCAA
>JANJGK010000001.1:41351862-41359362 GCA_039081455.1 Macrobrachium rosenbergii
GTTGTACCTTTTTCATGCACTTTTGGAAGACCATACATTATGCCATATGAAGAGTCCGTACTGTATAGCAAATGATAAACTTCAAAATTAACAATATTGATGTCATTAAGATATTTTAAGAACCTGTTAATTCATTTTTAAAAATAGTAGTAAAATAAGGTTTACCTATCGTCATGAACTTCGCACTATCATTTAATATGCTTTCAACCTTATTATTATAATCAGATTTATTTAAAATGAAGACATCTTTACCTTTGTCTGGTCGAGTAATAACCAGAGTTTTAATTTTAGCTAGAGTTTTCAAAATGCTGAGGTCTTTCCCGATGGAAAATGGAGTCCAATGGGTAAATAGTTTGTCAAAAGTGTCTCGTGCCAGCATCTGTATTCTAGAACGTAAACCAGATATGTCCGAGATCAAACCAGTATTTTTCAGTCGAGAGAACGCCATTTCTAAATGACCATAAAACTGTGCAAAGGAAGGTCTGTAGCAGGGCAAACCAAAATCCAAACCAAAAATTCTTCCCTTTTTTATAATGCATAATTAGATCAATTAAAACGTCGCGGCATATGATTTTAATATCCTAAAGACTTCTGGGAGATGTTTTCTCCTCCCCTGATGTGTGTGTGTATATGTATATACACACACACACACACACACACACACACACATATATATATATATATATATATATATATATATATATATATATATATATGCATATGTATATATATGTACATATACTGTATATGTGTCTATGTTTATATATATATATATATATATATATATATATATATATATATATATATATATATATATATGTGTGTGTGTGTGTGTGTGTGTGTGTGTGTGTGTGTATAAAATGCCTGCAAGGATAGATGACATTGATATAAGGTTACAGTCACAAAACGTTATACTTATGCTACAAGGTACGACATTTTAACATGAATGAGTATATAAGATATAACCACCTCCAAACACCATACACCTTTCGCCCTCTTCACGTCAGAAACTAAAAAGAATATGAGCATAAAGTACGCGACTAATATGGTTAGGTTGGAGCGCAAGGTGTAAACCAGTGGCTCATTTGCCACAGGAAAGTCACAGGCCATAATCGTCCGGATTTTTTCATTATGTTTTATGGCGAAGACCTCTCTCGTCATCATTTACCCACCTGATTATAAGTCATAACCTATTTTCCTCCAAAAATAATTAAACGGCTTCAAAATAATTGCAACATCCTTGAGTTAATTACGAGTTACGTAAATGAGGGTAAGGATGTGATCTAAAGATAAATGACTCACCAGCATCCAGTCGCTATCCCCCATAATCCTGCCCCGCCCACCCACCCTCACTCTTTATCTTCATCCCTTCAGCTTATACAGAATTATAAACTGCAGTGCGCTGATTGCCTGACATGTGGGTACGAGCTCGGGTAGGGGAAGGGGGGTTGATTACCTCACGCTGAATACTGGTAATAGGAGAACAGCGGTAATAGGAAAGAAGTGCCTCCGGGCCTCTCGTCTTCTGTTTTCATGACAAGGACTTTCCGTTTCATGATGCAATTTTTTTTTTCATGCCTTCCTTCTCATCAGGGTCTCTTCCTTTTATAAAAGCCTTTTTCTGTGTCCACATGAAAGGCATTAACGGGACAATTTATCCCTTGAAACCTCTACTTTCTTCTAATTAACTACAACAAAATCAACTGGGCAGCAATATCCATAGCGCAAAACTTTTATATCATATATTACTTCCTTGTTATTGATTGTTCTCATATGTTATAAATAACTGTTCCGGTTAAGAACTATGAATTAAATATTTTACAATATGAGAACACCGACAGTCCAACGAGAGGAAAAGCGTACATGAAATATGTGAAAAATAACCAACTATGATTACCAACTACCAGATCATGACAGAGAGAGAGAGAGAGAGAGAGAGAGAGAGAGAGAGAGAGAGAGAGAGAGAGAGAGAGAGAGAGAGAGAGAGAGAGAGAGAGAGAGAGAAATTGGAGTTTTAAAAGCATGGACATTATTCTCAGTCGACCTATCCTACCGTCCTGCAAAAGAACCTCCTGTTACTCTGAAAGAACTAAAAAATAAAACCCATCGATATCTCTTTTAGGGACAGTGATCTACTGTACACTCGCCCACAGCACGAATATCAAATAAAGAATAAATGGATTGCAATTTCTGAGGACCTGTTCAGTAGCCTATGACGGAACCAGCGTTCCTGCGATAGGAAGCGCGAATAAGAAAACGTTGTGGACGCAAAAGCGCAAACGTGCGCACTATATTAATTTCTCTTGCATTTCAGTACATTATTTTCTTCCTACCGGTGGGTAAATTTCCACTACTACCTGTCTTTTCTAGGCGGGGAGCTGGACTTATTCCATTAAAAATTCCACGGATGCTCTCTGGTGACTGGTTCATTAAAAGGCTGCACAGAGAAACGAATGGGCGAAGTTCCAACACATCCTGGTGCTCCCAAAGGTTCAATCGACGTCCATAATCGATCAACACAAGGGGCTCTTTCTGATCAAATTGAGATGTTCCGGTTCCAACTCCCTCTTCTGTCAGAATGCAATGAGGCCTTAAATTTGCTCTTAAAACTGACTTGTCTCTTCTAGTGTGATACTTCGCAATCAATTTCGTGAAGCTTGCATTTTGAAAAATATTTATTTTCTGTGGCGCCTTATATCACACTGACCTTATACTTCCATAGAAACTTATAATTTTCGTTTTTAACCACCGCATCTAGTAAAACGTCTCGTGTAGAAACTGAAAGTTTTCACATTGATATTCCTTGGGTATTGGCTATATATCAAGTTAACCTGAAAAAGCGGGAGAAGAAAATTTTGATAATTGTGTTAAACGACAAAATAGAGAAACCACTTCTACTCTCACCGCAGCTAACAAAACTAATTTCCGAAAGTAATGAAGGTTCTTATCCTGCATCATCTTACTTTTCGAAAGCTCCTGTCACACCTATACCGCTCGGCAGCCGCAGGATTCGACAACGGGAAAATAGAAGTTATTCACGAGGGCGCTTCTGAAAGCAAAGGCGACTGGAACTATGCCATAAGCCGCAAGTAAAAGCAACTTTAAGTTTCCATAATCCAAGGCCCAACTTTGCCTAATGCGGAGGTCTTCGATAATCATTGATTGCACCAGAAGTTTTACTTATAAGCTCGTGGGATAAAGTTCCAAAATATTCAAAAGTTAGCTTTAAACACTTTTGTGTTAAACGGAGCGAACAGAAGAACAACTTCCTATTTTTCTAAGCCTAAAAAATATCTTGAAAACAAATACAAGAGAGTTTTTTCAAGATCAAAACGGAATTCATGTAAGTTAAAACGTCCTGCAGCCGACAATATTTAGCATATTATATACTATAAACTGTACCGAAATACCATGGATTATGAAATCACCGCGTGCACAGTTTTACCATATCAACAACAGTGAGTATAGTATATCAAGGATAAAAAACATAATGAAGGATAAATAAAAATTTCAAGGATCAGGAAATCATTCAAAACAAATGAAGATCAAACAGTGTAGGCTATTATAACAGGGGCTCCCAAAATAAACAAAAAAAAGACTTTATAAAAAAATATTAAAAACAAATAATACAGAGGTGCATACAGGAAGGGCAGTTAGGAGCTTATCAAAACTAACTGCCAAACGTACAAATACAACAGAACAAATAATAAATGTGAGAACAGGATATCACAAACTAAAAACTGTAGCATTCATAAAGATTAACCTACCTGAATATAGATATATTAGCCTACATGTGTTTTCAAGGTCTTCGTTGGATGAGTCGGTAGACCTGCGGACTGTCACTCGATGGGCCGGAGTTCAATTCCCCGGCCGTCTGATGAAGAGTTAGAGGAATTTATTTCTGGTGATAGAAATTCGCTTCTCGCTATAATGTGGTTCGGATTCCACAATAAGCTGTAGGTCCCGTTGCTAAGTAACCAATTGGTTCTTAGCCACGTAAAATAAGTCTAATCCTTCGGGCCATCCCTAGGAGAGCTGTTAATCAGCTCAGTGGTCTGGTAAAACTAAGGTATACTTAACTTAACATGTGTTTTCATAACCAAGAGACCAAAAGAATAGACTACGGTACTTCAAAATCTCAATAAGTTAAGTATACCTTAGTTTAACCAGACCACTGAGCTGATTAACAGCTCTTCTAGGGCTGGCCCGAAGGATTAGACTTATTTTACGTGGCTAAGAACCAATTGGTTACCTAGCAACGGGACCTACAGCTTATTGTGGAATCCGAACCACATTATATCGAGAAATGAATTTCTATCACCAGAAATAAATTCCTCTAATTCTTCATTGGCCGACCGGAGACTCGAACTCGGGCCTAGCAGAGTGATAGCCGAGAACTCTACCGACTAATAATAACAAAATATGTACTGAAGCAATTACAAACTAAATTAATTAAGCAGCAAAACCAATGACTAAATTGCCAAGTGATTCGGCCGCTCCCAAAGTGAGTTGCTTCACTTGATACCCAATCAAAAAAATTTCATATGTAACATTATACATTTTAACTCTAAAATGTTTAGAAGAGCTCTGAAAACTGAACTACACATAGGAAAATTAATAAATGTAGACTAATGCACTGTGGTACACATGACACCTGGACTAGTCACTAAGATGCCCCAAGAACCGGGAAGATATGGAAACTGAGACATTCAGGATGCAAATAAAGGCATCTTTTCAAAAACATGACATGCGGTCCATCTAATGTATTGGGCAGGACCTCCAAAAACAAGCATGCTGAAAGTATTGCTAAATCAATACATGTCCCATACTAGACAGCAACCAACATCTCTTAAAACATTCTGAAGGATGAAATTCTGAAGAAGAAACCATTACACTTTTACCAACAGTACACAACTTCAACAAAAAACCCTGAGATGTATTTGTGAAGCATGAATACTTTTGATGGCGGCAATGTTTGGTATGAAAGTCATATTAAGATCGAAAGGCGTTGACTGAAAGGGCTGTACAATGTAAATTTCCATGGCAAATATAGGCCAAAGTCTATGTGTTTAGTTCAAGCATAATGGCCAAGGTTAAAGTTAGGCACAGATAGCTATGCATGCAATCTCTCATCATACACTTCTAAGCACAATGGTCTACCACTGTACAAAGCTTAACTGAGGTATCTTCAACCGTGTAGGTGCAATTGCGAATACAAGGTAGGTATGACAGGTCTATACAATATGTCATACCTTCATGGTAAGTTCAATGCATGATGGTCTCTGAACTTGGTGTCTACTTTTATACTGCGTTTGATTGAAATACCTTCAAACATTTACAATTAGCGGCAATGATAACGCAAATGTGACAATATCTGTCACACAGAGAGAGGGCAATATCCCCTCGAACATATTTATACACGTTCTAATTTTGTACTAAGCTAGATTAAAGTCCTTCAGCTGTCTAAGTACTGTTTGTCATAAGGCAAATAGGGCGACAGACAGACAGATGAGCTATCTCCGATGATGAACATTTCAAAGTTGAAGGAATTTCTGCCAAATTTAATACAACGGTGGACATTAAGCATGAACGTCCATTATCTATGGCTGAAGGAATTTCTGCCAAATTTAATACAACGGTGGACATTAAGCATGAACGTCCATTATCTATGGTTGAAGGAATTTCTGCCAAATTTAATACAACGGTGGACATTAAGCATGAATGTCCATTATCTATGGTTGAAGGAATTTCTGCCAAATTTAATACAACGGTGGACATTAAGCATGAATGTCCACTAGGCTATCTAAGGTTGAAGGAATTTCTGCCAAATTTAATACAACGGTGGACATTAAGCATGAAGGTCCATTATCTATGACAAAGGAGTTTCTGCCAAATTTAATACAATGATGGACATTAAGCATGAACGTCCATTATCTATGGTTGAAGGAATTTCTGCCAAATTTAATACAATGGTGGACATTAAGCATGAACGTCCATTATCTATGGTTGAAGGAATTTCTGCCAAATTTAATACAACGGTGGACATTAAGCATGAATGTCCATTATCTATGGTTGAAGGAATTTCTGCCAAATTTAATACAACGGTGAACATTAAGCATGAATGTCCATTAGACTATCTATGGTTGAAGGAATTTCTGCCAAATTTAATACAACGGTGGACATTAAGCATGAACGTCCATTATCTATGGCAAAGGAGTTTCTGCCAAATTTAATACAACGGTGGACATTAAGCATGAATGTCCATTATCTATGGTTGAAGGAATTTCTGCCAAATTTAATACAACGGTGGACATTAAGCATGAACGTCCATTATCTATGGTTAAAGGAATTTCCGCCAAATTTAATACAGTGGTGGACATTAAGCATGAACGTCCATTACCTATGGTGAAGGAGTTTCTGCCAAATTTAATACAACGGTGGAAATTAAGCATAAATATCCATTATCTATGGTTGAAGGAATTTCTGCCAAATTTAATACAACGGTGGACATTATGCATAAACGTCCATTAGGCTATCTATGGTTGAAGGAATTTCTGCCAAATTTAATACAACAGTGGACATTAAGCATGAACGCCCATTATCTATGGCTGAAGGAATTTCTGCCAAATTTAATACAACGGTGGACATTAAGCATGAAAGCCCATTATCTATGGTTGAAGGAATTTCTGCCAAATTTAATACAACAATGGACATTAAGCATGAACGCCCATTATCTATGGTTGAAGGAATTTCTGCCAAATTTAATACAACAATGGACATTAAGCATGAATGTCCATTATCTATGGTTGAAGGAATTTCTGCCAAATTTAATACAACAGTGGACATTAAGCATGAACGTCCATTACCTATGGTTGAAGGAATTTCTGCCAAATTTAATACAACGGTGGACATTAAGCATGAACGTCCATTACCTATGGTTGAAGGAATTTCTGCCAAATTTAATACAACGGTGGACATTAAGCATGAATGTCCATTATCTATGGTTGAAGGAATTTCTGCCAAATTTCATACAACGGTGGACATTAAGCATGAAGGTCCATTATCTATGGTTGAAGGAATTTCTGCCAAATTTAATACAACGGTGGACATCATGCATAAATGTCCATTAGGCTATCTATGGTTGAAGGAATTTCTGCCAAATTTAATACAACGGTGGACATTAAGCATGAACGCCCATTATCTATGGTTGAAGGAACTTCTGCCAAATTTAATACAACGGTGGACATTAAGCATGAATGTCCATTATCTATGGCAAAGGAGTTTCTGCCAAATTTAATACAACGGTGGACATTAAGCATGAACGTCCATTATCTATGGCTGAAGGAATTTCTGCCAAATTTAATACAATGGTGGACATTAAGCATGAACGTCCATTATCTATGGTTGAAGGAATTTCTGCCAAATTTAATACAACAGTGGACATTAAGCATGAATGTCCATTATCTATGGTTGAAGGAATTTCTGCCAAATTTAATACAA
>JANJGK010000001.1:41364362-41374362 GCA_039081455.1 Macrobrachium rosenbergii
GAGCTGATTAACAGCTCTCCTAGGGCTGGCCCGAAGGATTAGACTTATTTTACGTGGCTAAGAACCAATTGGTTACTTAGCAACGGGACCTACAGCTTATTGTGGAATCCGAACCACATTATAGCGAGAAATGAATTTCTATCACCAGAAATAAATTCCTCTAACTCTTCATCAGCCGGCCAGGGGAACTGAACTCCGGCCCATCGAGTGAGAGTCCGAAGCTCTACTGACTCACTCACCCAACGAAGGGCTATCTTCCGTGTGGAATAAAGTGCTTTGCCAATTCGCAGGACAAATAATGCATTACAAAGAGATTTACAATAAAATGTAAATCTCTTTGTAATGTATTATTTTATTTTTGTACAACTTAAATTCAGTTTAATTGTATTGTATTTAAATGTATCTATTGTTAATGTTTTTGGATGCTACAAATCCGTCCCGCATCATGTAATAAAACATGAGTACACAAAGAAAATGTATATGGTGGTGGTTCAACAAGGTATCAGGAAAGATCAGACCAGCACAAGCACATCATCCCAACCCACAGGCAGAAGCAAACAGACTTGCGCAACATTTTGCCGACAGGACCAAAACAGCACATCTGCCGCCAGCCACAAGGGAAAGGCAGGTGACACTAGATCCAGGGAGAAGGCTAGTTATCAATACATCATGCAATGAGCCTGACGACACTGACACCCCATTCACAATGAATGAGCTTAACAAAGCCCTCCAAAAAGGAAAGAACACAGCCCCAGGATCAGACGTGATCACATACAATATGCTGAAATATATGGGCACAGCAGCCAAGGAAGTACATCTCCACATAATCAACAGAACATACACTGAGCAAGTCAGACCCACACAATGGAATCAACAAAACACACAGCCAATTCCCAAACCCAAGGAACCAAACTCCTACAGGCACATCTCTGTCATCAGCTGCACAAAAAAGACCGCAGAGAGAATGGTACTAAACAGACTCCTATGGAAAACAGGACTGCTACATCATTGACTATATGGCTACAAAGAAGGAATAGGCACACAAGAATGCCTAGCAGATGTAATGTCAACAATTAACAACAGAAAAGCAATTGTAGTTTTCCTCGACCTACAAAAAGCCTATGAACTAGCCAGCACAGCCATCATCCTTGCAACCTTGGTGGACAAAAAGAGTTAACGGTAACCTGTTAACATGGGCCAAAGGATGCATGCAAAACAGACAAGCCAGAGTCACCTTCCAAAGAGCAAGTTCGACTTTCTCAGTTTATAAAACGGAACACCACAGGGAGGAATACTTAGCCCCTTCCTCTTCAATGTACTGATGGAAAATGTAGCCACAATCACCCTCCCAAAATATGCAAAATGCAGTAACACAAATTGAAAATAGCTGTACAGATCTAGGTCTAAAAATCAATACAGCAAAAACCAAAGCAATGGTGATTAAACATGATCTAAACACAAACAAAATACAACCCATGGGTGAACCCATTGAGTGGGTAGAATACTTTGTGTACCTAGGAGTAAATATCAACAAATAACTCTTTCCACGTAAAGAAATAGAAATACTCAAGCAAAAAATCAAATGCAGGCAAAACGCCATGAGAAAAATCACCTCTCTAAAACAAGCAGCAGTATACCATGCCCTCAGAACTTTCTACATACAGACAATAACGTCAACTGTTGAGTACGTGGCACCTGTCCTTACTCGCCTCACAAACACAGAACAAAAACGCTTCGAGGTAATCCAGAACAATGCTCTAAGACTCATCACAGGTGCACCCATGTTGACTAACTTGTGTGTCTTGAGAAACGAGACAAATTTACAGTCTAACTTACAGAATAGATCAGAGAAACATACCCATACTGCTAAAAACCTTGAAATGTAACAGGAACTGCCCACTCAAAAGAGAAATCAAGAAAAACATTGAGCTTCACAAGGAACTAGACACCCCCCCCCCCAACACATACGCTGGTGACCTCCTTGCAGCTTTAAGGAGAGCAAACATGCAAAATCACGCTGCTACAATCAAGAAGGACACGCCAATCACAGAGTACAAGGAACAAACAGCCTGGGAGCCTGAACTATTCAAAATAAACTTTACGATCCTCCCTGCAAGCAAAGAAGCATGCACTGCTCAACAGCTAAGGCTAGCAGCCCAAGAGGCAATCAGGAAAACTGCAGCCACAAATGAATATTTCACGGATGGATCAGTAGATCTCAGCATCCCGGCAGCAGCAGCTGGGGCCCACTCAGCAACCCTCAAAGGATACTGGAGGCTCTCTGACAATGCCGCCATTCTACAAACTGAACTAATTGCCATTGCAAAAGCTCTAGAAGACTCTCAGCACAGGCAGCGAAACACAACAATTCATAATGACTCGTACAAGCTATAACAAAAGAAAAAGCAAAAGAAAACATCAGACTTCTATCGAGCATATGGGCAATCGCAAGCCTCCATCAAAACAGACACAGGCAAATAACACTAAATTGGATTACAAGCCATGTGGGAATCCAAGGAAATGAAGAAGCAGATTCTTTAACAAAAAAGTGGGTTACTACACAGCAACATTAGCATCAAAATCATCCCCTCGCTCACACAACTGAAAAACAAAGCAGTAGCACACTGCCAACTGCAGGAAGAAAGCAAAGTTAGACACCACAAACCTAAAACCACACAATATAACCAAAGACATGTCACGGGCCCTGACAGTCGTAATCCATCGGCTAGGATACAAATGCATATGGCAAAGAATAGGAGACAACCCCCAACCATGCAAGCACTGTGAAACAATCCCTGAAGAACCCCTGGAACACTACCTTCTTGACTGTGCAGAGACAGAACAGTTAAGAACAAGATATGAAGAAAATGAAAGAACAGCTACCCAAATAACAAAGCACATACTGGCAAACATTCACGAACTTGCAGGCTTCCTATGCTCCTACCCACCACCATGGTAACTCTAAAGAATCCTTACCCTTACCTACCCACTCTCCTTCCCAACCTTAAAACAGACACAACAGACACGACCCCTACTTTAAACCAGACAACAAATCAAAAACTACTCCATTGCATCTCTAACCGCTACAACAAAGGCTGACTCTTTAGAAATCACTCTCTCCCCTATCAAAATCACCTTTTATCCACCACAATCAACACCCAACACATGAAAAAAAACACACACACACACACAAGGAACAGGACCGGACAAGGAATATGGCTTCAGACCATCATGAGCTACCTGTGCCTACTACTCAAATTCTTCTTTTTTTCCATCTGCTGGCCTCTCCCACTAGCCAACACTCACTGATATCACACTTTTGTCCACATCTAATGGGTACCTTAGGGTCCAAAGAGGTTGCAACCTTGCCTGTTAAATCTTTTTACTTCAAAATCACCCCCACCAAAATCACTTTCATGCATCATAATAGTTTTTATATAACCTAACCATCTCACAGACTCATCAACATAAAGCTACGGGCTGCTCTAGGAGCAAGGGCCCGTGCTGGCACAAGGCCAGCTAAATTTGAAAAAATAACAACAACAGAAAATGTAGTACGCTTTGAAGAAGTCACGACATGTGACGGAACAGCTGCGTTGTTGTGTTCCCAGTAAATGGAACAAAGAGTTAATCTTCGTTTCTTTACCCATCAGCTACACTTTGAAGAACACAGAAGATTTAGAAAGTATTGTGGAACTAACAAAAAGTTGATCAACAAACAAAAAGCCATTGAATTCAACTAATATATATATATATATATATATATATATATATATATATATATATATATATATATATATATATATATATATATATATATATATATATATATACCTGTATACCGTGATTTATATACATTCATGAAGCTACAAATGTTGTTTAATATCAAATTCACGCTACTTCCCGAAGTAGTATGAATTTGATATTAAACAACATTTGTACCTTGATGAATGTGTGTGTGTATATATATATATATATATATATATATATATATATATATATATATATATATATATATATATATATATATATATATATATATATATATATATATATATATATTGCGATGGATGGATCCTCTTTCCAAGCCACCTCACCTATTTTTACAGCTGTAATGTAACTGAGAAAGGAATAAAATTCATTTCAATTTGTTTTAATTACTAGAACTGTAGGCTTCTACTTGTCCCTTCATAAACTCTCTCCTTCATTCCCCAAAATGGTTAAGCTTAACCCTTCTTTCTGTTCAAATGACTGCCTAAGGCCTTGTTTCCAGGTGACTTGGCGTCAGACAACGGGCAAGGGAGGAACCAAAAAAGAGAAAGTTGGTGCCCCGCCATGTTAAAAACCCTCCATGGGGTTTAACTGCTGCCATGTGGTCTATATAGAAACATGACAAAGATTGACCTTTGCGCCACCTAGTTGGACGCTATGCATAATCTCCGAAGGTTATTTATAGATGATCCAAAGGCAGTCGAGAGAGAGAAGTGCACAGAACACCATGGAGGACAGATGTCCTTAACCTTGCCTGAACCTCGAACTTTCCACATGTTCGACCCCAAGGTTCGAACCAGTATTACCTTTGTAGTGGCATTTCCTTTAATTCCCTCCTCCATCACCAGCACCCTATCGAACGAGAACACCGTCATCTTGATGAAGGTAATGTACTGGAATAAGGTTTCTAAGTCAGTCACAATTCCTGTTGTTTCTCTGCCTGATTTTCATTTATTTTCCATTGTGCAATCACCTTCAGTAATTTGTGTTGGAGCATTCAGTTTTAACGTTATTTGGCACCATCTGTGCATTTCTCTCAGTTCCCTTTGAGCGCCTTATTATTCTTGCAAGTAACCGTCTTGCATATATTGCAGATATGCCTTGACCATGGAATCACTTGGCTAAATCCATGTGCAGTCCCCTCTCCTCACTCAACCCTCAGCAGTGTGGGCACCCTCATAAGAAAATGGGGCGAAGCCGAGCCTGAAGCCTGGCTCGACCATATTGAAAAGGTCCTGAATACTTATCAGCCCTCTACTGAAAAAGTTTCTCTGATCCTGGGAAAGCACCTTAAAGGGAAGGTTGCCATTTCATTCAACACTCTCCCTCCTGATCCGCGACAAGTCGATTAATACCCAATTCACTATAGCCTACCCCGAAATAACACATGTATATATGTATGTATATATATATTTATATATATATATATGTATATATATATATATATATATATATATATATATATATATATATATATATATATATATATATATATATATGTATGTACCAAAGGTGAATTATAATTGATAAGTGGTTCATCATCTCATGGGCTCAAATCGCCGAACACGAGAAACAACGACATTCAGTGGTTCGGCGGTTCGAGCCCATGAAATGAAGGACCACTTATCAATTATAATTCCTCGTCAGTATATATATATATATATATATATATATATATATATATATATATATATATATATATATATATATATATATATATATATATATATATATATATATATATACGGTAACCCTCGCACACGCCATCTCATCCTCCAAGACATAGAGTAAAGATACAATACAAGAACATTTCACGTTCTATTGAAATAATGCCTATTGTTTTTAATTTAAATGCTAAAAGGTTAGCGGTGGGCAAGATTTGCCTCTACTGAGTCCTCTCGCCATTAACCTTCTGGGTAAGCACTTAATCCTTTTACTCTGTCCAAGTAACTACCCACAGACCTTGATTTCATGTGCTGTTCTGTTGGAGATGCTATTCCCACCTGAGGCAAAGCCAGCAGAGGAGCCAAGTCAAAAGAGAAAGTGACTCCCGCTCCTAGCAACTGACCCATGTGTCTGGCACCATCTTGAACGCCTGGGCAAAGAGGACCCCACGTCCCTCGTGCATGACCCGCATAGAAAACAGGAGGGCACCGCCATATAGCGCCACCTACAAAGAGCAGGATCGTAATCCTCCAAAGAGATAAAAGGGCATCACATGGGCAGATCGTTCTTACAAGAGCTTGGAGCTTAGAAGATGCTGGAACCTTAACTAGGACATTCTTTTGCTCCCCTGAGCTGCCCCTTGCTGTTTCCCTGAGGAGCTTGAGTTACTTTTATAGTGAGCCCCTTTCACACTATCCTCTATTGCTGACGTCCCCCGAAGACGAGGAATTCGTCTCCTGACGAAGGTATTGTACCAGAGTCAAGGTTCTTATGTCAGTCGCGTCCCTGTAAATCTTTTCCTATTTTTCCATTTCCTTTCATAGTGTGATATACCTACAGTGAGACCTGTATTGCTTTTATTTTGTGTTATGTTAATTTATGAATCAGTGAAGAAAGTGTAACATAATTGTGTAAAATTAAAGTTATCAAAATCAAGTCCTTTTCTAGGCACCTTCTGTGCAATTCCTCTATTCCTTGATCAGCTAAGTAGCCAAATGTGCTCTCGACTGCAGATAGGGGTTAGCCTGCTGTGGACCTGTTATCATCTTGTGTGCACAGTGGCATAACCACTGCTCTTCTTCCCTGCGGTGCCCCCTTTGAAGCGCCCCCCCCCCCCCCCCCGCCTCTGAGTTCCTTCAAAGAATTAACCATTTGTTTGTAAATCTTATTATACGACAAGGCTTTGTTCCCTACCTTATTTACACTTCTAATCTTCTGATATGTGTGTTTTTTTTATGTAATTACAAATGATTACGTGAAACCTAAGTGTTTACCTAATAACTTCCCCCCTTTGATGAAGGCCCTCAGCCCAACTACTTTTGTTTATGGTTTTAACTGAACCCATTGTTAGAGTCAGATTTCTCCTGCCCAAGGTAAGTTCCCATAGCCTTCAGTGCCAACCATATCAATATATATAAAGAAAGTGCTAGACTGACATTAATGAATCATGAATAATTACACTTTATATTGGTTAGCTAATATTGTATAAGGTCACTAAAGTTTACATCAGAGTAGGCTAATTATTCTCTACATCTTCGCTAAAGTACTTGAACAGAGTATAGGATATTACCATAGATTACTTTTACTTAAATACTTTATACCCATACATGTCTAAACTAATCAGACCCAGCATAAGTAATGATAGAATATTATCTATAAGAAATTTAAAAGTTATCAACGCAACAATGACTTTCAGCTATCTTCTTCAAAGATGCACCACCCCTGCTTCTCTCGCATGCTTATTTTATGAATAATTCCATATCTACAACAACAGCTACCCTTTTTTTTAACAATTAGCAACCAAAAATATGGACTCTTCAAAATACACACACACAAAAAAAATACGGACTCCTCAAAATAAAAAAAAATAAAAACACGGACTCCTCAAAATAAAAAAAAAAAAACTAGAGTTAAAAGCATTTTCTATTAAACCCAATTACAAATAAATTATACTTTTTCTATGACTGGTTATTTGAGTGAAAACTAAGCTGGGTTTTAGTCACAGTGTTTAAGAAATATGGTACTAGACTTGGAAAATACTAAAATTTATCAAACTGTGTAACCCTTCAAGAAATTTTCAGAGTAATATATAATTGATATGATAGTTGCTCTGGATGAAATTAAAGGAATGGACCGTATAAAGTAAACCTCAAAAACCATTTACCGAAAATTTCCTGTGAGAAGGATTGTTGTTTGCAGAAATACAAACTCTCAACAAAACAAGTTCGAGGAGCCAACTAAGAACAGAGACAACTTGACTCTCTTGCAAGTATGTTATCACTATAAGCAAAAGACGATTTTTTTGGCAATTCAAGTTACTTATGGCTTTTGCAAGTGAATGCCAAGACCAGTAAATGCAAGTTTTCCGCAGACCGAGCTGCCTAGTGAACTTTCCTAATAGTCAGCCCCTTCTCCATTGTATATTTGATCTTATTATGTTGAATTTTTATGTATTTATTAGATGGTCTACTTTGGTTATAGCGTTCAAAGACAGTATCCTAATGTTACAGGTGCATGTTCGTTCGTGCTTAATACGTTTAGTTAATTATAACAAAGCTAAAACCTTCTGTTACTGAAATCCAGAAAAGACATTCCTTGGTATATCGCTGGTTATTATTTTCCCTGTAGTTTTCAGTAAAGCTAATCTCAAAAGCTACTTTCCATAGGTGTTAGTACGCTGTGATTACTTATAGAAATATCATTAACAATCACCTACCACTGTTATTAAAATTTTCAAGGTCATGAAGTTTGCTAACTGCCCTAGACAGTTAGATATAAATATAATTAGAATACACTGCAGTAATAACACTACCAAAATTTATTATTTAAATCACAGAATGAAGCAAAGGCAAAAAAGATTATTTACTTAAGGTTAATCCTTGGGAAAAAATTATAAAATGTAAGATTACTACGTGACCTACAATTCACACAGCCTACTAGCAATTCATTTGAGAATGCTACAAGGCGAGGGCTTAAATTAGGGAAAGTAGACCCTTTTGTGAAGAATATACAAAAGAATAAACTGTATAGGAGATATAGCCTAACAGAGAAAAAATATATAAAACAAGTCTGATCAACAAAAAGCATTTATACCTATTTAGTTTTAATTAGTTATCAAGCTGGAACGAGTCTTTTAGAAAAGTGTGAGGTACTAAACCTCACAAAAGACAAAAGTTGACAGTTAAAATTAACTGCACAATCACCTGGTACTAGGTGGCGGCTGTGGAGTAACACCTGGAATATGAAATGAAATAGAAATAGAAATAGAAGCGGAAAGTCAGCCGATGAAGACCAAACAGGGGAACAGTACTCAGTAGATTAAAGAAAAAAAGCAATTCCAAACACCAATTAGGTCTTCATACATCTTGATTCCATCATTATACCAATTTCCTTGGACAAGTGAATAGACAGACCAGATACATTTCTCGCAAATGAATTTGCAATGATGTTACCCAGAATTTTCAATGAGTTGCAGGCAGCTTAGAATACAATGTCACTGCAAAGATCTGCATGGGGTATACAATGTCCTAAGGCTGTACTCATTCTCCAGGAATTCTAGTTAAGTATCTGTTAGGAGATTCAGCAACTGCCCGCCTCCAATCGGGTGATGGGATCAATGCCAAGTAGCATCACTCACATTCATAGCAAGCTTGTTTCCTGGGCTAAATCACATTCTGATTGTACATTGTTAGTAGTGGGTCAAAAACGGAATTATGAGGAACACAAAAGACTACATTCCTGTAGTCAACATACTGGCAATCTTCAACTATTCATTACTGTCTATTACTTGAATATTCAACGATACTACTATACAGTGCTACTCCAACTCCTATTTATTGCAATCTATTGTGATACAAATTCAGTGACAATAATAAACAAGTAAATAATGCGCCGAAGTTTCTTTGACGCAATCGAGTTTTCTGTACAGTGTATAATGCTGTATGAAACTCTCAGCTAGCCATGGAGGACTGTCTTGTCGCGGTGCCAGACGCACGATTATGGCTAACTTTAACCTTAAATAAAATAAAAACTATAGGCTAGAAGGTTGCAATTTGGTATGTTTGATAATTGGAGGATGGATGATCAACATACCAATTTGCAGCCCTCCAGCCTAAGTAGTTTTTAAGATCTGAGGGCAGACAAATAGCCATCTCAATAGTTTTCTTTTACAGAAAACTAAAAATGACCCCGCCACCTCCTTCCCCAATTCCAAGCTCTGTACAATTGAAAGTTAAGGTTGCAACCAGAATCAACGGCACCCTCATGCTGGGAATCAGAACACTCAAACTTTCCCAAGACTCGTCAAAGGAGGAAAGGCACGTGCACAAGTATACAAAAATGGACCTTGTGGTTTGTCGACTATGGTGGATCTGAGCTATGGAGTATCTTATTCTCTGAGGGGCTCATGCCAGGAGAGGTACTTTCCCATTCTCAGCAAGCAGATAAGAAAAGGTTGCTAGTCATATGCCCTTCTCCACTCTGGTTGTAACTCCTTCACACAATCTCAAGAGTGTCGCTGGAGTGGCAAGACACACAAAAAGATAGGCATAAATATATACTTGTC
>JANJGK010000001.1:41379362-41394362 GCA_039081455.1 Macrobrachium rosenbergii
TATTTTAAAAATTCACCTCACCGACAAACGAAGCCTTAAAATGCTTATGTTTATAGAACAATTTCTGCTCAGAATGAGTTTTTCTTTCACTTCCCAAAATATCTGCTTAAACTCGTGTTACACCCTGTATATAAAACCAAATTCGGATACATGGAAAATAATAATTGAAAAAACTGTTGTTGTCTTGACAGTAGCCTACACACAACTTTAATAGAATTACTGTCGACCGAAATAGCACACAAACCAAAAAATCTATTTAGATACGAACAGTCACACGGCAACAAAATACTTCTAACAACATACGAAAGTCAATCATAAATTCAGTAAGTACATAAATTTCGTAATAATTTACTATTATAAACTGCTGAACATAAACACTGACCCATTTACAGGTGCTGATAATTATAAACTTAAACAATGAAAAATACCCATGTTCTTCGTTTTCAACATGTTACTGATGACTTGAGTATAATGTTAAAAATACCGAAAGCAAATTTACAAATATCCTGATATATTGAAAACAAATTTTTGTGTTCGTTCGGGACTACGGAAGAAAGTATAACAGTCTTTTCGAGCGAGCTGATTAGAGGTTATGACTTCTTTTCAATACTGCTCAGCCACTGTGCATCAAGTCTTGTATCGTTCACGTGAACAATAAAATTTGAAAAAATAACTACCTACTAAAAAAAAGGAGCGTACATTTTTTTTTTTTTTTTGGCTTTCTTGCTAAATGTCGATTTTACTATAATTTTTACGTGGTACATCATAAACAACTAATTTTACAAACAGCCGAATTTCGTACTATCGACACTGGCTCGATAAGTGGTCAAAATTCTGTGAAAGAAACATTTTTCTATATTGCACACGTAACGTGTTCAGGGAAGATGACATAAGATTAATGATGAATTTCTTCGAAAGATAAAAATATCTCGACTGTAAATGCATAA
This sequence comes from Macrobrachium rosenbergii, assembly GCA_039081455.1. Lineage (NCBI taxonomy): Eukaryota > Metazoa > Arthropoda > Malacostraca > Decapoda > Palaemonidae > Macrobrachium > Macrobrachium rosenbergii. The sequence goes on from JANJGK010000001.1 coordinate 41,380,310, forward strand.
CGCTCCGAAAAATCGCAGTTAAGAAACAGACTGCTGAGCAGTATCAGAATATGTGGAATTCACGCACGATCATAACAAAAGGAAAATGCGTTCCTTCTAAGAAAATATACAAAATAAAACAAAAGTTGAATAGAAATCCCCTGATTTAAGTACTTACTAGTCTCTTATTTAGCTGTTTGAGAGCTCTGGGAAAATCTAAGTCTTTGTGCAGGTAAGTGCCTTGTTGTGGCGGAATTCACACTAACAATAGTCATGTTTACGCTCTTGGGCTGTTCTCATCCTCTGTGAGGTTTATTTATACTGATGTTTTGCTCTTTTTCTAAAATTTCTGTTATTCCCAAGATGGGTAAACAGTAAAATAGGAACGATTCTTTTCTTGTGCCTGAATTTAATAATTCTGACTGCTTATACTACGTGAGCGCGACACACGCAGATATATGCATGAACGTATGTATGTGTGTATGTGTGTATGATATACAGACATATTATATATATATATATATATATATATATATATATATATATATATATATATATTAGACACCATGTTACAACTTTTATAAAAGACCGTTACAACAATTTGCTTGTAGTGTTACCTGAACATTGTTGCCACTCTCTCAGCATTTGACTGCTCACAAAAATATAAACACGCGTCAACAAAAAATTGAAGGAAATAACTACCTCAGTTTTATACGAGGTCAAATCGAATTTAAATGACCTTGCACTGACCTCTGCGATCCTATCTCTCGCACTCGTAATTCACTTCCAAAACAGAGAGAGAGAGAGAGAGAGAGAGAGAGAGAGAGAGAGAGAGAGAGAGAGAGAGAGAGAGAGAGAGAGAGCAAATCCTTATTATGCTTGGTCCAATTTCTACTTTAGTTTGTTTTCTCTAGCAGTTGTTTATTTTCACGATCAACAGAGGCCCCGTGCGGCAACGACTCCCCAATCCGTCGGCGGCAAAGGCGGCCAGCTGGCCCCATGGAAACAGCCGCGAGAGGCTTTGACGAAGAAATTTTGTCGTCATTTTCAAACAATTTATGAATATATTTCACAACAGGTTTTCAATCACGAAGTTAATTTTTTACATTATACGAAATATGCATTTTTCCTTTAGTTTCCTAAGGAGATATTATTGAAACGATGTTTACGTCAAGTTTTGATTTAAATGTTAAATAAATGACATCGCTCATATGAACAATACTCTTCGGTGACCTTCCCCCTCCCTTCCCTTCCACCACCCCACGCTCCTACCCATAACCCCAGCCGCCCACATCCTCCCCCCCGAAAAAACACCTGTACCTGTTGAGTTTGTCTCACCTGAATTCTCCTGATTGTGTGCGGGATTCCCTCCACTCTGTGAAATCTCCTGAGGCAAGTCTTCCTGTATTCCCGACTCCTACAGAATGGGTCGAAGATGTGGAGAAGTAAGGAGGGTAACCGGCAGAAGAAGCAATCTTTTACTGGGCTAACGACCAAAAGACTACTATCTCGAAACGCACAACTTTTGTCACTTACGATTTTACCACAGACGCAAAGATTCAGAATAAGCACAAGATTTTCTTCTGTATAATAACGCTTCTATTAGATTGTGACACACTAGGAACTTTCCTCGAGAGGACTTATCGCAGCGCTCAGCATCACTTACGAAAAGATAACAAACCGTTGATCACATAAACTAAGGAAAATGCAACACTCCGAGGGTCTCAGTCTCGTCGACCCAAGCGTCAGAACTGCATCACAGGATCAGGACATGAAAACATGGTAGCCGCCCTCACTTCTTTCAACACTCGTGGATTAATGATTGTGAGAAACAATCGGTCACCGCTGACCCAACACCTGGCAAATGGAATCAAGTATAAGGAAATTATTGGGCAAAACAAACTTCTTTAAGAGCCAGACGCAACTGGACGCCTTTCCCCGACTGCCGACTTACTACCACTGCGAGCTCTTAGTGGCTCAGGGGTCTAGCGCTCCGTGACTGACTGACTGGGCCACCATGGTACGAGTTGCGTATCGGCTCCCCAGCCCCCGTCCCCGATTCCTCGCCACCACAGAAAGCCCTCCCGTCAAGCAAAGGTCCTCCTCTCTCATCCAACAACCTCTGTGCCACCGTTTATAATAGTTTTTCCTTATCAATGCGCTTGATTCTTTGCATCTTCGCTCATTAAGACCTATGGAAACAATTCAGACCTCCCTTCAAATTTGCCCTTTTCAACTTCTTTATTCTTTTGTCGTCGTTCAGTATGCCTAAGCATCAAATGATATCCTCTTTAAATGCAGCTCCTAACCTCCGATCCTCGTCCAGTCCTGTTTCGACAGGAGCATTGCAACGCCTATCAAAAGATCATCATCAAAGAGTAGGGAAACATTGTTCAGTAAATAGACATTCCATTCAACTCTTTGCTGGGAGTAAACTAGCTTTATTTACGCGCTACTACTACTCAAGTACTTTACCTTGCAGCTTATTTCTTTTGTATCTTGTCGCAATAATTTACTTATTTTGATCATTTTACAATATTTTACCTTATTTTTAATTATCCCTTGCAGCTCACAGGTGGCATTACTAAATGATGTTTGCAGCTTCCAATCTAGTTCACTAAATCTCACTTTACTGTTGCTAATCAGTTTCGCCCTTCCGTTAAGCGTTATCATTTGGAAAATGCCTCTCTTTTACCAGTGAATGGCCCTGTCGTCATAGCGTCATATTCTGTCTTCAGATAATCGCAGGTATTATATTTTCCTTGTGAATTTTCTTTCACTTCATCAAACTGAATGCTGCTGTTTTCCGTTGGTAACTGGGAAACTTCCTTATCTCGTAGTTCTTCCTTTCCATTTCATTTTCCTTTTCTTTTGATTATTTTCCCAATTTCTAATCATATATGGTTGATTTCTAACATCGCTGAATAATTCCATTGCTGTTGTAGTTAAAGTTCTGCGCTTGAGTTCAAACTTTCACATACAGTATCCCCTTTTGATTTTGAAAGCAATTTTTTTCATAACTACACACATACAGCAATCCAGATTATAATCTTTTCTTAACATACTAAGTAAATTACCAGTGAACTAACGTGAATATTTTTGAAAAATATGAATTTTTGATGATCTAATGCAAGGTATACAGCATATTTTTTATGTTTTCTTTTTCGTGTTATATATGCAATATTTTCTACTTACATGTTAACATCTTTGCACAATGTCATCTTGAGATTCTTGTGCACATCTGAAGAACTCAATTGAGAAGAGGGAAGGGAGAAAACGACTGACCCGCTCCAAGAGCTGAATGCACCGAGGTGTGATTACGCGCAAACTGCTTGTGAACTGCGCTCGCCTCTATTTCAGTTGTTCAAAGAACAAAATGCTCTCTTTTTCCTCTTCCCCTTCCTTTGCTTCCGTGAATTACTTACCGCTTACGTCATCATAAAGTGAAAGGTCAATGCTTCGTATCAAGCACATCACAAGCAGAGAAACTTTACGTCCAATTAAACCGCAGTAATAACAGAATCTGATGAACAATAACGGTAGGCACGCACATAGACGCAAAGAAGAAGGAAGGCAAACAGAACCATGCGCGACGCGGCTACTGTGATAACATGACTCGAATTTGCTTAACCTTGGTCACACGAGGATTGTGATTATACATAAAAGAATTCGTGATGAATTAAAAGTATTGCTGAACGCAACATCACAGAAGACTGCAATGCTCAAGAAACAAGCGTTTTCACCGCCAACGCTTTTGCATTAGCAAGCGTGTGAATTTCAAACATTAATAATTGCAATAACAATAACAACAAAAATAACGTTGGGATCTTACATGTGTAATCATCCATGTATAAGCCAATAAAGCAAAGAAAGAAGGACACAATACGAAGTGGTTAAGCGTAATTACTACCAAAGGGAAACGAAGTCCCTCGTCATATTCTGGCAAATTCTTGCAGACACTTTGTGATCTGTTTCCCACGATCTTTGTCATGTGGGCAAATGGTCAGATATCTGAGTCTGTTCCTTTTGTTGCCCGCTTTCTAGAAATCTCGATGGAATGATCTATAGCAACTCGGCTCCACAGAGGGAGGAAACTCTGATTCTAACCCTTCTACTGAAATTGACTACAAAAAAAAAAAATGCAAGACACTGTGATCGCAATCAGGATATGTCTTAGACAAATTTGTCTCTAAATATATTCTGGTCCGATGGTATAGTGGCTAGCGTCGTGGCACGGCACTCAGATGTCGCGGGTTCGTGTCTCCCCCAAGGCGATGAAAAATCGATGGCTCTATATCATGATTATTTACTGCTGCAGTGTGGGAGGTTGAAACCAACATTCTTCTGAAGCTTGAATTTCAAGTCAATGGCCCCTCTGTGCTTCTTCCATGTGAATAGGTTTCATCTACTGAAATAATAATAATAATAATAATAATAATAATAATAATATTATATACTGTAAATAAACGTTTGCATTGTAGGGGTGCTTCTTTTTTGGGCTATCTCTTATCTCTCAAAAGATGATGCTCAGTATGGTAAATGATTAAATCGATATTTTTAGAGAAGCAGACCGGAAAACATAGAAAAGAATATCAACTAACAGAATTTGTGTTTGCATTCCCAAGATGCGACGCGACCGAGAATCCATTTTTAAACTTTTTTTTTTTTTTTTTTTTTTTTGCAAAAGCAAGGTGAACTTTTCTGTCTATTTGTGATACTGAATAACCAACCCATGGCACACACATTGTCAAGAAACTATGTAAAAGACGATAAAATTCGTGTTCACCTAGACATTAAATTTAATTGCGCTACTCTGCATTATTATGAACCATTCAAAGTGAAGTATAATTTTTGAAGTATTTCAAGGTTTATGATTCTGTAACTTTTTCATTCTTTTCAAAGCAAGCGTTAGTGTGTAATTTACTTTTTTTCAGACGACTCACCTGGATTATGCGTAAGTGGTAAGTAGCGGACATTTATGTTGTCGTTTAGACTAGACTAACCACAAACCAAAAACTCCGCTCACCTTACCTATACATTTGAATTAAATGGATGAAATTCATGCGTTCCTCAGATGGTTATCATATTCTTATCAAAACTTTCTTTTATGATTCTAGACTGTTATGTTTCTCTCCAAAATTGAGAATAAAGAAAGTTTTAGCACCTGTCCAAGCAATTTTCCAGAGTGCCCAATATAGAATCTGTCACACGAAATGCACGGGAGTTGATATACACAGCCTTTAGAATTGCGAGGATAGCTTTACGTAAATAGTTTTTTTTTTATTGCATGCATGTTTTTGTGTACATTAGCACTTAAGTTTTGAAACAAAAATGGAGTATTTCTCAAGCTATTACCACGGCAAAAATCCTCTTAATTGTCCCTATAATCAACATCTATAACAAATATCGGCGTATGTCCCACATTATGGGTCATCTGGCCGCCATCTTGGAAATTGGTCGCCGTATTGGAATTTTGAGTGGCTAGCACTTTGTTATCACAAAATCTAATGTAAAATGACGCTTTAGCCAAATTTCAAGCCATGCCCAGTCAACTGAACGATCATATGCGTTACCTCCTCTACTACTAAGTCGCTGGATGATGGATTAGTGTGACCAGCTCCTTTCTCCATCAGTTTTAACTCTCACCCATGTATAAATATGCATTTACAGCTTGTTCTACTGAATGAGGGGTATATACAGTATATCTCGTGCAAAATTAACGTAGAAATTAACCTCACGAGCTTTGTGACTGTAGACCTCCCTCTCGTCCATATTGTACAGTCCACACTTCATAATTTTGCAGATACCGTGTGGAGACACAAACCGAAGGGTCAACCTGTTCAATCTATCATTCATACCATTCACATCCAGAAGGTAAAACCCTTCATATATATATATATATATATATATATATATATATATATATATATATATATATATATATATATATATATATATAATCAGTAAGCTACAAACGTCCTTTAATATCCAATTCACTCTACCTCGGAAATAATATATTTTCATATATGTTACCGAAGGGGAATTTCTTAGTTGATAATAAGTTCGTCGTCCCGTGGGCTCGAACCAGCGAAGGACAAGAACTCAGGACTACAGTGGACGCATTAACCCACACGGCCAGCAAGTGAGGGTTAATGCTTCTAAGTAGTCCTGAGCTCTTGTCCTTCGCTGGTTCGAGCCCACGGGACGACGAAGTTATTATCAACTAAAAAATTCCCCTTCGGTAACATATATGAAAATATATTATTTCCGAGGTAGAGCGAATTGTATATTAAAGGATGTTTGCAGCTTACTGATTGTATATGAATCATGGTGATGTGATAAAAAGTATATATATATATATATATATATATATATATATATATATATATATATATATATATATATATATATATATGTATATATATATATATATATATATATATATATACATATATATATATATATATATATATATATATATATATATATATATATATATATATATATATATATATATATTATGAATCCTCTAACGCCTTTTTTCAAGAGGCAAGATTTCGTCACTCAAGGGGTGAATTCCATTAACACACGTTGTTTGAAATATCCCATTTTCTTCTATCTTGTTCATCCTAACCCCTGAATATAAAGTATAAGTAGCTCTAATGATTATTTATTTTCATTTAGAAAGTTTGAGAGTGTATATTCATCTGACTCTGCGCTTCAGTCTTGTACGCTTTTTCGTGCTTCCCGGAGTCAAGGCCTTGTACTCCCATTGCACACCTCACCCCATTTATCCAGAACTTTGTCTTCCTTTCCTCCTCCCTTATAACATCTCAGATGTGTATAAACTTCACCGTCTTATGTTCCTTCATTTTTTGCTCATTACCAAAATATCTCAAAACTCTTTAATGTATCTTTCTGTTTTCTGTAACCTTCTACTTTCTCAATGTATTGCCACATTTCTCACACTTTCCATGCTTCTTTTGTTAAATATTCTGCACATACATTTTATTTCAACAGCTACAATGTTTTCCACTAAATTCTTATTCAGTATCTATACTTCATTTCTATAAAGGATATTTAGCTCAACAATCCCTTCTTATGACCCACTGTTGGTTTCCATGTGCATTCCAAGTCAATTCTGCTTCTTTGCCAGTATTACTTCTACTCATTTACTCATTTGCACATTTACTCTACTTTCGTCTCTCTCAAAACATCCTACCTTTTTACATGGAAACGAGTAGTCCTCTGAACCTTGGGCGAGTCGGTAGAGCTGTGGACTAGCACTCGCTAGGCCCGAGTTCGAATCTCCGGCCGACTGATGAAGAGTTAGAGGAATTTATTTCTGGTGATAGAAATTCAGTTCTCGCTATTATGTGGTTCGGATTCCACAATAAGCTGTAGGTCCTATTGCTAAGTAACCAATTGGTTCTTAGCCACGTAAAATAAGTCTAATCCTTCGGGCCAGCCCTAAGAGAGCTGTTAATCAGCTATGTTCCTCGCTGGGTGAGCGGGTTCCGTTCTCAGCTACCACTCTGTTGGTCGCGAGTTTGAGTCTCCGACCGGCCAGTGAAGAACAAGAGGAGTTTGTTTCTGGTGATAGAAATTAATTTCTTGCTATAATGTGGTTCGGATTCCACAATAAGCTGTAGGTCCCGTTGCTAGGTAACCAATTGGTTCTTAGCCACGTAAAAATAGATTTAATCCTTCGGGCCAGCCCTAGGAGAGCTGTTATTCAGCTCAGTGGTCTGGTTAAACTAAGATATACTTAACTTTAGCTCAGTGGTCTGGTAAAACTAAGGTATACTTAACGTATTTTAACTTCCCCTCACTCAGGCTTTCCTTACAAATCCTGATCATCCACTCAGTCACACAATTAACAACACAGTGCAATATCTCACTGTTAATTTTATCAACTTACAGTGTCATTCAGTTCTTCCATATTTTTATTGTTTCCGAAAGTCTTCAAGTCGCTTCTACAAAGTCTCACATTTACACCAGTCCTTTCCACTCTTGCGTCTCTCATGTTTTGCCTCTTCTATTTCTCACATTAACAAATTTCCAAAAATACTCACTTCCTCGGCCCAAGACTGCATTCGCTTCGGACATCATCTTTCTATTTGCATTTTTTATTCTGAGACGCATTTTTCTATTAACTTTTGTCTCATAATTTGTTTCTTTGCGGAACTTGTTCCTTTTCTCTGCTGTAGCGTTACCAATTTCCTTCTTTTTTTCTCTCTCACTTGAGTACCCTGTCTATCATTCTGTATACTTACACGCTAACTTCCATTTACCTCAAGGATTGTTTTCTTACGACAAATGCTTTCATATATATATATATATATATATATATATATATATATATATATATATATATATATATATATATATATATATATAATATATATATATATATATATATATATATATATATATATATATATATGAATTTTTTTTCACATACACCATATCATCTTTTATATTCACATAACTGATAAGCGCTTCGTGTCACCAGAAGGGATGGCTCAGTGGGAAAATTGTAACTGCACTTCGTCGTTTCCTAAGCAACTGGCAGTTCGAATCCCACCGGTGACGCAGCTCCTATCAATTTTAATTCCCCCATGGGTGAATGTTGTTCCCGAGTTAGAGTGAACTGGATACTAAAAGGCATTTTTAGTTTAATAATCGTAAATATATACATACTTACATACATACATACATACATGTATATGTGTATGTATATATATATATATATATATATATATATATATATATATATATATATATATATATATATATATATATATATATAGAAACTGAACTTAATTTTCATTAATTTACTTCAGTGATTATTAACAATGTTGAGCCCACTCCAACTCTCATAACGGTGCCCAAGATTTCAACATTGTGGAGGTGATAAGGTCATGCTTCGGTTATTAAGAGTTTTTTCGCCAAGCGTAATGAAACAAACTAGTCTTGTGAAATGAAAGTGTGTACTGTGCTAAACAAGCAACTAATATTCCAGATAAAAAAATTAATTGTAAAAATTTGACTTTTTTTTTAAATATCCATAACGTGCATGCTTCTTGAGTTTGACCACTTTTCCATGACGTATCTAACGTCTGGTGAATTAGTTAATTAAATATCAGTAATCATCGGGTGGGTATCCTTTTCAAACTGAGCAACTCTGGGCGTTTGCCTGCTACTTGTCATATGAAATGAGTGATTTTCGCAGGGCTCTCTAGAAAATAGGTCCACTGTGAGGCCAACTTCCCCTGGCTTCAATGGTTTGCTATTTGCTAGTTTAGCTGATTTTATTTTCTTTTCCTGCGACGTGCTCAATGATTTGCTGTACTATTCTTGTAATACACAGTATTTAAGGGATTCTTAAGACGTTTAATCGATGATTTTTCGCGTTTATATTTAAATTATCCAGCATCTTAATTCCGTAAATAGAGTGATAAATAACTGATCATGCTTACAAATGTCTTGTGAATATGGGAGAATACGTCAATCTTTATTCTTCAGGTGTTCATATATAAGTCTACGCTTATTTTCTTATTGTTTTTATGTTAAACTGAACATTTCTCCTATTCGGATTCAACGTATTTTTTTTTACTACCTGTCCTATAGAAATGAAATAAATTCATATCTGGTTGAAGTGCTCCTCGACTTTATCGACGACTCGTGCTTGGAATCTGACCGAAGCTTTTCTCTTTGCCTTTCACCGCTACATTTCCATACAGTTGGTAAAGTCAGTCCTGCAAGATCGTTGTTCTTTACAGTCTTCAGGGTTATCTGCCTACTTTGAGAGCTTAGAAAGGATATCGTGAAGAATATAGTTCTGTCAAATTTGAACTTATGAACAAAGATAATAATTTTAAGAGTAGCTGTGTCTGTCTACCCTTCTACCTCTTCTTTGTTTTTCTTCCTTTTCTCGTCTAATTATCTTCACAAATGTTTGCTTCTACATCCAAGACTCACTCGTTCTCTCCCTAAATCAAAAATGTAATCCTGGGAAAATTCCAAGTCATTTCAAACGGACCGAGATAATCCAGTGTCAGAAATTGGACTCTTCTCTAAAGCCTAATTCAAACTTCGGTCAAGTCCATCACACTTGGCAAAAGAATCTTAACGGAATTAAAAGTGGAATTAAGAAGAAAACCAGAGAAATGAGAGAATTTTTGGGGAATTGTTCGATTTTTCGCCCATTAGTACGGGTTAATCGAAAGTTACATTTTATATAAAATGAAAAACACGCATACGCACACCTAGACACGTCAGCAGAACGGCAAGGCACCAGTCACGGAGTTAACAAGGTAGACAAATTGCCAGCTTCACTTCCTTGATTAACATAAGCAGCACAACTGACACCGGATCAATACTGACAAATTTCGAAAGCTAGGCTAGTAAATATTAAGGCCTTATGAATAACCGAGAACAAAGCGCGTGTGGCAACCAGAACTCGTTGATTATGCATCACAAAAAGTATGCGAAACATGAGTTGCGTGTTGTAGAAGAAACGGGCATTGTAATATTCGGATTTCAATAATCGTTCGTCGAAGCTGAAGAAACGTGTATTGACCTGGAATGTCTGAATAAGGGTATAAAAAGCGTCCTCTAACATTCGATTGAACACAAGAGTTACAAGTGTGCTCGCCGCTTCGTTTTTATTCTAAATGCCGACAATGAAAATTTAACGGAAAAGAAATCTTATAAATAAAGAGTTACCTTACTATTACATTACATTCTAATAAATGATAATTTAAGTAACCCAACTGCCCTTTAAACTCAGTCTTCACTTTGCAGTAATATTGCTCTGAGTTTTATAAAAGCCAGAGCCAAATGAATTATCATCTAAAATCTATGCAATATTCCTAAATCCAACCGGAAAGGAAAAAAGCAATTTGTTACCTGTGCTTAGGAGACACTATATATATAGCCAAATAAAATGCTAAGAGGTTCAGTTGGCGTCTGCCCCTCCTTTCCCAAGTTTCAATGGTTATCACAGATTGATAAAGACATAAGCACTCTCAATTATTTCAGTTTCTTAACTCCAAAATTCAAATAAATTTGATACTGTAATGTGGAATTCTGGAAGAGACCCGACTTTCATAAGGCCTGTTGATTTGACATGGTTTGTTACTGCTTTGAACACATTAAAGGTGATACTTTCTTTTATTTCAGGAGCTGTTTCTCCTTATAATGCTCACTGCTGCTTCTGTGGTTATTACTGCAATTGTAAATGCTATCCCTATATTTTTTACTTGTCCAGTTATTCGTGCTAACCATATTCTACAACTTTAACCTTTAATTTTTCAATTTGCATTCTGAATTTTGCTTCCATACATAATCCTCCAGTCTTCCTTGCTTCACTTCTGTGACTAACCTCTTCTCTCGCGCTACAATCATCCATATCATTATTCCTTTCATGACTGCACAACTCTACACTAAAATTCTTAAAAAATATTGATATCCATTTCTGCATTTACCTCTTCAAGTTAATGTATGGCAAATGCAGTTCTTTCCTTCACTCTCAAAATTCCCACTTGATATTTTCATAAAGTCTTCATCCATGCACGCTCCTCCTTATCCAAATTCACAGAACAACTCGGTTGTTTGTCTCGTATTCCTAGTTAAAATTCTACTATAACACTTCCCTGGTATGCTTAGTAATATTGTGCCTCGACATTTCCTACAGTTGCCTCTGGAATCTTAACTAAATACCTCGCAATGAATATTCCTCTCGCTCACTTGTAATCCCATCAACTGGCGTTTGTCCATTCTGCATAGCTGGTGGCTACTTAGTGTTTTCAACTTGCATTTCCTTTGACGCTGGCTTAGATATTTTCGCCACTGCTTTTGAGAGAATCTTTTCTGAATGCGACCACCACTTTCCCTTCGATCCGGGCTCTACGTCCATATTGATACCGCGTAAAAGTCTTTAATTAAACGGGAAACATCGAGAGTCATCAGTTTTTCCTGTCTTTCTTTTCTAAACGGTGACTCTCTTCGTTTCCTGGATCTTTAACTCTTTCGGTCCACCATTCTCAAGCATAAATAAGTTATGCTTAAAAGTTAGATAAAATTTTGCCGGAGAATTTTAATGGGTGTTTAAATCGCGTAGGATATAAGTCTAGCTGAGCTGAGGAAATTGTGGGATGACATCGAGTAGGGACATTTAGAAATACAACAACAACAAAAAAAAACCTTCAGTTAAGTTAATTGTTTCCATTGTAGAATTTCTCAAATGAGACTGCCATCCAGAAGGTGCAAATTGTTGTTGAATTTCGCCTGAAGCTATAATCTGACAAGCATATTCGGCAAGTTGTGGGATTTGGGAGGGAAAACCAAAAAAATTAACTTTAAAAAAAACAACAAATGAAGATCGAAGCTACTGTAAACAAAACAGAGCTGTACTTTAACCGAGATGAGGCAAAGCTTTTTGTTGGTATTCCTGTCTTTTTTTTTAATGTACAACAATAAAAGGATAAGGAAGTATAACGTTCCTTGGTAGAAGACAATGTTGAGTCCCTTTCCAGTGACTGACTACATTGGTCAGATTACAACTTTGTGCTAAAGTAACTCGTTAAAAATTCATGGGTCTAAGGAAACTCCAATAATGGAGTGTCTGTCTGGCTGCAAATAGGAAATCTTTAGGCTTTGAGAGTTTTTATAAGCAAGAAGGTATACTTCACTGAAATTTAATGGCAGTGTTGATATAAATGACAATTTCTTTGTATGATTGTTATGTTGGCGTGAGAGAGATCTGTTGATATGAATGTTACCCTTCTACAAGATATGAAAAACTCGTCCCTGAAAAAATAAATGTAGCTGACTGGAATAGCCAAGCATCTGTGTATAGATAAGATCGTTTCCTTCTTTCATCGCTAATAATTAAATACAGTTATTGGAAGTGAAGCATGTCAGCTTGGTGCTAAACAACCGAATCTTTTATAAATCCAGAAATTCCGTAACGAATGAAAGTTTATTTATTCCGTCTTATTTTATCCAGCGCAGGTAGTTCAAGATCTCTTTCAAACAAAATGAGCTTAAATACCTTGCTGATCATTATTTATCGATTTCAGTGGACAAAAATTGAGACCTGAAGTGGAAAAGCACAATATGTATATTTGTAATAATGTGAAAATATATCTGTGTCTTAATAATATCAAAAACGTGATAGAAACACAAATTCTTTAACCTCGTGAGTTTCTGAAATTCTTAATAAGCAATATGTCATTCCCTCTAACGGTCTCCAAGGAAAGGCAGCTTGACAAAGGTTCCTCAGGCTTTTTGGCCATGCATGGCCGAATCTAAATGTAATGTGGGGTGATATCCGATTTTTTGTAGCTTTAAAGTTATGCATATTTCTAATATTTAAGAGCTTTCAGACGCACATACGCATATATATGTGTGTATACACACACACACACACACACACATATATATATATATAAATATATATATATATATATATATATATATATATATATATATATATATATATATATATATATATATATATATATATATATATATATATATATACACACGCACATTTATGAATATTTATCACAACACCGTGATATTTTATTTACACAGACATTAAGCTACAAATTTCATTAAATATCCAATTCGCTCTACCGTGGAAATAATACCGAAGGGGAATTATAATTGATAAGTTGATGGAATCGAGTCACTGACGGTAACACTCGTCACTGAATTCAGAGATAGCTACCGTCGGTGATTCGAGTCCATCGGATGACTATCAAAATTATCAGTTATAATTCCCTTTCAGTATTATTTCCGAGGTAGACAGAACTGAATATAAAAAAAAAATTCAAAGCTTAATATTTGTGTGTGGGTGTGTATACCTATACATACATACATACAAATATATATACAGTATGTGTGTGTATATACAGTATATATATATATATATATATATATATATATATATATATATATATATATATATATATATATATATATATTAGATATATACAGGGTGTTTCGAAATCAGAGCCCCCCCACCCCGTCTACAGCATAAGCTAAAATTGTTATGGTCAAA
>JANJGK010000001.1:41399362-41426862 GCA_039081455.1 Macrobrachium rosenbergii
TATATATATATATATATATATATATATATATGTATATGTAGACTCTACCAGATTCATATGTAATTGTAATAGCCATAATGCCCTCTTAACTTCTAGAATTCTTTGCACTTTTTTGGATATGCTTGTCACTACAAAGCTGCAAGATCCAAGCGCAATAAATTGAAGAGACTCTGATGCCCGGTCGCGGGAAACGAACCCGTGTCACCATAATCACGAGGAGGTCACGTTGTCGACCTGACCTAATGCTGCGAGAGGAATTCAAGAAGTTAAGAGGGCATTGTGGCTATTACAATTACATATATACATATATGTGTGTGTGTATATATATATACATATATATATATATATATATATATATATATATATATATATATATATATATATATATATATATATATATATATATATATATATATATATATATATATATATATATATATATATATGTAAAGGCTCGCGAAGGTGACCTTTGAAAAGTTGGGTCAGCTATTCGCAGGGTCCATTTTGACTATACACAGCATATAAGAAAAGTGCTGAACTGTTCGCATACCACAGGAAGTCGCAAAAGGCTCCTTGGTGACAAGACACGGGCTGGCAAATGCGTTTTCAGCAAAGAACGTTCTAGAAGCTGAACCAGTTACAAAATCCGGTTTTGAAGGATGCATGTCGATAGTGACGCCTTGAAATACAGAGGCGTGTCTTGCCGAACTTTGACCTCGAATGATGTCATACAAAAGTACGTTCGTTCGTGCGTTACATAATGAATATAATGGGAGGAACCGTTGTTCGAATCGGACTTGTGAGATCCGATTCATGTGTGTCTGAAGATGAGAGTGATTTTTCACATGGAGACTGTCCCAGAGGACTTGTGGAGTGAGTAAGAATTCATATATGTTTTTAGACTTTGTTTTTCAGAACTGTGAACACACGGTATCTCCTGTGACAGTGAAATGTGTGTTTCTGCAATTTTTTACATTTTATGATTTTCAATGTAACGTTTGTTCTTTCACAGGTATTTCTGTTCCACTCCATTCCTATCCCTTTTTCCTCTCTCCCTCCTACAAGGATGAGAGTGGTATGACATTTGAAATGACCTGTTTTTACTGATTGACCTGTTCATGATTTGACAGATGAGTTATTTTCTGTATTCCCTTAGGTATTTGAGTGTTTATGATTTTGGAGCATTATTTCCTTAGAAGATTTTCTGATAGTTATGTGAAACATTGGATTTCATTCTTCGTAATTTTAAAGAAGTTATTTTTCGTTGATTTTGTCAATAAAGGGTTTTAGTTTCCAGTAGTCCTCAGATTTTAGTTAGGGAAAGATATAACTTATGATATCGGCTCACGTTCCCTGCTATCACATAATGTCTCGGAATAAGCGAGATCAAACTTCTGTTCATAAAACAGAGACTTAAATCAAGTATAGGCTCAGAAAAGGCCTTTACAGTTTTTGGTGGCAGCGTAAAAGGTAGCGTAAAAGGTAGCGTATAAGGTAGTTAGGGCAGTTAGAAGGTGTTAGATAGTTAGATAATTGAATAATTAGGCATGTATACGTTTCCGAAGAGACATAAATTAGTGTTGGCATCTCAGGATAGGATTTTGTGGGAGTCAGCAGTTGCCGGGGGCGAGCTGCGAGCATCTCTCTTGCTAGCTAGTGTTTCGTGAAGAGTGCTTTGGGTAGGGGGTAAAACAGTTTGTATATTGTGCAATAATTACGGTGTTGTGACCACTAAGTGTATGTTTAAAACACGTGAAGACGCGCAAGTGTTTTTTGTTTCTCACTCTTCGGTTGATGGAAATTCGCGCGCTGCTAACGTAAGTGTTGTGATGTTATCTTTTTCTTTTTTTCTAGTTGTGTTAATGTGAAATTGTCCTTTTCGTTGTGTTGTAACTGGTGATAGGGACAACTGTGTGTTTTTTGTCGTTGAGTTTTGACTAATGTTTCGGTTGCAACGAGTGTGTTACGTCATCACCACGGTGACATAGTAATTGCGTCACGAGTTTGGGCGGAGCGTCGTACTTGCTTTGCCACGCCTAGTGAAGCGCTGAGCGTATTATGGTGTGTTGTATTTTTTTTTTTTTTTTTATAGCAATCTGCGGTACGCATCGGCATGTATTATGTAAGGGTGATATTTGGTTGTTGGGTTATTTCTGGGAACTTTAATATTTGGGTAGTATCCTACGTGATATTTATGAGTTGCGGGGTGCAAAACAGTTTTTGCACAAGTGTGAATGCACTTCTTGGTTTTTGTAGTCACACACGTATGTGCGTGTGGGTATGTGTGTGTGAGTATGTGGGCAGAGCGCTTGCCTTTGCTTGAGTGACACTTTCCGTTTGGACAAAGGGAAGTGTTGATCCAGCAGTTTTTGACATTGAGAGATTTTGATGCAAGCCTCAAATACATTGAAGGTAAGCATAATGTGGTTGCAGATGCATTGAGCAGATATTTTCCGGTTGAGGATGAGGGAGTACATACCGAATCCTGTGCGGAAGACGAGAGTGGACATTTGGTGTCTCATGTCTCGGATACTAGTAGTTCTGAGATATTTCATGTGGGGGACAAACACGTTCCTGTAGTGCATACTTCGGAGAGAAATAGTGTGTCGGCAGTCTCGGAAGAGATTGTTATTCGTGATGTTGAGGGAAACGCTGTGTGTTATATTACTGGTGAGAATGTCACTTGGGACATACCCTTGCTCGAACAAAAGCAAGATGAAGATAAATTATTATCAGATACTAAGGCATTTCTCAGGGGAGTTTTACCGAAGGAAGGGTATAAGTTGCCTTTTTCTGGACTAGAATTGGAGAATAATTTATTAGTTAGGAAAGTTAAGTATAACTTGCGAAGTACTCTAAGCATGGGTGAAATTACGCAAATCATTGTGCCAGAGAGTCTAGTACCACAAGTTCTAGACATTGTACATTGTAAATTTGGTTCTCCTCATTTAGGTGTGGATAAGACGTATGAAAACGTTAGGTCAAAGTTCTTTTGGAAAAATATGTTTTCCGCAGTAGAGGCCTTTGTGAAGAATTGTTCTATTTGCAATGCGAATAAGCCGGCGACGACGGTGTCGTGTCGTTTGGGTTCATATCCCATACCAAATAGGCCGTTTCAGAGAGTGCATATGGATATTCTGGGTAATTTCTCAGAATCTGCTTATGGGTATAGACATTTATTAGTGGTTGTTGATGAAGGTTATTGAAGCTCTTAGAATGACCGTGGGAGGTAATGACCCAAATTGGGACCGCTATCTTCCACAGGTACAGCACAGCATAAATGCTATGTTTAGCGATACTATTGGAATGTCTCCCAATGAAGCGCTTTTTGGATAGCCAGCGCGAGGCGCGTTTGATCTATTACCCATTCCGACAGGTGATGAGGTTGTAAAATCACTGATTTCAACGGCGAAAGAGAGATATGCGCGACTTGCTAAGAATCTTGAGATGAAAACGCAAGACATGGTAGATAGGAGTAATGCAAAGCCAGATAGAGTCAAAGTGGCTGTTGGAGATAGAGTTTATTTGAAGATAAATGTCAGGAATCAGCTGAACTATAAGCTAGGTCCTAAGTTTGAAGGTCCGTTCCGCATTGTTGAAGCAAAATTGGGAAATAGATTTATTGTTGTGAATGAAAACACAGGTGTGTCTCGTTTGACACATATTTCTAAGATTAAAAAGACGGGTTAATGGGTATTAGCATGGATGCATTCCTGGGTTGTATTGTTGTTTTGGTAATGGGTAGTTACGGGTCATTTTTTTTTCCTTTCGGGTGTTAATGGGTTGTAAATGGGCATGACTTGTAGTTTGTTGTAATTCAGGAGGACGTTACTCCGTAGAGTTTTACGAATTTTTAATAGTTCAGGTTCATTGTGATTTCTGAT
The DNA here is from genome assembly GCA_039081455.1 of Macrobrachium rosenbergii. Taxonomy (NCBI): domain Eukaryota; kingdom Metazoa; phylum Arthropoda; class Malacostraca; order Decapoda; family Palaemonidae; genus Macrobrachium; species Macrobrachium rosenbergii. The sequence goes on from JANJGK010000001.1 coordinate 41,403,247, forward strand.
GTAAGCTGCAGTACTTAGTGTAAATTGTGTGTAGAATACCGTAGAGTTTTGTAGATATATGCATTTGAGTTTTTGTTTTTTTTATATGGATCGCAACTGCGGTTAGGGATTTCAACGTTCACACTTGGCGATAGTAATGGGTTACTTTGAGTTAATGGTTTTTTTCATATAATTTTGGGAATTGTGACATGGGCTAATTTCATACGAGATTTGACCCGTGTGTTATTATGTTATTATGTTATGATGTTTTTTGTCGTCTGACGCAATATCTTTGAATACAGAGTTACAGAATAAGGGTTTGTTGTTTAGGATTTTGTTTTAGGGAGGTATTTAGTATATCGGACCGAACGGGTCTGATCTTTTCGGGTTGGGATATGTCAGTTAGGATTTCGGAGAGGTTTAGGAAGGTTTTGATAGGGATATCGAATTCGAGTATTTGGGTTTTTTCCAGTTCTCTTTTAAAATTAAGGGAGCTGTACCATGAGTAATTGTAGTTGTTAGGATCATAGGAGCGATTGCCATTAAGTCAATTGCTATGGTGTTGAGAATTAGTCAGGTATTGCGAAATATTCGCTAACCGGAGTAGAACCTTGATGTCTTTTACGAGATATGATACCTTTCAGATGTTTAGGATTGCCTTTCGTTATTCAGTGTATGGATAGGATTCTCGAGTACTTTTTTCTGTTGGATAGAATTTTTTATGAATAGTTCCTTAGGGTTAGTGTACTTGATAGTGAGTTGACTGTGGAAATTCCGGGTACCAACTTGGAATTGTTTCACATTGAGAACATATGACCTTTGCACTAGTAGTCTTATTTGGTTCAGTAATAATATGGTATAGGGAATAGACGAGTTACTTTTTGATATGACTGTCGATATGACCGACTCATGGAAAATACCACTCCCTCGAAATGGAGAGGTTGGAATAGCTTCACCGTCCTCAACATATGAGAAAGCTGTCAACGTTACTTCTGCACTTTGGAGAGATGTCGGGCAGGATGTCTTCATGTTGCTGTACTTTCGAGGAGACGTTGGGTGGCGAAAAAAGGATTTGCGAGCCATTCACTTTCGTCGGATCGCTGGGAGACGCAAGAATACATTCAGCTTGGACTGGTGCAGTCGCAAGCCTTTCATCTTGGTTGGATCACCGTTGGCGTGCGCAGTCGCAGGCCTTTCAGTGTGAGGCAGTACCAGGAGTGAAATTGTCTAGATTAATGCGTTTCTTGAATGAACTGGTTGTGCTATAATATCTGTGTTATAAGATATATATAAGTTTTGCACCTAGACATTTTGAGGTGGGGTCCACCTCAGGTGCGTGGACCGAGCAATCTGTAAAGGCTCGCGAAGGTGACCTTTGAAAAGTTGGGTTAGCTATTCGCAGGGTCCATTTTGACTATACACAGCATATAAGAAAAGTGCTGAACCGTTCGCATACCACAGGAAGTCGCAAAAGGCTCCTTGGTGACAAGACACGGGCTGGCAAATGCGTTTTCAGCAAAGAACGTTCTAGAAGCTGAACCAGTTACAAAATCCGGTTTTGAAGGATGCATGTCGATAGTGACGCCTTGAAATACAGAGGCGTGTCTTGCCGAACTTTGACCTCGAATGATGTCATACAAAAGTACGTTCGTTCGTGCGTTACATAATGAATATAATGGGAGGAACCGTTGTTCGAATCGGACTTGTTAGATCCGATTCATGTGTGTCTGAAGATGTGAGTGATTTTTCACATGGAGACTGTCCCAGAGGACTTGTGGAGTGAGTAAGAATTCATATACGTTTTTAGACTTTGTTTTTCAGAACTGTGAACACACGGTATCTCCTGTGACAGTGAAATGTGTGTTTCTGCAATTTTTTACATTTTATGATTTTTAATGTAACGTTTGTTCTTTCACAGGTATTTCTGTTCCACTCCATTCCTATCCCTTTTTCCTCTCTCCCTCCTACAAGGATGAGAGTGGTATGACATTTGAAATGACCTGTTTTTACTGATTGACCTGTTCATGATTTGACAGATGAGTTATTTTCTATATTCCCTTAGGTATTTGAGTGTTTATGATTTTGGAGCATTATTTCCTTAGAAGATTTTCTGATAGTTATGTGAAACATTGGATTTCATTCTTCGTAATTTTTAAGAAGTTATTTTTCGTTGATTTTGTCAATAAAGGGTTTTAGTTTTGTACTTAGTATCTCATTCCAGTAGTCCTCAGATTTTAGTTAGGGAAAGATATAACTTAAGATATCGGCTCACGTTCCCTGCTATCACATAATGTCTCGGAATAAGCGAGATCAAACCTCTGTTCATAAAACAGAGACTTAAATCAAGTATAGGCTCAGAAAAGGCCTTTACACACACACACACACACACACACACACACACACACACACACATATATATATATATATATATATATATATATATATATATATATATATATATATATATATATTATATATATATATATATATATATATATATATATATATATATATATATATATATATATATATATATATATATATATATATATATATATATATATATATATATATATGTGCAAAGAATGGATCCTCTCTCCAAACCACCTGTGCCCACTTTTATATCCGTAATAATATAGCTGAGAAAGAAATAAAATTAAATTCAATTGTTTTAATTACTAGAATTGTAGCTTTCCACTCGCCCCTTCATAAACTCTCCTTCATTCCTCAAAATGGTTAAGCCTAACCTGTCTCTCTGTTCAAAGCCCATGGGAAGAGCCAGTTCCACAGATTAAGTAAGTGTCGAAATACTTTGCTTAGGTTTATGCTAGGTGTGAAAAGTGACTGCAATCAGCGTTCGGTAATCGATAGACCTCGTGCCTGCCAAATTATTTCATGAGAAGAGAGAGCGTATTAACGATTCCACGAGATTTTGTGCTATCGCATGTTAGCTGCAAGTTTTAAGAATAGGAAGCTAGGGAGCAACTCAGTCGAAGAGTTAATAAAAAGGAATAGAGCCCCTATTCCTTCACCCACATGATGAAGACAATTTGAAAGTTCTAAATTCCCAGATAGGCACACTGTAGGCAACCTCCAAGGCTTTGACTCCAGCTATTTTGTGCATAGCTGGGTTTTCCTCTCTCTCTCTTGCTTGATCGATAGGAAAAGCTAGGAAGTATTTAGGAATCTAAATTTCCGCTCTCAAGACGAGAGAATAGTAAATTCCAACACTGAATCTTCAATTCCAGGCCATGTGGGCCCATCCCTAACCGGCTGCCATCTTTGAATTTTGAGTTCCATTAGAAATTCCATTGTTATAAAAACTGCACACGCATCGCTCATATGTAAATCCCTTTCTTTCGCTCGCTAATTTTTATCCATATGTCCGTACACCTCGCCGTATTTTTGAAAGCAATAAACCTTTTTTTCTTTAACTGAGTGCAATATTCCTCAGTGAGCCGTACTATTCCTGTAAATTTATTTATTGACGAATATACCAGGGAGGATTCCCTTGTTCACTGATTACTGCAGGAGGCCCGAGCATGCGAAAAAGGGTAGGCAGGTAAAAAGCCAGACACGCGGTCAAGACAACCCCCACCCCACACGCCTGACACTTTCATTTGTTGGCAGATGTCACGAGATCAGAAGTAAACACTTGAGTACTATTATTAGTCACATGCAAGCTAAGGTTTGTTATGACAATGGAGAATAATTTCTTTCCCTCCCCATTCACATGTTATATGATTAAGCATTTTTGTCTTACCCTCGTGAATTGGAGGTTTTAATATTCAATAGGATTGATATACAGTTTTCATTACGCCACATTTAAAATTATTTGACAGCACAAGGAGAATTTCTTCACACACCATAAGTGTATAACCCCATAAGCTTTTTTTTTTTTAATTAGTTCTGCAGCGTCTCTCTGCAACATAAAATATACATAAGGCTTATGTTAGCTTGGGCTAAATTTTCGTTCATTCTGAACAACTGAGTGTTTCAGACACCCTGAATTTTGTCTTATTCAGATATATTAAATTTTAAGTCTTTTCGGACACCCTGAAGTTTGTCTTATTCAGACATACTAATTTTCGTTCATTCTGAACAACTGAGTGATTCAGACACCCTGAACTTTGTCTTATTCAAACATATTAAATTTTAACGGTCTTTTCAGACACTCTGAAGTTTGTCTTATTCAGACATACTAATTTTCGTTCATTCTGAACCATTGAGTGTTTCAGACACCCTGACATTTGTCTTATTCAGGCATATTAAATTCTAACAGTCTTTTCAGACACCCTGAAATTTGTCTTATTCAGACATATTAAATTTTAGCAGTCTCTTCAGACACCCTGAAATTTGTCTTATTTAGACAAACTAATTTTTGCTAATTCTGAACAACTGAGTGTTACAGGCACCCTGAAATTTGTCTTATTCAGACATATTAATTTTCTTTCATTCTGAACAACTGAGTCTTTCAGACAACTGAAGTTTGAGTCTTTTCAAACACCTTGAGTCTATTCAGACACCCTAAATCTATTCATTTCCAACAATATTGAGTCTTGTCAGACATATTGAACCTGTTCACTTGAACAGCCCTGAATCTCTTCAGACATATTAATTTTCTAACGGGTCACGCCCATATAAGCATTATCTCAAGATGTCTGCGACATCCAGAGCCCAGCAAAATGAGGGATTCAAGTTCTAGTGTCTGCTGGAAAGGACATGGGACTGTTAGGACAAGCCCTGAGGGATTGGGTCCAAGAGAGAGTAGATGATGCCAAGGCGGAAAGAGAGGCGGAAAGAGAGGCAGAAAGACAGGAGAAGGAGAAAGAAAGAAAAGCCCTGGAGAAACGAGAAGAGGCAGAAAGACAGAAGAAGGAGAAGGAAAGACAGAAAAGGAGAAAGAAAGAATAGCCCAGGAGAAACGAGAAGAGGCAGAGAGACAGAAGAAGGAGAAAGAAAGGCAGGAGAGGGAGAAAGAAAGAGCTCATCAGCTTGCAATGGCAGCTCACGACAGTCACAATACATCAACACCCTCTCCTCACTCAACCCTCAGCAGTGTAGGCACCCTCATAAGAAAATGGGACGAAGCTGAGTCTGAAGCCTGGCTCGACCATTTTGAAAAGGTCCTGACGACCTATCAGCCCTCTACTGAAGAAGTTTTTCTGATCCTGCGAAAGCACCTTGAAGGGAAGGGTGCCACTGCATTCAACGCTCTCCCCCCTGAGGATCAAGGAAATCTTGACCTTGTCCGCCAAGCCATTATAAAAGCTTTTGAAATAACTCCTGACCGTTGGATGAAAAGGTGAAGAAATATGCCCAAGGAATCAGGCCAAACCTGGTCTGAGTGGATCTTCAAAAAGACCCAGGCCCTAAAACGATGGCTAGAATCTCTGAAGGCCACTAGTGTGGAGGATGTCCTCGAACTTTTCCAGCTCGAGGACTTCTTATATTATGCCCAGCCAGATCTCGCCACTCATTTGTGCGATATGGCGCCTAAGACAGTGGTCTTGTGCTGCCATTGGGCTGACATATGGGATACGCATCATCCCCATCTCAGTTCCCATGGACGAAAATTATATCCCTCCTCATCTGACTCGACCAACTCCCAGCAACCTCACAAGAATAGACATCCCAATAAGAAACCTGTGTGTGGGTATCGTAAGTGAATAGGGCACCCCGCTGAACAGTGCCGCTTGAAGGCTGAGAATCAGCCAGAAGCCACCTCTACGTCCTGAAATGGGACAACACCCTGAGCCACACCGGGTCGTCGACGAAGGGTAAAGGGCATGCTCCCTCCAATGGGACACTGCCATGTAAAGATTATAGCTGGGCTTATTGCCCCACTTGCAAAGTCTATGGGCACTCCGCCCAATGGGCAAAATGCCCTAATAATAATAAATCAAATACACCATCCCTTGCCCTGGCAGTCACCGATCCAAAATCCTTAGGTCCTCCAGCCCAGGGTCCCATTTATGTGGCACTTCCCTAAGGTAGGTGCCCAGCCAACCAGGTTAAGGCATTTGATGATTCTGGCACTCAAATGTCCCTCATAAGGGAAGACAAAGTTCCCCGTGGAGCTACCATTACCAGACATAAACTCGTCACGATTGAAGGTATCAACCACTTTAAGATGATACTTCCTACTATCAAGTTGAGGGTCACAAGGCCTCATAGATCTGAGATCTGCGACCTTGCAGTTGCCAGATACATTCCGGGAGATTATGACATCCTCCTGGGGTAGGACTTCCAGTCACTCTCTTAGTTACCGCAATCCAGGGGTCCAAATCCCCCAAATCATTCATTAGGCATGAGTATGCCTCAAACACCTGCATTCGTTCCACTGCCAGTGCAACGTGCAGTGTCCCCCTCCATCAAGATTGATTCCCGATCCCATTCTGGTGCCCGGCCCTGCCCCAGTGCCAGAGCCAGGGCCCCAAATAGGTCCCCTCCAGGAGATTCCACTCTTGATTCACAATCTCTACCAGTGTTACTTGGGTGCACTGAGCAGTGCCAAGCCCCATCCATCCCGAAAGACGAGCAAATTCCAAATCAATTATTAGTGCCTGGCCCTGCCTTAGTGTCAGCGTCAGAGCACGTCCCTGATCTCCATCCCAGAGATCCCAGTCCAGGCCCTCTCTCTTCTCCCGGCTTGGCTCCGCTACCAATGCTGGTAAGTGAGATGGATCCTTCGGACCACAGCAGAAGCTCACCCAAAGGTGTGGCCTCGCAACCCATGCCTGAGCTGGTCACTCTTACCTGTGAGCCTTTCACGCCCCCCACGACCGCTTCCTCTCTGTCTCAGTCTGCCGCAGACGCAACAGTGAGTAAGGATTCTGCCATGTCTCAAATGGCCGATGAACTCAAGGAACTGTGACGGATGGTGGTAGGGCTTGCAAAGAAGGCCCCTGCGTCAGCTGTCAAAGAAGCCAACACAGGTGGCACTCAAATACCCTCCCCGGGCCTGGTTCCACCGATTCCCCGACCGAGACAAACCATAAAAGTAAGAGAGGTCTGTGGAGGAAATACCACGGGCATGGATAATTCCAGGTAGCTTAAAGAGAGCCCCCGAGCTCTCCTGGCACCTGTGCCAAACTGGCACAGTGCCATCCCTTTATCCTATGAAGACTTTGGCACCTCTATCCAGAGGAGGATGTCAGGGTCCTTCACCTATTTACTTTCCTTATAACTCTGTCCCTTGTTCTTTTCCTTTAACATTTCCCTTCCTTATTTTTGATTATTGCATTTATTTTATGTCTTACCAACGCCCCATTTTACTTTAGTCCCCTCTGCCCATGCAGAATGCCATTGACAGATATGCCTACGACTTCCCTTTTATACCTACCGCAGCATGATGCATTTAAAATATGATATGCCATCGCCATTAGTTATTATTATATGAGTGCCAACTTGGCACAGTGCCATTATCACAGATGCTGGCAAATGATCATACCGGAGGAGTCGCGCCCTCTAGCTACCTTTGTGGCCTTCTTGGGCTAGAGAATGAACCTAGCCATTCTCCATAGGCTATGGAATGTAATTTCAGCATATTTAATCATCTTTTATTAACAATCATTGATTACTCTGAATCTGTCGCCTCTTCTCTTTGTGAATCTCTATAATAAATCTCGAGTCTCAGACATTTTACCTTGTGTTTATAGTGCCCAAATGGCACTGAGCTGTTGCTCAAGTATCATGGAAACACCTACCCAAGCCCACGTTTACCTTACTGTAATGCCTCTTCAAGGCAGACTAACTGCACGTATGCAAAACTCGTAATTGTTTGTTATGAAGAGTGCATAAAGTATCTCTAGAATTAACCTACAATTCATTCATTGTTTTAACTAAACCATTACTCTCTGAAAATATTCTGATTAATGCTGCCTTAACATAATAGGAATTTAATGATAAGAATATGTAATTTCTAGCAGCAAGTATCTATTCTGTTTTAACGTAAATGTCACAGTGTTGTTTTGCCTCTTGAAATTAATTGCTATGCAGAAGTTTAAGTTGAATTATAGGACACCAAAGAGAAATGAGAGAGAAGTAAAGTAAATTCTTTAGGTGATTTTGCTTGCTGGTAATCATTCTCACCTGATCTAGGGTGTGAATGCTAACTTGGATGGGGAGGTGCAACAAATGGAGCCTCTCTCCAAACCACCTGTGTCCGTTTTTACATCTGTAACTTAGCTGAGAAAGAAATAAAATTAAATTCAGTTGTTTTAATTACTAGAACTGTAGGTTTCCACTCGCCCCATCATAAACTCTCCCCTTCATTCCCAAAAATGGTTACGCCCAACCTGTTTCTCTGTTCAAAATGACTGCCTTAAGGCCTTGTTCTAGATGACCTTCGAAGATGCCTTCCTTGACGGCGCCAGACAAAGGGCAAGGGAGGGGCCAAAAAAGAGAAAGTTGGTGCCACGTCCTATCCTAAAAGCCTCCACGAGGGTTAACTGCTGCCATGTGGCCTATATAGAAAACATGGCAAAGATTGACCTTTGCACCACCTAAGTTGGATGCAATGCGTCATCCCCAAAGGTTATTTATAGACGATGCAATGGAAATCGAGAGAGAGAACTGCTCAGAACGCCACCGAGGACAGATGTCCTTAACCTTGCCTGTCCCTCCTCCATCGCCAGTGCCCTATCGAATGAGGGCACCTTTATCTTGATGAAGGTAATGTACCGGAATAAGGTTTCTTAGTCAGTCATGATTCCTATTATTTCTTGGTCTGATTTTTCATTTACTTTTCCATTGTGAGGTCACCTTCATTAATTTGTGTTGGAGCATTCAGTGTTAACGTAATTATTCATTTAGTGTTCAAATGAATTGTTTGGTACCATCCGTGCAATCCCTCAGTCCCCTTTGAGTGTCTTATTATTATTGCAATTAACCTTCGTGCATATATTGCAGATAGGCCTCGACTGTGGAATCTCTCGGTTCTATCCATGTACAGTCCCCCTCTACCCCACACTGCGATGTTTCCTGTTATGAAGACATTGTCGGCTTAGAATATTTATTCTGTGTAGGATTCAGCCATTTAGCAGGCCTTTATTATTACCTGCCCAGTAATTCGTCATTCTTCTGATCTGTGTTTGTTATGTAAATATAATTAATTAAGAATACCCTTGAATTTATGTAATTTTCCTCACATGAGGAAGGCCTTAAGCCACAGATTTTCCCTTGTTTGTTTACGAATTGTCCTAATATTGAGTCAGATGTGTAATAGAAATAAGGAACTCCCTGCATTCATCCATTGCCACCCAGAATCAAGTAAGTATCCCCTTGACACTCGTAGCAACATTATATATATATATATATATATATATATATATATATATATATATATATATATATATATATATATATATATATATATATATATATATATATATATATATATATATATATATATATATATATATATATATATATACAGTATATATATATATATATATATATATATATATATATATATATATATATATATATATATATATACAGTATATATATATATATATATATATATATATATATATATATATATATATATATATATATATATATATATATATATATATATATATATATATATATATGTATGTATGTATGTTTATGTATAGGGCTGCAACCCCCCAAAAAAAGCTTTTTTCTGGAAAAGGAGGTTTTCGCAAAAAAAGCCTGAAAAAACAGGCCAAGTTTTTTTTTAAACATTATTCACATTATATTGCTCCCTAAACTACAAAAAATGGCTAACTGTGCATATATTATGCCTAGTGCTTGGGTAACAAGGCAATTTAACACTGGAAAGAAAAATCTGTTTGTGCAAAAATAGAAACTAGGGAAAGTAAGGAAAACTAGTGGTATCTCAGCCTTCACCCACTTGAGATTATGAGCATTTTGGGTACACAACTACATACATTTATATAATTAGAATTTCAATATTTCACATTTGAACATTGGAATTTTCATTTATCCAACAAGTATGACATTTATATGATAAAATAAAGTTTTATATATGGTAACACTTCAAAGTTTAGTGCAGATGACTGATCCCGCCCACTCACAGGATTACCAGGAATAACTTAGCAGACAACCTCAGCCTGTTTATGCAATATTTCCATTGAAGGAGAGGCGGGAGGGCTCCGATCATGTAATTACTTGGTAAATATATTTGAAACTTTATTTTATCATAAAAATTTTATTTTTTTATAAGTAATTTACCAAGTAATTGCATAGCTGATTCCCACATTGACAGGAGGTGGGACACATTCACATATTCTGCTCCAAAACATTAAGACATGTAATGAATTTGAAATAGAAAAAGTTGCAAGCAAAGAAAACAATGGTTGTGGTTCCTTATAAGTTAAAAGAGCCTGCAGTAGAAAACTGCCTCTGGCTGGTGCTCAACTTATCTGACACGCTTATAGGAACTTGGAAAGTCCATAAAAAACACGTCTGGCCATAGGTACCAGTGGTCTTGAACATAACCAGGAGTGATGACTTCTGCTGCAGGACTAATTTCGTCTAAGCATCAGAGGGAGGGAAGGACATTGCTCCCTTAAAAAATCAAGTCAGACTCCCAACTCCTTGTAGAGGTGATAACCTTCTTCAAGAAGCTCATAAATTCGTACACAAAAGTCCCTGTCTGCAAAGGACAGTGCTTTGAGACACTAATTGATGTCACAAAAGGGAGCAATTCAGCCCGTCTGGAACTTGAGGCGAAGGTGGAACAGGTTGAAAAGAGACAAAACTGCCTGAGGGCGGTTGTATGGTACTCAAAGGAGGGAGTCCAGTACTGAAGAAGGACACCTGATAATCAGAGACTAGCCACTTGAAGACCGGAGCTAGGTGTTCCATTGGAGATTGCGCTTAAAAAAGAACAACAGTCTCTTCCTAGAAGAGACAGGCGCCCAGATAAAGAGAGAGACTGGCGTCAGCCACTAGTATGCTGGAGCCAGACGCATGAGAGCTGGTGCTGAAAGCTCTATTGAAGACGAGCTCTGGTTCTACAGTGTGCTTGGGTGCTATTGGAAGCTCAGGCACTATTAGGTGCTCAGGAGCTTATGCTCCGCTTGGCGCCAATACTGGCATTCTGCTTGCCTACACTTAACCTGTAGTGACATGGCGGTATAGCCAGGTGTATTTGCTACTTAAGTGGCAGCTTTGCAGCAAAGGAGAAGTCCAATGGCTAGCAAAGCATAATTGGAAGTTTTCCAGCAAAGGAGTTAACCGAAGGCTAGCAAAACTTCAAAAAGTGCATCTCTTTGGACGCTTTTACAATGGTTGTCAGTCGACACCTCTGGACTCCCAAGGTGCATGGGAGTCTGACAGGGACTGGGTTTAGGAGATCTGAGGGGCCAGATAGCTACCCATTCACTACACATCCAGTAAGATGCCTTTCCAGTGGCTGTGTGTCGATTCCTGGGACTGGCAACAGGCTTGAATGAGGGGGCGACTACCTGTGTGTAAACCCCCTGAACTCCCTTGGACTTCCAGTATGCCTCCTCCCTGGTGCATGGGAGTCTGACGATGACCTTTGTCTAGGAGTATTGAGGGACAAATAGCCACCTCCTCCACTGCACAATACTTCACTATTATCACAAGGTTAACGTCTGTTAACCCGGACACAAGACTGGTAATGGCACAAGAAGGAAGTGAGGGAGCCAGGCGTGGGAGCAAGTGGATAAAAAAAGGCAGGAGGTCCAGCAGTAGGAGAGAGACGGAGCTAGGATCTCAGTAACTGGTGTCAAGTGCCCGAGAGCGGGCACTGAGAGTGAGTGCCCGATAGTGGGTGCCCAGCTCTCTGCAGTTGCTGCCAGGTGAGCTAGGGCTCGGGAGCTGGCGAGCACTGCTGGGCACTCTTAGTATGAGCTAAAAAATGGGGAACTCTTCACAATGCATGTCATCCTTATTTAGTATACATACTGCTGAAGCAAGTACCACATCACAGTTCTCTCCTGCTGTGGAGAACTTCGTCTTGCTAAAGCTCATCGCAAACCAAAATATTAAGCACAAAATTCTCTCTCACTGCTTTCCTGCCCTTACACTTTTCAGTGCTCTGCAAAGGGAAGTATAATAATAAGATATTCAATTAATTCTTTACGGACATATGTTATGAAGTACACAGTACCATGATACAAACATATCTCAAATACTAACCAACATAATTCGAGATTGCAGATATGTATTCATTACTGAAAATACTGGATAGGTAGAGAACGCAATATGTACGTTATAGTATGCTAATCGGTAAATGAGGTAGCGAACACAATACTAAGTTTTTACGCTACTCGGAAAAAGAAAAGTTAACCTTTACCGACATAGTTTGAAGTACACTGAGTACCATCACACAGACATAATATCTCCAATGCTATCAAACATTGAGATTGTAATATATTAAGTCTTGCATATTATATTGTGCATGTCGAAGCCCTGCTTATGACTGGTGCATTGTGGGTTGTTGTGGTTTGGGACTGAGGAAGGCCCAGTCGATTTGTAGCTCTATAACCATTAAAGACAACGTTTAGCCATCTGTATCTTAACACTCTACCTCAGGCCATCCTGTAATAGAGACTTTCAGATATGCATTCACTACCAAAAAAAATTGGACAGATAATGAACACAATATTTACGTTATTACACTATTCAGAAAACGAAAATTACCCCTTAACGACAATAGTTGAAGTACACAGAGTATCATCATACAGACGTGTCTCAAATCCTAACAAACATTAATTGAGACCTGCAGATAAGTAATTCATTACCATGAATATTGCTTCGGCAACGAACGCAATGTTTACGTTTATTACGTAACCAGTAAAGGTGGTAGTGTGGTAAACTACGCTACCGGTAGTTAACCCATTTGATTGCGAATTCGCTACTGTAGCCTAGCGAAATACGATAAACTTGAATCAGATCTTAATAACAAAAAAATAAAATACCGATCCTGAAAGCTGTCAGCTTGAAGGCTACCCAAAATCAGCGATAATACTTCACCGAAATCCGGTTTCCAACCGACAAATTTAAGAACAAAGTTGCCATTGACACTAGATGTTTACTCGAGTGCAGCAGAAACACACGAGGTTGTCTGATAAGTCGCTCCTGGTATTCCTGTGAGTGGGTGGGACCAGTCATCTGCACTAATCTTTGAAGCATTACCCAAAAATTTTTGAATTTAAGCTGCCATGCAAGAGGAAACTGTAGCTATGTAATTACTTGGTAAGTTACTTATATAAAATTTACTGTTATTTTTCAATCATATCATGAAACCATAAGGTACTGGGGTCAATTATTTAAATTTCAATGCATTTGAACAGGAAGAGAGGTATGAAAAGTATATGACTGGTAACAGTTCCTTAAAATTATGTATGATATAAGACATATACGTGTTCAGTATCAAACACGTTCAACTGAAACTTGTATCATACATGTATCAGATTCAGAGGTATGAAAACTGTATGATTGGCAATAGTTCCTTAAAAGTATGTATGGTACATCACGTGTGCCAGTATCAAACATGTTCAAGAGAAATTTATATCATACTCGTATCAATAAGCTCTGTTCCAGAACCAAAGTAAATGTGCATAGCATGGCATGGGTAGTTGTTGTGCTTGGGGAGTGGGTGGAAGGTTACTGTGCTCATGATAAGGGATGATATATGGTATGGTGAAAGATATCACAATCCTAGCGATATTCTGCGTACATTTACTAAAAACTTGGGCTTTACTCATTGTTTAAAAACATGCTATGTTCATTGTATATGGTTTTGATTTTGTCATAGATGAATATATAAGGCATGCTATAGGTGAAAATGAAGACTAGACATATTAAACAACGAAAAAATAGGACAGTGATCAGTGTTTACTTGGCAGTGACAATTGCCTTTTAACTTAACTATCTTCTTATTTGTTTTGATTACTAATGTCGGTAAATATTACGATGAAGTTTTTTTCCGGGTAAGTAAGCAAAAGAACTAGCCTATACTGTATGTTCATGGGTAGTGCATGCCATATTTTTGGTGGTGGTACCGATTTCCTTTGATGAAAACTAATAAATCATAGGCTACGGCCTACGGTAGGCTATCAGTAAGCTACGGTAGCTTATAGTAGGTAGCCAAATGTTTTTGCCCCGAGAATGACAATAAAAGAATGCAATTATTGTCCGTTCGATGTTTTGTTAGGGTTGCTTGCAGTTTAGCGTAACCGGCTGGGCTATACTCAGCCAATTCCGCGGAAGAAAATTGTTTTACCTCAATATATATACAGCAATAAAAGAAGAGATAAGTCATATTAAAATAGATAGCAAGAAAATATCTTTATTTCAGTGATTCCTCTAATTCCTCTAATCTAGAAGGAAGGTGTGAGTCTTAAATAACATCATAATTCTATAGTAACTACTGATATAAGCAAGGTCTTCAAAAATGGAGAAATTGGATGCAAGAAAAAACACGAAAAAATCATGAAAAAACATGTTTTTTCATGAAAAAACACGAAATGAAAAAACGGGTTTTTTTCACAACCCTATGTATGTATGTATATATATCAGGTTGTTTCGAAATTAGAGGGCCCCCTCTACAACATAAACTAAAATTGATGTGGACAAAAACAAAAGTAATTCAGAACAGGTATTCAAGTTTCTCTCTGAGTGTTTAATATTTCGTGTGGCCTCCATCTGCCAGTACCACAGCCTGCATTTTTGAGGAATATGATTTCAGCAAATCGCAAAAAAGCTGAGACTCAAACTCCATTTCCCTGAGCACTTCGGTCACCTCTCTTTGCAGGTCGTTGAGGCTTGGTATACCATCATAGTTCACTATGCGCACTTCAACACGATCCTTTAATATACTACCAATGTTTTCACACACACATTAAGGTCAGGGGAGCTACCTGGAAATTCACTTGACGAGAAGAAATCGATACCACTGTTTCAAAGCAGCTCCTGTGTCTGAAGAGCCTTGAAACATGGTGCCTTATCATGCAAAAATGTGACTTCTTCAACAGATAACACATTTTCAGGATCTTTGAGGAAAGGAAATACTCCACCAGTAAGCACAGTTTCTCTGAAGTATTCGCCATTCCATGACTGTCCATTTTCTTTGATAATCCACATTAACAGATTGGCTGTGAAACAGAGAAAAATTCCCAGACATTCAGGAAATGTCATAACTTGGCGATAGCGCACGTCATCGTTGATATCATCCAACTTTGCAGCCCAAATGATGTCATTTTTATGATTTGGCTTCCTGACTGTGTAAATGAAGAATTCATCTGATGCGGCAATATGGAGAAAGTCAGCTTCATCCCAATCTTTAAGAAATGAACCACAAACCCATGCACGGTCTTCTCTCAGTTGCTGAGTGATGTTGGGCTTGCTGATAACATGAAATGGCTTGATACCAGATTTTTTCAACTCACAATATACAGCACTACAACTTCTCTTCTTTCCTCCTTTTTGTTTCTAGTTCAAACACCAATTTACATAAAGACTTTCTTGGTCTACCCACTGCCTCAGCTATGATGTCTTTTGACTCCTGAGAAAGAACTTCAGGCCTTCCAAGATTCTCACTCTTTTTGCGATGACAGTCATATGGGTTTTTGTTCTAGTGTCTTTTAGCAAAACATTCATCTCTTTTAATGTATTTAGCTATCCAGGAACGTGAAATGAAGGATGCCCAGCATCCCTGGCCTCTCTGAAGGTTATAGCCCGGATTCGGTCAATTCATCTGATTTCTTCCGAGTCGTTAGCCATGGCTGTATCTAACTCCGTCACTCAGTCTGAAAATACAAGAAATGTAGAATGAAAAATAGCTTAATAGATACTTAAAATAATGTAATTGGAGATAGGCTATAGCAGAAAACTTCATAACTTTCCATTTGCTCTGTGGAGGGGGGGCCTCTAATTTCGAAACACCCGGTATATATATATATATATATATATATATATATATATATATATATATATATATATATATATATATATATATATATAATATATATATATATATATATATATATATATATATATATATATATATATATATATATATGTGTGTGTGTGTGTGTGTGTGTGTCTTTTACTGTAATACAACAGTATAATATGAAGATAAAAAGGCCTATAAAACTGAAGATTGCAACTATATATTTCAAGCACTTCCTTCTGTGCACCTGTTCACTGGTAAAATGTGGACTGACGATATGTTACAAGAATATATATACAAAGCATATGTAGGTGTGGCAATAAGTCTCTGTTGGTATGCAAGGGACCATTTCCCAAGGAGGATGGAAATTAAGCAATTCCCTGGTGGTTTTTGGCCTCATTAACTCCCGTCTGGTGATATGTCTGGTGGTCGTATTTTTTAGAACACCTGCTTAAGAAGAGGGTGAGGATTAACTCATTGATGTCATCCGATTTCCAATATCCTCCTGAGAAGTTCATATTGTTGGTCTGATTGATGATAGCAGATTCCAGCATCTTCCTTTTGTACGGACAGCTACTTTTGAAAACCAGCTCCGCCCCACTCCTGTTTATGGTATAGCCTTTATCCCTGATATGTAGGAAAATCCCCGAACTCTCTTAAGCATACTGCACTGATCTTTTGTACTCTGTTAATCTTTGTGAAATGGATATACCCGTCTCCCCATGTAAAATCAGTGTGGCACGCTTGAGAGAGTTCGAGGATTTTCCTACATATCAGGGAAAAGGCCACACCATAATACGACCACCAGACGTATTGCCAGACGGGAGTTAATGAGGCCAAAAACCACCAGGGAATTGCTTGATTTCTATCCTTCCTTGGAAACAGTCACCTGTATACCAACGGAGACTTACTGCCACACCTACATATGGTTTGTATAGATACTCTTGTAAGATATCATCTGTCCTTATTTTACCAGTGGTTGCAATGTTTAAATAGTATTTTATGGGCCTTTTTATCTTTGTACATATATATATATATATATATATATATATATATATATATATATATATATATATATATATATATATATATATATAAATATATAAATTAGATTAACCAAAACGAATTCATTGACAATCGGCTCTTCTCTCAAATACAAGGACAAATTGAGCCCCTTTTGACATTTAATGCAGCCTGTTTATTTTCGTGTCCCTGAAGTAGTCTGGGAAATTATGTCTGGGCCTCTCGAAGACTACGTAAGTTCAGCGAGATCGCCATATTGGGGCCAGTTATCAGACAGATGTCCGGTTGTCATCTCCACTATCACTAGTTTTCGGCACCATACAAACAAATGTAAATTTAATAAACAGTATAAACATTCTAAAATCCTTACAGAAAAATGGCAGTTCCAAAACTGAATTTTGCTCTTATTCTTTTCTGTTCTCGTCGCTAGTCCTCTTCCCTTTGCTCGACATGGCATTTTTCTTGGTGTTTTATGACTTGTGTATTTTTATTTGAATTGTATGTTGACGTTTTTAGGATGAGTCATTTTTATTGTATTTCAATTGTATTTGTCTTTTTACAGCTGGGATAATGGTGCAAGGCCCCGTAACATTGCTAGTAATGTATTGCGAAAATGCAAACAAAGTCTCCCTTGTCTCCTTGTACTAGTGGGGCAGATAAGAATAATTTTTTAGAAGAATCGTGCAAATGATGATACAAGCATCAAATTTGGCACAATTGTTCTCCAAGGGATACTAATCAAATCTGCCTGACTGGCCAATTGAAAATCCAAAATGGCGGCCATTTTTCGAGATGGCCGCCAAAATAACCACCCGAAGTTGATGTTTTGCTTAGAAATATTTGTAGTTGTCCGAACTGCATGATCTAAGTGTGGATTTCTATGTTTTTTAAGCCTGCTGATGTATATTTTCCAGTTTATAACATGGTTAAGGCACTGTATTAAAGGAGTGATTGTCAGGCACTACCAAGGCACACTGGTGACATCACTGCTGTGAAACTCAGCATGGGGTTCAGTGTCAGCTAAGTAGAAACTTTATGTTGGCATCATACTGCAACAACCTACTAGTATTCCAAATGCTGCCTACTTAACCCCAAATCAGTTAGGCAGCTGCACCTGAGTGGACAGGACGCGCCAGCGCAGGAGAGCCGAACCAAGGATAACAAGGTTTTAGTTACTGGATGGTGTACAGATCGCACAGGACTTATGACGCTGGATGAATGATCGGACTAGGTGTATGGCACAGTGCAAGAACCTAGTTGTATCCCATACAGGAAAGCGCCTATTGTATACTGCAGGACATAAGAGGCCTATTATACTATTACAAGTACAGGGTGGTAAAAGGATAAACCCTCGACCTCGAACGTCATCGTAATCATGGATGCGAGCTCTACTGGACGATCATGGAAAACAGACTGGACCAAGTGTTGCCTATGTCAGGAGGTTAAGAAAGAAGATCTAAAATCTTCCCAAGCCAATCCTGCCAGAAGAGGGGATGATGGATATACGAACCTGGCAAACAATATTCATCTGTTTCACTCACTCAATGCGCCACCAATCAAGCTAGACCCTGCAAGACTTGATGAAGGTTCTGGGATAGAGGAAACTTTGAGAAAAAATAAGGCACAATATCATGAGAGTTGCAGGCTTCTGTTCAACAACACAAAGTTACACCGAGCTGAAAAAAGAGCAAGTTATGTAGGTACTAGTGATGAGGGCAGTAGAAGTAAGATTCCATGAAACTCCAAGAAACTAAAACAAAAGAATGCTTCTTCTGCAAAACTGAAGGAAGGGAGCTTAGAGAAGCAATGACAATGCAAGTGAATAGGAGAATAAATGAATGTGCCAAAACACTCAGTGATACAAAACTTCTTGCCAAACTAAGTGCAGGAGATGTCGTAGCCCAAGAAGTGAAATATCACCCTGGCTGTTTGGTGGCATTGTATAACCGAAAACGGGCATACCTAATGGTGCAGGAGCAAGAAAAAGCACAAGAACACTGGAAGGATGCATATCCTATTGCTTTCTCTGAACTAGTCAACTACATCTGCGAGATGAAAAATGCCAGTGAGAGGCCACCGATTTTCAAACTTGCCAAAGAAGACATCATCCCAAAGGTTGAATCCTATGGTGTTCAGTACAAGCGGGTGGACATAGTCTTTGATGTATACAAGAAATCAATTCTGAAATCAGAGACGAGGTCAAAAAGGGGTAAAGGAATCAGAAGAAGAGTGACGGGAACAAGAAAAACACCAGGAAACTGGCAAAGCTTCCTTCGTGACCCCAGCAACAAGACTGAACTATTTCACTTCCTGGCCGATAAGATGTGTGAAGCAGAAACGACAAGCACAGTCATCGTCACAAAAGGAGAGGATGCCATTAGCAACACAGTGAAGTCTCTGGATGCTGTGTCCCCATGTTGTCACGAAGAAGCTGGCTGTCGAATATTTGTTCACGCTAGGGATGCAACGACTGATGGAAGCAGGTCTATAATCATCAAGGCTAATGACACAGATGTGCTAGTCACAGCAATATCTGTACTGCCATCCTTCCAGAAACTAGGTCTTCAGGAAATGTGGATTGCTTTTGGCCAAGGAGCCCATATGTGATGGATTCGAGTCCATGAGGTAGTTTCTGCAATTGGGCTTGAGAAAGCTAGAGGGATTCCCTACTTTCACTGGATGTGACATTGTGTCTGCCTTCCATCGGAAAGCGAAGACTCTGCATGGCGGACTTGGAATGTATTTGATGATATTACTGAAACATTCATCAATCTCAGCCAGCATCCAACATTGATTCGTGATCTTGACATGCAGAGGCTGGAAAGATTCGTTGTCCTCATGTACAACAGATCAAGCACAGCCACTGGTGTGGACGAAGCAAGACTAGATCTGTTTGCCCACAAGCAGAGGCC
The DNA here is from genome assembly GCA_039081455.1 of Macrobrachium rosenbergii. Lineage (NCBI taxonomy): Eukaryota > Metazoa > Arthropoda > Malacostraca > Decapoda > Palaemonidae > Macrobrachium > Macrobrachium rosenbergii. The sequence goes on from JANJGK010000001.1 coordinate 41,423,080, forward strand.
GTACAACTCAGTTCCACCAACACAGGCAGCCCTCAGAGAACATGCAAAGTGTTCAGCCTACCAGGCTGGGATCATCTGGGGCCAGGCAACCCACTGTAATCCACACATGAGCAGTCCAGCTGATTGGGGGTGGACACAGAAAGGAGAAGCGTGGCAGATACATTGGACAACACTACCACCGATTGCAGCAAGCTGTCAACAGTTGACAAAGTGCTCCTGTAAGAAGGTTTGCAAGGGAAGATGCAAGTGCTCTTAGGCAGAGCTTCCCTGCACATCACCCTGCAGCTGCATATGTGAACAGTAGCAGATCGAGAAACAGCAGCACGGTATGCATAACTTTGAAAATGTTCTAGTCGGGATAAAACTTATGTAAAGAAAGACAAACATCTTGGTGGTCATCTTGAGAAATATGTCTCAGAGTGCTTTTTAAACAGGAAAATATAGTTCAGCAGGCTTCAAAACATAGGAATCCACACTTAGATCTAAGCAGAACATCTACTTCGGGTGCTTATTTTGGTGGCCATCTTGAAAATGGCCGCCACCTTGGATTTTCAATTGGCCAATTGGGCAGATTTGATTAGTATACCTTGGAGGACACTTGTGCCAAATTTGACGCTTGTATCATCATTTGCACGATTTTTCTGTTATCTGCCCTACTATACTGAATTATCTATCGACTATGGCTGGTGCTGTTTGCTGATATATATATATATATATATATATATATATATATATATATATATATATATATATATATATATATATATATATATATATATATATATATATATATATATATATACTACACACACACACACACACACACACACACACATATATATATATATATATATATATATATATATATATATATATATATATGCGCGTGCGCGTGCGTGTGTGTGTATGTGAAATGGGAAATAAAAAATTCTGAAGCAAAAGCATGACCACAGTGTTCTTCTCTGAGGTAGAAAACAACAGACGCCTAATGAGTGCGGCAACTAACGTCGTATTTGTAAATGCATGTGCTGACCCTGCGCACTTACATTGAATGTTGTGAAGTCATTGCATGGTATACATGACTAAAGTGCATGGCATCCTTGACTTGGAATGTCCGTGTTTAGCTTAAATAATCGTATAGCATGCTTGACTTGGAATGTCGGTGTTTAGTTTATATAGCAGTGTAGCATGCTTGACTTGGAATGTCCGTGTTTAGTTTAAATAACCGTGTAGCCTGCTTGACTTGGAAGGTGCAAGTGGTTAATACTGTTGCCTGTTTGGTCCTCGTATGTAGATTCATTATCTAATGCGTGAATAAGGTAGACAAACCTTGGAGTTTAGCATGAGGTTCATGCAATTGCGTAACTAGGATGCTGACTCATTGTGCTTCTGTAAGAAGGATGTAGCAGTAGTTTTTGTCATTTAATCATAGATACAGACATTATTGCTTACCCTCAATACCTGTTTTCCCCAACAGCATAATAGTTGACACCTGTGAAAACTACTGAGATATTAACTACACTAAAAAATGTCCCATCAACAAACATATAAGGGAAAAAAGGGACTTACTGTACTTTAAGGAGAATAATCCTACGGACAACACACGCATTATTTCAAACACCAGCTCAAAACTTCGGCTCCATTAGGCTACTTGACAACTTGGTTGTAATAAATTGGTCTTCTAATAAAAGAAGTTTCGTCAACAAATGCTCACCTCTCCATTCAAGATAGAATGAAAAATGTAGGACAGTTGCTGGAGGAATGCCGTAATAATGTAAAACCAGTTGTAAGAAATATTGAAATAAACTTACAGAAACTGTTGCAGGGGAATGTAGCCATGTTGTTCAGTTATACTTGTTAAATCAAGCATCATTAAATGCTCTTTTGGATGCCTTGGGAGTTAAATTTGCCTTTTATTTTCGCTTTCTTAATGACATGGCAAGCCATTTATTTAAATCTGGGAAGCAAAGTGGTTTCAGTGAATGGCTTAAGATACTGTTCCAGCTCTGTGAGGCTTCAGAGGCATAACTTGGAATTTTGGGAAGTCTTACATGGAAGTAACTGGGTTTTAAAGCAGGGAACTAGACAGAGAGTCTATGCAAATCTTGTTACATCATGGCAGTGGAAACAATTCATTAAGAGCTAATGAGCAAGGATTAAAAATAAAGGCTGTTCATTATAATAATTTGGGGCGTGTCAGGGATTATTAAATGGCAAAATGAACCATCTCCTAAGTTGAAAAGAGCCCACTGCTGCCAAATAGATTTCAGTGCCTACGAAACAGCGTTCTTTGCTTTCCTAAGACACCTCATCACCCTTAAAGAAGGTTCCTTGGCCAACTATGAATGATAATTATTACACAATAAGTTATTACTGTCCGTGAAGCTTTACATCCTGTACAATGTCCAGCTGAAATGCCCAATAGGCGCAAAAAGGAAGTTGAGAAATCAGTGAAGGAAGTGATTCAACAGGCAGCCCATAGTTCCAGAATGAGAAATAAGTGAATTTCTCTTCCGTTAGTTTGTATAAAAAGGCATACAAGGTCCTGTTAGAGTAGTTAAACATGGTGAGAATAGTTAATAAGTGATGTAGGAAGGTGTCATAGTGCAGACCAGTGAAGTGTGTGTGTAGAGATATACACAACCTCGTGAATGATAGGCAAAACCTCTATTGTACAGGATGGAAAACTATTACACATTTGTTATGCAGATCTCAGCAAGGTTTACCATACTTGACCTCTAGACGTCTCTCATACCTTGCAGCTGCTGGCCAAGAAGAGGATCCCTGTAATCAAGTTTTCAAAAGTTCAAATACTATTGATAATACACTCATAAAAATGCCCAATTTCCATCCACATACTCGTTCTACACGATTCCAAATCGGAAAATATATTTTTTTAAAAAACACAGTCCTTTACTACTCTTTTTAGCCATCTCAGCATTTTTTATCATTCCATCAACTGGACAAATGCCAGATAAATTTTATTTTCAGTCATTATATTAGCAGATACGTAGTTGAATCTACCTTTGTAAGGACTTATACCAGAAAGCTTTTGAATCTGAGTCCTTTTATAAAAAGATTAGACACTCTTTGATAATAATACAGTGAAGAGCGTCAAGATTATTGCATGATTGCTTTTATGCTTTAGACGAGGGGTTGTATTACTGTTACTGTTATTTTTAATTGTATTACTTTTAATAGCAATTTATCATACCTCTATTTTATTATTATTATTATTATTATTATTATTATTATTATTATTATTATTATTATTATTATTATTATTATTATTATTATTATTATTATTATTATTATCTGTGTGCTTAGATGAGTTTCTGCACTGGCCGGCCAGTTATTTAACTTTTATAGAGTGCACATTTTAGACCACGTCTTTTTCTTTTATGACTACTTTATGTTCATTGTAGTTCAGGAGCTTAGTACGACATTGTTTCAGTTTGTAGTGGTCTAAGAATACGTTTTTTAAAATTTTCTATATACGAAAGAGCTTTCCAGGTAATTGCTTATACTACATTCTGTCACTCTGGGACTCTAAGACATGTAAAATACTCGAAGGTGCTTTGGGCTCTGTTGTTTCCTTTTAAGCATTATCATTTCCTGTGGCCTCAGATGATAATTAGATCATGCGTATATTTCTGATCTCTCTCTCTCTCTCTCTCTCTCTCTCTCTCTCTCTCTCTCTCTCTCTCTCTCTCTCTCTATATATATATATATATATATATATATATATATATATATATATATATATATATATATATAAGGAAT
>JANJGK010000001.1:41429362-41434362 GCA_039081455.1 Macrobrachium rosenbergii
TTTCGTTCTTTGTCTTCCAATATCTTCTCCCTGTTGCTCTCTTCACTTTTGTTAGCTGGTGTGCTTGTTGAGAGTATAGCTTGTGGATATATACACAACCTCTACTTTTACAGGGTAACTGAGCCCTCTGTCGCTGTAGAGACTTTAATTCTCAGTAAAAGTTATTTAACTCAGGTCTTTCGATGTGTATCTTCAAAGCTGGAAGATGTTTTCTCATTTCCTTGCTACAGAAGAAGTCTCATGAAAATTTTACGTTCCATGTAGCTTGCTTTAACTTAACCACGACTCCCCTTTTAACATATAAGCTGGCATATAACATTTGCCACACCTTCCCTCTATTAGCGGGCCAAGAACCAGTTTTCCTCTTATTGCAAGAGATGATATTATATTAGCGCAGCTGAACAATCGGAGAAATAATTTTCCATAAAGAGAAGCTCTCTTTACAAATATTTTGTTAAATACCTTTGTTATATTTTTAAAACCCTTTGCCATTTGCCATCTTAAGGGTTCTTATTAGTCCTCTTTGTTAGCAGCGGTCAGGATATTAAATAATTTCATTTTACTACAATAACTCTTCTCTCATATGGTTCTGGAACCTATAGTTTGTCATAAGGTGTTGGATCTGGTATGACTTCGTTTCGAAGGATCCTCAGTTACTGACCGTTTGTAGATGCACTACGCTCTACAGGGTACTTTTTTGTTCAGCTAACATTATCATCCGATTAACGGGCGCGCAGAATAATAAAGCCTGGAACGTTCATCTTTTTCATGATGCATCAAAGAACTGGAGATGCTTATTCACGCTCCGTTGTGAAGACCAGATACTAGGTGCAAGGATCTTAAGGTCACGAAGTTCCTGACCTTACCAAATGGCTATGAATCCTTGGCCATCTTATCCAAACAAAAGAAGAATAAGATATCAAACTGTGAACAGATGAACACTATAAACTGCGTTTTGCTTGCCAAATACTGGAATCAAACAACTTTGCTTCCCCGAGAAACTAAGTAAAAAACCTTCTTTAACTCATGATCGATAGCATTATATCCGACTCCACAACTAGAATACACAAATATTGACAGTCATCTCTAATATGAAATACACTGGGATGTCTAAATACGTAATACTAACCTCTATTGCACAATAACTGCACATTATCATTAAAAACAGAATAGTTGTAGTTAATTAACAACCAGATTACCAGTTCTGGATGTCAGAGGTTTCCCATCAATCGCCATAAAAAATTATATATAGGTGAACGATGAAAAATAGTCAGATGGAAATTTCTACTTAGGTTTAAAGGAGCGGAAAATTGGTTTTGATTTATGAACCAGGCAGCATACACGAAACGGATTAATGGTATCGGCAACTATGTATAGTATATATGAAAATATGAACATTTCTTATTAACGACCAGGGTACCTATTTTTCCTCACTTCTGACCGTGGAACTTCATATTATGGCAGATATCTGCAGCATACGACATCTCAATACTGTGGTTTTCAACTGGTCTGTCAAATATTCATATAAATTTTTCGCGCTATTGATAAAAAAGATTTGTTTTAATCAATCTGTAATTTATCATTTTGCATTGTGCAATGATTTGAACTCTTAAAATCTATGATATTTCTTTTCCTGTAACCAAAATTACATTTCCAAGTAAATATTGATAACAGGATGTTATTAGGCATCACGTTTCTTTTCGCAATTACGACGTTTGTGATAAGGATCGAGATAAAATAGTAAAGAGACTTTTTTTTTGTGAAATAACGATTATAAAATCAACAGTATTCTGTAGGGCAAAAAATCACTTATTAATGAATTTGAGAAACCCCTTTACCCAAAATAGAAGTCTCTTTATGTGAATTGTTAACGAATATATGAGGCTGAATATATAAACCACTGTATGAATTTTTTTAAAGTGTATTGCTATTACATTATTCAGTTAATAAGAGAATACCTGGTGTTTCATAGACTGAAAGTAACTATAAATGACCCTAAATTTCTGTTAATTAAGCCATATTCGGCTTAATAAAACACAATGTATTCTAAATTCAGTCGAAGAATCATTAAATTAAAATTTTGTCCCGAAAGGCCTTGCAAATAGTAATGCATCACTCGAAATTCCTCATAGACAGTTGCTTGTGAGGACCGATCTGCAACTGGCTGGGTGCAGCCAGATGATTAGACTGAGTAATATTCACAGACATACACACACACATTCTGAAATAAAATGACTGTAGACTAAGGAATGTTCACAGACATAAACACATATATTCTGAAATATAATTAGACCGCGGAATGTCCGCAGACATGAACACGTACATTCTGAAATACAATTAGACTAAGGAATGTTCAAGAACATACACTCTGAAATATAATTGGACTAAGGAATGTTTATAGACATGAACACATAAATACTAAAATACAATTACACTAAGAAATGTTTATAGACATAAACACATACATTCTGAAATATAATTAGAATAAGGAATGTTTATGACAAATAGACAAGAACACATCCAGTCTGAAATATAATTAGATTGCGGGATGTTTATAGACATGAACAGATACATTCTGAAATATAATTAGACAAAGAAATGTTTATAGACATGAACAATGCATACTAAAGTATAATTACACTAAGAAATGTTTATAGGCATGGACACATACGTACTGAAATACAATTAGAATAAGGAATGTTTATAAACATGAACACATGCATTCTGAAATATAATTAGACTACGGAATATTCACAAACATAAACACATACATTCTGACACATAATTTGCCTAAGGAATGGTCATACCCATAAACGCATACATTCTGAAATATAATTAGACTAAGGAATGTTTATAGACATGAACGCATATATTCTGAAATATAATTAGACTAAGGAATGTTTATAGACATGAACACATACATTCTGAAATATAATTAGACTACGAAATGTTCACAAACATAAACACATACATTCTGACATATAATTTGCCTAAGGAATATTCATACCCATAAACACATACATTCTGAAATATAATTAGACTAAGGAATGTTCGCAGACATAAACACATACATTCTGATATATAATTAGACTAAGGAATGTTCATAGATATAAACACATATATTCTGAAATGCAATTGGACTATGGAATGTTCACAGACATACACACATACATTACGAAATATAATTACTGTGCACTAAGGAATGTTCACAGATATGCACACAGACATTATGATATATAATTACTGTACACTAAGGAATCTTTACAGACATGAACACACATTCTAAAATATAATTAGACTATGGAATGTTGACAGACATGCATATATACATTCTGAAATATAATTAGACTACGGAATGTTTGCAGACATAAAGACATATTTTCTGACAAATAATTAGACTAAGGAATGCTCGTAGACATAAACACATACATTCTTATATATAATTAGACTATGGAATATTCACAGACATAAACACATAAAATCTGACATATAATTAGACTAAGGAATGCGCACACACATAAACACATACATTCTGAAATATAATTAGACTATGGAATATTCACAGACATAAACACATATATTCTGAAATATAATTATACTATGGACTTTTCACTGACCTAAACACATACATTCTGATATAAAATTAGACCATGGAATGTTCATAGGCGTAAACACATACATTCTGAATTTACTAAGGAATGTTCACAGACATAAACATATACATTCTGAAATATAATTAGACTACGGGATGCTCACAGACATAATCACATACATTCTGAAGTATAATTAGACTAAGGAATGTTCATAGACATAAACGCTTATATTCTGCACTATAATTAGACTACGTAATGTTTACTGACATAAACACATACATTTTGAAAAATAATTACTGTAGACTAAGGAATGTTCAAAGATATAAACACATACATTCTGATACATAATTAGACTAAGGAATGTTCACAGACATGAAGACATACATTTTGAAATATAATTAGACTACGGTAAGCTCACAGACATAAGCACATACATTCTGAAATATAATTAGACTAAGGAATGTCATAGACATGAATAGATACACTCTGAAATATAATTAGGCTTCAGAATGTTCGTAGACATAAGCATAAATTCTGACATATAATTAGGCTAAGGAGTGTTCTTAGACATAAACTTATACATTCTGAAATATAATTACTGTAAACTAAGGAATGTTCACAGACATAAACACGCGCATTCTGACATATAATTAGATTAAGGTATGCTCATAGACGTAAATATATACATTCCGATATATAATTAGACTAAGGAATGTTCATAGACATAAACACATACATTCTGATATGTAATTAGACTACGGAATGTTCATAGACATAAATACATACATTCTGACACACGATTCGACTACAGAATTTTCACGGACATAAACACATACATTCTGAAATATAATTAGACTACAGAATGTTCACAGACATACACACATACATTCTGAAATATAATTACTGTAGGCTAAGGAATGTTTATAGACATAAACACATACATTCTGAAATATAATTAAACTAAGGAATGCTCACAAACATGAACACATACATTCTGAAATATAATTAGACTATGGAATGTTCATAGACATAAACACATACATTCTGAAATATAATTAGACCAAGGAATGTTCACAGACATAAACACGTGCATTCTGAAATATAATCAGACTAAAGAATGGTCACAGAATAAAGTATACCATTCTAATTTTTAATTAGGCTGATGAATGTTCAATGACTTCTAGTAGTGTGTACGTGTGAATGGTTCTTGACGACCAATTGTAAATGTGGAAACAGGGGGAAACCATCCCAAAGTGGATGATATTACTTAGAAATCGTGTAGTAATGTATGCATGTAGCAGTTTTAGATTCTTTTACAGAATGAAATGATATTGGGATTATTTCTAAAGTACCGTTTAAGTACAAGATGTTATCAATGATTCGGGAAATTGATTCTGAGTTAACTGG
>JANJGK010000001.1:41436862-41451862 GCA_039081455.1 Macrobrachium rosenbergii
ATCTCTGCAGCCTCCACCATTTCCTCTCATTTGCATCCAGTATACACGCTTTATTTCCATAAAGGAGAGCTGGCTCAGCAAGCCCTTCATAATCCAAACCTTAGCGTCCATAGACACTCCACGTGTCCTACCAGTATTCTGTACACATCCCGTTATTTTTCTTGGCTGGCCTAGACGGTATATCAATTCTTCTCTCGTGCAACCATCATTCAAAATACTTATTCTGAAATACATTACGTATCCGCTGCCTTCATTTTTCCATTGTCTATAACAACATTCAATGCTCCATCTTTCTAATTCCCTTGTATCCCCATAACTTTACTTTTGCTCACATTTTCTCTCTGCTTTCTCCTCTTGCAAACACAATCATACTCTTCCACCAATCTTTATAGATTCTTTTAACTCTCCAAATCGGCTCTGTGTCATCTGCAAGCATCACCATTCCTCGCTACATTCACGACCCATATTCTCATCTCAAAACTTTCCACCTACATCTGTTGTCCTTTATCTTAACTTTTGCGTTACACTGTACATTAAGATATTAAATTTCAATGGAGACATTAATTGCTCTTGTCTCAGCCACAGTTCTATATCATTTGCCAACCTATAGACTGTCACTCATACTTTCTGGGAAGTTTCCCAACATTTTAGCTTCTCGTAGTTCTACTGCCTTAATCAACAGTACGAGGTAAAAGATATTAACTTAGGTGAAACAAATAAATTTTTTACTGATCAAAAGACATAAATTGATATTCTAAGTAAAGAGCCCACCCATGGTGCTTCCAAATTGGCTCAAGATTACTGTATGCAAGAACAAACTAACGGTCCAGATCAAAAGATGCAAAGGAGATACCGAGATTTCTGTGTTCTATGAACTTTTATGGCAAGCTATGTAGAATGACTAGCTAGATAGAAACAGGGGAAAAGGAAATCAGAAATAAAGAGCAGAATCAGCAGTTATGTCTGGGGGTGGGGGGCGGGCGGAGTGGTAGATCTTAATCAGGGTTATTTTTTAAAGTTTGTTGAAGGCTTCCATTTGCTAATCTGGTATCTTCAGGTAAAGGCAAATCTGTCACTAATTTTATGGATTCTGGGCTAAGGAAGGGTTGGGTAATACCGATACCCTGAGGCTCACGGATTATTCAGGCGGTCAAGCGCATTGTTCAATGGCCCAAAATCTCGGGATTACCACATGATAGCAAATTTCTGTATTTGAAAGAAAGGGAGAGCTATTAGACAAGGCAATAGGCTGTGGGTGTTTGAAGAGGCTAGGTGGCTGCAATTGCCATTCGTATTTAACAGTTTTCAGCAAACAAACTTATCCTCTCTTTCATACATCCTCAGTACCATTTTTCAAATATCCTCAATACCCTCCACATTCCCTCTGTTAGTTCCATCACAAGTTCTCTCTGTGTCCATGTGTGTCACATATAGTTTTTCCCTTTGCTTTCAAACTCCTCAGATAACTGTATAACAAGTGCTTGATACATAAATCCTATTTCTGTCCTAATCCTGCATTGTTTTCCCATTACCAGTTCTTCTGTCCCCATTCTTACCATTCCATTTAGAATCCCATTATATGAAATAAAGTTTTGCCCTTAATGTTCTTAAAGTGTATCTGTCACCGTTATTAGCCTCTCAGTTACTCCTCTCGCCCATTCCTTTGGGCCAATTCTCTCATCCACTCATATCTTACACACCCTGGTCAGCCACTCAGCCTCACTTTCAACAATGTTCAGTAACATCTCACTTGAAATCCTATCAACTCCTGGTGTCTTTCTGCTTTTCAGTCCATTAATTACTTTTCTTAATTTTTCAACTCCAGCTTTTACAAGCATTCTGCAACTAAACGATCCCCCTCCACTCTTGAACCGTTAAGCTTTGTCTGTTCTCTACTATCCACATTCAACAAATTCACGACTTAATTTTTTCATACAGAATCTCTTTCATTCTGTATTTTATTTAGATAAATTTGTTCATCGACCTTGCTACCTGCACTTACTTCAATGTAGAGTATTATTTCTTCTCCTTGGCGTCCTTGCTCAACTGCCCATCACTTTGTGCAGTGTGGGCCGAATGTATAAAACTGTCTGAGTTATTCACAGTTTCTCTTTTGAATTACCGTGTTTGTATTCATACCATTCTCTTTTTTTCATTACATACCTTCTCTTTCTCTCGCCTTGTTCTTGACTACCTTCTCACTCTCACGCTTCCTGTATTCCTACGCACGATCATCCCCATTCCTTGCACCTGGAAATGAAGTTCTGTCAGTGATTAAATTCTCACTTCTGAACTCATCATTCACTTATTTTATTCTACCGCCCGACCTTCATAAAAGCACAAATACTGCTTGCGATTGTGTGATGCCCTCTTAGAATTTTACTCATTACTCTGCTCCTTCAACGCCTGTGTCGCCTTAAAAGTATGAGCTTATTAAATCATACTTATCAAGCTCACTTGTTTTGATTAACATTGCAGTTACATTTTCACGTCTTCCTATCCATCTTGAACTACCGTCGGCTTAAATTTCGTTTCAACCAAGTACTTATTAAATGTAACTCCAGCCACTTCTCTAATCACTATATGTGTCAACTTGATTTTCCATTTAGTGTGAACTAATAAGTGATGTAATTAATTTTTGCTCACCATTTTCTCTTCCCCGTGTACAGTATCTTTGTAAATATTGTTTTATGAAAACCAAATATTTCCAGCAATCAAGCCCCTTAACAAAGAAATTTCCCCAAAACTGTTTCCCTTTTCATTTACTCTGGAACACATATCTGCCCGTGTTTGAGTTTGTCAACGAAGGTGTAAGATAAACAAAAAGGGCTGTAAAGTCCCCGCTCAACGGGTTCTCTGTAATGAACATTCCGGTTTCTGCGGTGCCTTCACTGGCGACCTAGGGTCGGATGAACGCAATCTTATTGTCATTATTATGAATTATATATTTATTATCTGTTCATTTGACCTTGCACCACGTATATGTGACAGAGTATTTTTATGTCTAACCAGTCATTGTTAATCTTTATGTTTTCTGTATGTACCTGTCCTGTTTTGTGTAGAGAAATAGTTTGACCTCAGGTCACCTGTAAATTTTTGTACCCGCGGTCTCTGCGTATACGCAGGCGTCTACACGCCGCTTTATAAGGGGGTCCCTTCATCAATAAACCTTTACGGGCTGCTCGAGGAGCAAGAGCCCGTGCTGGCACAAGGCCAGCTAAATCTGAAACAACAACAACATCAATAAACCATTACGGGCTGCTCTCAGAGCAAGAGCCCGTGCTGGCACAAGGCCAGCTAAATCTGAAACAACAACATCAATGAACCAGCAGTACTTGTCTTCCTGCTCATTATTTCGCACCTCTCTCACAGGGGAACCGCGATATATTTTAAAGAAGTGAAGCACATTATTGCACATATAATTCGATACATAGCATTTTTATACATTAAAAAAATATCATTCTAAATTTGGTATTTTTCAGAAAACAACAACTTCCAAGAAAAGAAGTTTATGTGCTCTCTCTCTCTCTCTCTCTCTCTCTCTCTCTCTCTCTCTCTCTCTCTCTCTCTCTCTCTCTCTCTCTCTCTCTGCCAAACGGTTTTGAAACAACAAAAGGAGAAAATTCTCTAATGGCTTGGTGAAGTTTCATAATTGCCTTTGACAATTCCAGATGTCTGGTTGAATTTCTTTTCGCAAATTGAAAAAGATTTTTCTAGGGAAATTATTCCAAGTTATAGAGAAGAAAAATATGAAATATACCAAACACGCACAAAAAAAAAACCACACAGAGAGATTTACCGTGAGAGAGGGAGAGATTTTTTAAAGCAATTTTTTCTGTGTGAAATTTAGAGGTTTCTTTAATATTTTATGATACAGAATGAGTAATGGATTAAAGATTACCAGTCAGTTTAATGGAAATCCATAATTTATCAGCTACTCTTTAATACCTCATCAAGTGATATAAATAATGCATTAACTACAAAAACAAACTAGAAGTTTTCGAGCTTGTATAAATACTCGTACACGATGCAAAGGACTCAGAAGGAAATCTGGATGATTTGGAGTAGCCTTGGAATTTCCATGAATACACAAAGATGTTGACAGTTGCAGTTGATCCCCGAGAAGTAGAGTTGGTTGGAGGCCTCACTGACTCATGCCACCTTCTGACTTTATTCGACACTATCTCTCTCTGGTTCTGGAGGAAGTTCCCCCCCTCCACCCCCCAACCCCGACCGCATTTAATTGTCTTCATTTTATAAACTACATTTACAACATCATGTTAGAGGTTATCAAAAGAAATCTCATAACTGCTTACCGAAACAGTAGTCTTTTTCGAAGGGAAGAAAATATGATGTTGCTAATAAACAGGAGAAAGAAAATTGTGTTGTATACTGTTTAGCATGTTGGGAATCCTTATATGGTTTCAGGAAACTGAATTTATAGCTTTAGTCAAACTTCGTTGTAATCCAGAATTTACAGATTCATTACGTTTTTTGAAACATTTCAGTATACATGGATAAAAAAAATCATTTACGAGAAACGTTTTTAGTTTTCTGTAAAAGAGAACTATTGTGCCGGCTTTGTTTGTCCGTCCGCACTTTTTTCTGTCCGCACTTCTTCTGTCCGCCCTCATATCTTAAAAACTACTAAGGCTAGAGGGCTGCAAATTGAAGTGTTGATAATCCATCTTCCAATCATCAAACATACCAAATTGCAGCACTCTAGCCTCAGTAGTTTTTATTTTATTTAAAGTTAAAGTTAGCCATAATCGTGCCTCGGAAACGATATAGGATAGGCCACCACCGGGTCGTGTTAAAGTTGTATGGGCCGCGTCTCAGCATTATACCGAGACCACCGAAAGATAGATCTATTTTCGGTGGCCTTGATTATACGCTGTACAGAAAACTCGATTGCACCGAAGTGCCTTCGGCGCATTTTTTACTTGTTTTTATTCATCATTACTTGATATTTATTTTTCTTGCTTACGTTATCCCCCTTACTATACATAAAACATGCAATATATGAGTCAAGAACATAAGTAAATCTTCTTTAATTCTCTGCCAAGGAAATAGCTGATCAGATCGAGCGGAACTTGTCTTTTAGGGCTATGAATACTATTACATGGCCAAAGATTCACTATTATTGCAAAACAGCCATTTTTCAATTGAAACGTAAAAGCATGGACGGCTACTTTTGGGATCACTGGTACATGATTTTCCGAATGAAAAGCAGAGTATTAACTGATGAAAGTAGAAAGCTTTATTCTTGTTTCTTTGATTTCATGCAGAGGATAAAGCACTGGCTATTAAAAAGTGATATCATAATTTCTATCAGTGAGAGAGAGAGAGAGAGAGAGAGAGAGAGAGAGAGAGAGAGAGAGAGAGAGAGAGCTCATAATTCTTCAATTTTATTGTTCATTTTTCCGACGAAAAAATCAGAGTTTTTAACTTCAAAAATTACAAGGACAGCATAAATATTATTTACAATAACTACTGCCGTTATTAATTTATTAGTGGAGACAAGGATATATTTCGTTTCTGGCTGTAAGAAAGTGCAAATTTAAAACTTAAATTTTACAAGAAAAGATGCTCGAACAAACTTTTGATCGATTATAATGTTCTTAAATCACGAGTAGCAGTCAAACAGCGTCTTGCTTGCTTGTTTTGTTCCTCCTTATGCTGAGGGAGGGAAAGTAACTTTTCATGGAAAGCCAGAGCTGTGAAACTACGGAAGAAACACGGCTAACGTGGACTTTATGCATACATGGGAATGAGTTAAAACAATTATATATATATATATATATATATATATATATATATATATATATATATATATATATATATATATATATATATATATATATATATATATATATATATTGTCTATAAAAATGAATACATTCTACATTACTTGGTAGCCTTTCTCACTTCAGGCAAGTTATAAATAAATGAGTGTGGGACCCACCATATTTTGTCAACACTTCTTTTCTTAAAATCCATGCACTCTCTACTTGTCTTATTAAAGCTATATTATACCCCTACATGTTTAGAACAAAATTTTTTTAATAGAATTTGGGAGCAGGACGATTAGTAGCGTGTCTTGTCCAAATACTGCATCACTCCAAGCTGGTGGGTGAGAGGGTCTTGAGATTTTTTATCTCAGTGTAACCTCCATTTGCCTGGCTGATGATTTTCTTGATTCTGATGTACACAGCACATATTTTATTATTTTCACAAATCATCTTTCACCTATATTATTAGTTTGTATATCCAACGAACTACCCTATTTTCTTCTTTTTTTCACCTAAACTTGATAGGTTTTTATTCATATGCAAAGAGAAGTCCATTAACACCCTCAAAAAACAATTTTGGTTGCCTTGGGTTCACTGCATGCCTTTAATTATCAAGTCAGACAAATAATGCTTCCAACATATTGGCATACTTAATTTTTCTTATCATCCGCGTTCAAGGTTAAGGTAATCGTACGTGAGAATCTTTTTTTGTTTCCACATTTTAGAGCAAAATTTGGTCATGAGGGACTATATTTGATGTGCCATTTGACTTTTCATAGGATCCTTGAGAACCATGAACCAAGTGCCTGCTATGATTAAAAGCTATAAAATTTGAAGATCCTAGTAGATACTGTGATATTTGCTGAGATGCCAGTGCTGTTAAATATACAGACAAAGATGAAAAGGACACGGCGAAGACACAGTATTTACGCTAGAAATATTGTCAATTTACTCTATTATGGAACTGCTTTCTTCAGAGTTAAAACTGGCAGAAACATCAATGAATATCAGTTTTATCACAAAGGGCCTAAAGCAAACCTAATTGGGTCTTTCTATATTGTGAAAGAAGTATTCCATCTATACAGAATTGCCTCAGTTTTCATACAGAACTGCATGAATATTTTGTAGTGTAATAATACTGTAGTAAGAGCAAGTGATGTTCAGCGTCAGGACATAGGGCTTACGTTTTCAAGGATCCGGTTCTAGATCCAACAAGGGTCAGAAAAGCACATGCGGTTCTCGGCCTAACCCAAGAGAGTTGCTGAGAACAGGGAGGCTCTTCTATCCTGAAGTCACCACGCGATAAAGTGGGAAGAGAGGAGGATGGTGAGACGACAATGCTATTGGAACTAATGATTGTTATTTGTCCAATAATAATGATATTGTATAATTGTTCATTACAGCTAGTAAACATCACCATGCCAGAGAACATTCTAATTGCTTCAGAAGTCATTGCTGAAGTTGAATGCAATAATTTGAAATCGGCAGTGAAATCTCTTAAAATTCACATGGTCATTGGAGTTCTTTTTCACTTTTAACTTCTGTCAGTATGTGTTTAATTTAACGTAAATTAATTTGTTTTGAATAAGCCACTTTGGCAGTAATTATTCGTTTGGAACGTAATGACCCTGTTTCCTCCTCCCCGACATTTCTGACTTGTTGTATAGTTTTAATTACAATGAGCTTGTTTTATTTTCACGTTTGGTTTTGGCTTCTCATCCGGAGCTGTATTCGGCGCTGTCTCACGAGGACTGAGAGAGTTGTTTTCTGGACGATTGACATTGTGTAGGCCTGCCTTATGATTGGACAATCTCTGGATTGCAATACATACCTTTCTTCAGCTGCTGCTTCTGTCCTCCTTTGGGAGATTGATTTATTCGTCAGGCTACGCCCTTGGTCCAGTAAAACTGCCAAGGGGACCTCTCTGCCAACTGGTAAGGTGTGATTGCCCCTCGGACGGCCGGGTCCGTTGATCGTCTTGCGACGTAAAAGTGATTATTTCATCAGTCTGCGCCCTTTGTCCAGTTATTTCCTTGCCAGGGGGACCTCTCTTACGTTTGGTAAGTTCTCAAGAGAATATATATTATTCCCCTCGACCCGTGATTAGAAGGCTGCGTTAGCCACTTCTACTGTTTCAGAGCTCACTTAAGGGAAGCAGTTTATTTTATTTTTGGTTTAGTGTGTAATAAGTTAGGTTATTCTGTCTTTTCGACATCCTATTACTTTCAGGGCCCTCTCTTTAAAGTGTAATTGTATAGTCTATCTTAATTTGGTGTAAGAGTGTTTGTTATTCGATGTTTTCAGTGTGTGGTTGATTTTTGTGTTCATTTAATGTATTTTGTAAGAGGCTCAGTGGTCATTTCTTTCTAAAAAGTTTGTATTAAATATTAAGGTTTTATTTTCAGTTTTTACTTATCCTCCTTGATTCCATCTCTGTACACTCTTTTGCGGCCATTCCACCTATTGTGGACTTGGTCGTTTGTGACTTTGTTTGTATTTTAAAATACTTGTGTATGTTTGATGGGCGTGGGCCCATAACACTTCGTAAATTTCCCTAAACACAGTTTCATACACAAACTTCGCTAAATGACACAAACAGTAGTAGTGGTAGTCATTTCAGTTTTACCGTCCCTTGGAAAACGTGCGAAAAGTGAATAGGGGCTTACGACTGGAAATGGATGGGTAAGCGAAATAATATTAAAATTTGCTTTGGAATTCTTATAGTTCGAGTGGTGTTTGTATCATATTTTCAGTGATTGTTAATAATTTTTTGACCTCGTTACTTTAAGCTAAGTCTATCATGATTATTTGGCTAAAATAATCAGGGATCTATGGTGTGTCTTCTTGTCAAAGTTCACGCAGAACTAACGAAAAGTTTGATGAAATTGAAAAGTATAATAAGAACAATTAGGACGAAAGTAGTGGTAAAGTTTAATATTGTAGATGATAATGAAGGTATCAAATATTATTTTAAATGGTATGGATATCTCAAACGTGTCTTAACTTTTATCATACGTAGAAAGGTGCAAGAGTTTCTTATGTGTGTAAACATTCTATTCATTTCACAGGTACTGGATAAACTTCACCAAAGCGTGAAAAAGGCAAGATCTTTTTACTCCTATATATTTAATAATTCTTTTTATTGTTGTTATCTTGAGACAGCTTATTAAATCTTTTACCGTACATGGATAAGTGTTATTCTAAAGGCGTTTGTTTTATTTACAACAATCATTACCGAAGAATTATATTTCCATACCTTCAACTTCACCAGTGTTTGTATCATGATGCTTCAAGCAACCAAGA
Organism: Macrobrachium rosenbergii; assembly: GCA_039081455.1. Lineage (NCBI taxonomy): Eukaryota > Metazoa > Arthropoda > Malacostraca > Decapoda > Palaemonidae > Macrobrachium > Macrobrachium rosenbergii. Next base: position 41,445,958 of record JANJGK010000001.1, read on the forward strand.
AAAGAATCAGGAGAAGGATTATATATGCATTAGAGTGTAACTATAGATGAATCGCAATATAATTAAATCCTTATCGCGATTGATGTTCATTGAGAGGATAACCTGGAAAGTGGTTTGTTATGATGTTTCAAAGGAATTGTCTTAATCATTCTAATCTCATCCTTTATCAAAATTTTTCGTGAAGAACCGCAGAGGGTTGGCTCTTTTCATATACAGTTGTTAGTTACTAAACAAAGTAATATAAAAATACATTGAATATGCCTGAATATCGTCAAGCAATGATTTATATGCGAGAAACTTTGTTTTTTTTAGATAGTTTTTTAACTTGGAATGCTTACCCATTTCAACAAATTCCTTTTTCTCTCACGGAAGCGAAAGCTATTATAGTTAGTATAAACAGTGTGTTTAGCACACGGATTCACACGCTTGTTTTTAGATAACACTTTCTTAGGAAATATCCGCCACTTTAACATAACAAAATTCTGAAATCAATTACCTTGTGAATTTTCACATTTCTGAGAACATACTATTTTATTCTTGTTAGAATTTACTGATAAAGGCTTTTAATATAGGGACGACGCTCAACCAGGAAATGCACAGAGGGCACACTGATGTATTATGAATTTTTAGACAATGCAAGCTATTTTTCAAGAACATCAAATTATTATATGATTCATATAAGTCAAAGAACACTAAATTTTACTAAATGAAAGCGCAAAATTGATATGCTCATTATTTTTGTGCATAAGAATAAATTCTCGTGGGACGACATTATTCATAAGTAATAACTATTTTGCTAAACATCTCCTAAACACCGAAATCTTTGGGTTAAAAGTTAATGCAAACATTACTTTGCACAGATCTTCATCCTTATGACATATCAGTTCAATAAGGAATGACCATGTAAGACAGAGGTTAATGTAAAAATAATAAAAAAAAGATGTTTTACCTATTTAAATACTTCAAGGCTTTTCATATATTCAAGGTTTCACAGAATCCTTCAATAACAGGGATCGCAGATAGGAGGATGTGTTGACTTCTTAAAAATATTGTGATTTGCTTGACGGCAAGAGTCCATCAACCCACTAATCAACAAATCCTGTTCCACAATTAGTTCTAACCTTTCTGGCTTTCTTATTTCTCCCCTGTGTTTGTCTTTGAAGATTATGCTTTACAGCATGAGATACCCAGTTTATGTTCTAAGCATGGATTAAGCAAAATCATAGCTTGCTTTGTCTCCAAACTCACATTTGTTTATTCATTTATTCATTGATTTATTTAACTCCCTAACATTATTTTCAAGCCCTGAATTCTCAGTGGAGTGAACCTCTGGGACAATCAACATTTTTAGAAGCTGTAATCAGGAACGGATCGTCGAACATAGAACTGAAGTTATCACATATACATCAGATAAGAAATTTCAGAAAGGATATAACCAAAATATCATCAGAATGGATCGTGGGGTATGATAAAAGAATACGAGAAATGAGGCACCAAGAAATTTACAGGACTCCTTTCACATTATGATTACATCCATAAATATTAGTTTTATTAGGTAGAAATAAGAATGGCTGGTTTAAAAAGAAAGAAACCAGGTTTGAGACCCGGGGCATTATATCTTCGGTGCTGGTTAATTTGCAAAGATGTGGATTTAGTAATAATGGAATCTAGGCAAAGACCATCATTCAGAGTTGTAATGTCGTGAAAGTAAAAGTGCAGATGTGTATAAAAAGATGGGTAGGTTACATTGCTAAAATACTAAAATACGATTATTTGCAGTAAGGACAAACGTTAAAAGGTAGCAAAAGATTTGAAAGTAATTTCATAAAGAACAAATATGAATATAACTCCTGGTGAGGAGGCAAAATATAAGTAGGGATGACTAACAGAATGGAAATTAATATCTTGAGGTTAAACTAACTGCATAAGTGAGTAAAGGTGTGACTTGCTGCGAAAAAGTAGTAGAACCTTTGATCAAGGAAGTACATGGCAAACGCTAAAGTTTATGGTAGGACGGATACTGTCCCTTTTTAAGGAAGTATCTATGGGAGAAGTCGTGTGGAAAAGGAAATCATATGGAAGATACGTAAACGGAGAGGGATTAAATGGCAATGCAAATGAGATATGCAAGATAGTAGTAACCGACGAAATAACATATCGATGGCGATTTATGAGTGAAAAAAAGGAAATATAAAAAAATAGTATTGAACTAGAAATGAAATTCCCATTCCAGAGAATATCAGAGATACTATTTCCACAAGATATTATAATAATCAAATTTTATATATATATATATATATATATATATATATATATATATATATATATATATATATATATTATATATATATATATATATATATATATATATATATATATATATATATATATATATATATATATATATATATATATATATATCCAGTAATTCTATCTCTGCTCTGGTGGCTCTCGGGCCTCTTGGTGGCCCATGGCCGCTTGCACCAGACCTCTCCACGTTCCCTTGTTGAGAGCTGTATCTCTCCAGTTATTCTCAGGATCTTCCACTCCCAATTCTTAGATCTCTAAACACATTATCTTTCCATCTCATCCTCGGTCTCCCCACCTGTCCTCTCCCTTCCAATGATCCTTCCATAACCACTTTAGGCATTCTGCCCTCTTCCATTCTAACCACATGTCCAGCCCAACGTATCCTCTGCGATCTTACATAGCCAGTTACTACCTGTTGTCTGGTTAAATCCCTCATTTCATTGTTGCGCCTTCTTCTCCAAACACCTTCATTTATATCTTAAATGGGACCCGTTATTCTACGCAAAATGTTATTTTCAAAGGCCAATAGTCTGTTTTTGACATCTGGTCAGTGTCCAGGTCTCACAACCATATAGTACTATTGGCCTGATAATGGTGTTGTACATTCTTAATTTAGTAGACCATGTGATGTTTCTGCTCTTTAATAGATGCTGTAGACTGAGAAAGCATCTGTTCCCTGCTGTAATTCTAGCCAGAACCTCTCTCTCCATCTCATTTCTGGGTGTTAACATACTTCCTAGATATTTAAATTCCCTCAAGCTCTCCATATCCTCCCTATTTTGTTGTTGCTGTTGTTGTTGGTTGTTCCTTGACAACCTCATCATTTTGGTTTTACTTCCACTGATCTCTAGTCCTACTCTGGCAGCAGCTTCTTTGAATGGCATATACAAACGTTCTATGTTTTGTATATCTGTACCTAAGAAAAACACATCATCTGCAAATGCAAGGACTTTGACACTTGTATCTCCCAATATTACCCCACTCTCAACTTACTCGATACTCTGCATTATTCTCTCTAAAATTAGATTAAACAACATTGGAGATTGAAGGCATCACTGTCTCAAACCTGTTTTAATTTCCAAACATTCTGTCTTTTTCCTTCCCACCTGGACACAACTCTTACTATTCCTGCAGCATACTTTTACCAAGTTTATAAGCTTTTCTGGTATACTGAATTCCTTCATAATATTCCACATTGATGGTCTATGGATGTTATCGTACGCTTGTGTAAAGTCTACAAAAACCCGCCACATATCTCTATTATACTCCCAGTGTTTTTCCATTATCTGTCTAATAGTAAAAATCTGGTTAATTGTTGATCTTCCTTTTCTGAATCTACATTAATATTTGCCCAATGCTGTCTCTAAGTAGGGTTCTAATTTATCTTTTATAAATTTGGCTAGGCAGGTTGGCAGAAGTGTAATCCCCTTATAATTAGCAAAGTCTGAATTATCTCCCTTTTTATGTACTGGGATGATTTTGCCCGTTTCCCACGTTGTTGGCTTCTCTTTTGTTCTCCAGATCATTATTAGAAGCTCAAAAATCTTTTAGTGTAACATCTCGCCAACCATTCTCAAGGAGCTCTGCTGGTATGTTATCTAAACCAGGTGCCTTATTATTCTTCACGCTATTGATTGCATTCTTCACATCTATCAGGTTGGTTCCTCCACTCTCAAGCCTGTTGCCTTCATATGTCTCCCTTCACTGAGTCATCTCTATTTAACAGCTCACAGAAATAGTTCTTCCATATCTCCTGTACTTAGTCCTCGTGTACCATAATACTTCCATTGGCATCTTTCACTGTTCTGCTGCTTGCTTGGTATCCATTCTTTATTTTCCTGATACCCCTATAGCCTTCCCTTAGCCTACCATTTCTCAAGTTTCTGTCCATGTCCTCCACTTCCTTATTTAATGCATCTCTATTCTTTCCTCTGTTTACTCTCGTTGCTGCCCTTCTTTTCTCCCTGAAGTTCTCTCTTAGTGCCTGATTATTTCTGTTCTGCAAGAATTCTATTCTTGTTTGTTTTCTTTCATCCACCATTCTTCTGCAGTCATCATCAAACCAATGTTCGTTACATGTGCTCTCCATATATCCGATGGTTTCCTCAGCTGCTCCTTTAACAGTTTGTTCTATGTCTCCACATTTTCCTGGAGTCCTATTTCATCTTCGTTTAGCAGTTGTAAAACATCAAATCTGTTTCTAATTTCTATTTGGTATTCCATTCTACATGTCTCATCATTGAGCTTATCAGTGTCAAATTTTTCTCTCCTTTCATTCCTACTGTTCCTTTTCATATTCAACTTGATCTTGACTCTGGCAATCACTAAGTTATGGTCTGAATCACAATCAGCTCCTCTGAAACTACGTACATTCATCAACGAACCTCTGAATTTGTGTTGTATAAGTATGTGATCAATTTGATTTCTTGTAATACCATCAGGTGAATTCCATGTGAGCTGTGAATGTCTTAATGGGGAAATATTGTGCCTCCTACAACCATCCCATTGCAGGTGGCAAATAAAGTAAGCCTTATTCCAGTCTCACTACTAACCTCATGGACACTATGCCTTCCAATTGCTGGGCCCAATAAATCTACTTCATGTCCAATCTTAGCATTAAAGTCACCCAATACTACTACATCATGTTTTGGTGTTTGTTCTATAACCTCATCATCATCACTCTCTTCTGTGGGGGAATATGCTATTACTGGCACTTTAAACCATTTACTCTGTACTCTGATTTTTGCCAATTTTTCACTTACTGGCGTAAGCTTTCAACCACTCTATACACTTTATCTGTCAGACAAAAGCCCATGCCACCCCTGTGGATACCATTATCTCTGCCACTATATAAGACTGTATTACCATCTATCTTACACTCGCCATTTCCAGTCCGTCTTGTCTCCTGCAGAGCAGTTATATCTAACTGATACTTCTTGACTTTGAGCATATCCTGCTCTGTATAGACTAAGCACATTCCAAGTGCCAGTTTCAGTGGTGTTTTTCATTTCAATAGTCCATTTCTCACATTGTCATCAACCTAGGATCAGTCTGTATTAGGTCTACGGTAAGTTTCTGTAACAATATGCTATGCTTTTTACAAGGCAGGGGTGTTAACCCTATGCTCAACCCTTGTCTTTTACCCGGGCTTGGGACTGGCATGTTAGGTAATACAACCATGGGAGAGTTATATATATATATATATATATATATATATATATATATATATATATATATATATATATATATATATATATATATATATATGTACATATATATATATATATATTTATAAATATTCTGGTGGTCACCCTCTCTGCATTATTTAGTAGGAAAAATCATTCTAACAAAAACAGGAAGGCGTCTCTGTTGAAGCTAAGACACTGCGAGCGAGAGCGTTTTGCTGTGTTTTCAAAAAAGTAATGTCTTAGTAGGGAATAAATTAGCATTAGAGTCCTAACCAACAGGTAGGGTTTTCACCAAGTAACCTCTAGTGAAGGTGGTCTTAAGCTTCCTTTTTCCCTGTCCTATGCATTCGGCGATGTCTCTGTCAGTTTTTCAGACTGCCAGGGGCTATTGGTGAGTGTCGGACAAA
>JANJGK010000001.1:41456862-41474362 GCA_039081455.1 Macrobrachium rosenbergii
TTTGTCTCTGTCTTGCTAAGTTTCCTGCTTAAGAAGGCAAGGGGTCGAGGACGACCATGGATGATCTGTTCCAACACAGCTCCTATGGCTATATTACTGGTGTCTGTGGACAGCAGTAGAGGATGACCTGTTGCAGGGAAAGAGAGGGTGGTGGCCTTGGCAAGGGTGTTTTTGGCGGAGGTGAAGGAGGCTTCCTGCTGGGGTCACCAGGCAAGAGCCTTGGGCTTGCCCATGAGGATTTCGTAGAGTGGGGCCAGTGTTGAGGCGATGTCGGGCAAAAATCGATGGTAATAGTTCACCATTCCGAGGAATTCTTGTAGACCCTTGATGGTGGTAGGTGTGGGGAACTTCCTGATGGTGGCAACCTTCTCAGGCAAGGGCTGAACGCCCTCAGGTGTTATGAGGTGCCCCAAGAGTTCTACCCTCTTGGCAGCGAAGGAGTATTTCTCGCATCGGACGATGAGGCGGTTTTCTTGCAGACGCTGAATGACAATGTGCAGGTGTTGGAGGTGCTCCACCTTTGACACAAAGAAAATTAAAATATTGTCGACATAACAGACGCAGAAGGAAAGGTCTCCCAGGATGCTGTCCATCAATAGCTGAAAAGTAGCTCCTGCATTGCGGAGGCCTAAGCAGGGGTAATTGAAGGTGAAGGTGCCAAGGTTGTTGTGAAAGCGATCCTTGGGATGTTTTTGGGATTGATGGGGACCTGGAAGTAACATTTGAGAAGATTTTTGCGCTGTGTAGGAAAGTGATCACATCTGTGATGTTAGGGAAGGGGTAGTGGTCAGCCTTGGTGATCATGTTCAGCCTTCTGTAGTCCTCACACAGGCATAGGGTGCCATCCTTTTTTGTTACTATGCGGAGGGGAGATGCCCAAGGACTGGATGCCTTTTGACACAAACCCATCTTCTCCATCCATTTGCAGCAGCGAGCTTCTCAGGTGGTAGGCACCGGAAACAGGAGTGTACGGGAGGGCCCAAGGTTTTAATATGGTGGAAAATACCATGCTTGGCAGGGATTTGATAAGATTGTTGTAGTTTAGGTTTAAAAACGTCCGGGTATGTGGCGAGCAGGTATGCAAAATAGTCTTTGGAGTCGGTGATGTGGAGGGCAAGTTCTGGGGGTGCTGCAACGATGGGCGATGTGGACAGATTGGTGGCTTCGATGAGGCACCTGTTGGCAACGTCCACAAGCAGTTGGTGGTGTACAAAGAAGTCCGCCCCTAGGAGAGGTATTGAGACATCCACGACGATAAACCACCGGTGGTGCTTTCTGTCACCGAGGTTAAGGGTGAGAAGCTTCTGACCAAAGGTAAGGATGGGAGAGCCGTTGGCAGCTGTGAGTCATTGACTGGGTACAGGTAGAAGGGAACGGCAAACCCCTGTGTCGACCAAATAATGAGTACCTGTGGCGGAATCATGGATAAAAAAAGACAGAGGTGCTAATAGCGCATGTAGGATTGTATATATCAGAATTATGGATGGATTTGTGTACATTAGTATGGCCCCTGGTTAAGAGATACGCACCTGCTATGGCTATCACAAATAGCGGTAGCCATTTCACATATTTTTTGGCCATGGGCACTCTGGGAGGCAGTTCCTTGGTGGCAGGGCCAAATGTTATGTGGTATTGGCAAAGCTGAAACGGCAGTGATTGCTGCTGTGTGTGGTTGGTACCCTTGGGTTTCTGAAGGCGGAATGGGCGGTGGCGATTTGTCCTGGAAGTTTGTAAGGGTTTGACGGATATGGAGTCCTCTGTGGCATTAAGAAGGTTGTCTGTTGCTGAAGGGTTGTATGTTCCTTGAAGGGTAGTGAAGGCGTGGGCGTGACAGCAGTTTGCAGCAGCATGGGCGTCCATCAGATTGTCTGCTAGGGTGAAGAGGGCATTGTCAGGTGTGTGTCTTCCATGTCAGTCAGTGCTGCCCTTACAGACGTTGGCAGGAGCTGCAGCCAGAGTGCCTTGAGGATGTCAATGGATCTGGGAGAACCGTCTACTGCAGGAGGAAGACGGGCGAGGGTTCTCATCTCGAGAAGGGCAGTGGATGGGCATTGATCACCCAAGGGTTGCTGTGCTGTGTCGAAGATCCGTTGTACACGAACAGCTGGGGATGGCATGAATCTGTCCAGTAGGACCTTCGTCAGGTCTTTGTACTGCACGATGTCAGTGCCCTTAGTGTCCAGCTACCCCATCACTTGTGGAAAGAGGTGGCCTTGCAGGGTGACGAGGACGTAATCTGCTTTGGATGATGAGGATCGTACGCCCTTAATTCAAAGCGTGACTTCGGCCCCAAGGAACCAAGTATAGGCATTAGTTGGTGTGAAAATTGGGCAATGGTGTCAGGAGGAGCAATGGAAGGAGGGGGCAATGTGTCTTCGTCGGACATCTTTGCTGGTGTTGGTGCTGCAGGGTCACCACTTTAGCGGGATGATTAAGACGAGAGATCTTAGAGTTCTGATTTATTAACAAACAACAGTGATATTTATATGGATTGCTGACCAATCAGTGGCCAGGAAAATTACCTAGTAACTAACAGACCAATAGTGCACATGCACTTGATTTTAGACTTTATGTTTTGTGAATATATGAAAACCAGGTGTCGCACGGAAGTGTTGCTATCCTGCTGGCTGGACTTGTTGCTAAGGAGCGAGACATGGGAAGTCCCGGTCTGTGTGCAGGTGTGCTGCAGGTAGCGACAGACTGTCAGCAAAGCGTGGGAAACTTCCGAGGCACAGGCACTATGGGATGCTCGTGGAATCTGAAATCAGTGCAGTTTGCAAATTGAAATTTGGTATGGACTGGATTGGATGTAAAGTGACTGCAGGCCAATGGGCCACCTTCTTTGGGGATGAAGGATTCAAGAAGCATCCTGGCCTATGGGAGTTTTTGATCTTAATTTTTCTAAAATGTGGTGGTAGTTGATGAATATATATACTGTATATATATATATATATATATATATATATATATATATATATATATATATATATATATATATATATATATATATATATATATATATATATATATATATATATATATATATATATATATATATATATATATATATATTTTCATGATGTTGCCTTGTAATACATATATCCTCCTATAATTTTGACATATTTACTTTTTTCATGTGTTATGTGTAATGGTAATGATTGTTGAAGTGTCATATTTAGTTTGGCATCAGATCTCAAAAGAGCTAATGATTACTTGATAGCGTAATTTAGAATTGTTAATACAATTTTAATAGTAACGTAATTTGGAACGAATATCTTTCTTGGTAAAAGCGTAGTATGTGAACACGTGTGTGTGTCCACCAGGGCTTGTTTCATTTCAATTGTCATCAGTTGAGATAAGAGGGAACGCTTTGTTTTGGGTTAGCGATGACAGGTTTGCAAAACAAACACCGATTCGTCCCATACGGGCTCAAGACGAGTGATTTCATGTTGTTACATGCGTTGTTCGAGTCACGTATGCCACTTGGAGAGAAAGAATACATGTCCTGATCAATTACGTCATGTTTTGTAAGATTGCGTTCAAAACGTTTTGCTGGGATGACCTAACTTTCTTCTAGAAGCTTCTCCATTGTATCTCGCACCCAAAACGCTTTAATGACGTCACTTCCCTGCTTCTAGAACTTCCCTTTTGTGTCTCGCACCCAAAATGCTTTAATGACATCATGTAATTGTTTCACGTATTACTGGAATCCTAAAATCTATTTGATTCTGATTTCTGAAACCAGTCGAGTTGGTTCTCCTCTCTCTCTCTCTCATTCCTAATTAGGAAGAGATTACTTTTAACATAATTTTTTGTGGTCACTTTTAACATTAACTTTTGAGATCTGAATTTAGCAAAGTTATTTAGTTCGTAATGGCGCCTGGTAAAAAAGTGTGTATTGTGTAACGCAGCTGCAGCAAGTGATTTACAGAGGTTTTCACAAGTTTGTGTAAGGTAACGTGAAATTTTACTTATTGATACCATGGTATGATAAGTTAGGAAATTTTGAACAAGTGAAATCATTATTGATAAATCTTACGTGTATTTTTGTGTGCTTTTCTATTTACAATTTCTTTATATTTTCACATTTTTCATGTTTGTGATGTAACATTTATTTACATAGCATTTTAAGTATTTCTTGGTAATTTAACATTGCATACGTAATTTAACATTGCATATTTGATTTTGATATCTCATGTGTTAAGATTTTCTTTTTAAATCTTGAGTGATTCTTGATAGTTTAAATTTTGCTTGCTTAATTTAAATTCCTGATAAAGTTTTTGTGAATTAGTTTTGTTTCATAATTTAATTCAAGAATTGATTGAGTGTTGTGTTATTTTCGAGTAATAGTAAATTTTTCAGATTGTGAATTCTAATTAATTGTGAATTCTAATTATAAACTTTGAATTTGAAAATAAATTTCTGTATTTAACATTTTTAGAAAACAGTGTTTCATTTATTGATCACCAGTGAATAGGATTGATTGTGTGTGCATAAGGCAAAGTGATAAACATGTTTTGTTCTTTTAGTTTTGCTAAAGTGAATATATGAAAGGGAAACAGTTAGAGTTTTTTGATGGAGTGATGCCTTTTACTCTATAAGATTTCTAGTTTAATTTTTGATACCTCACATATATTCTGATGAACTTAGTTTGATTTTTCAAGTGATTGATAAATAAGTTTTTTCTTAAGGGATCACTGTTACCTTTAGAGTATTCAGTCGTAACAATTAATGTTATGAGAGTTCAGGTATCTGGCTGAAGTGAGGTATATTTTTGAATCTTGTGATTAGTTGTGTAATAACCAGGTACTTGATACGCATCGTGACATAATATTGTTTGGTGCCCAGAGACCCGTGGAACAAAACAAAATATCACTCTGGTTTATGGTTTATACTGGTGGTGTTAGGGATATATTTTGATAGGAGAGTGACCACATAGTTATTTTTTGCATTGTATTGTGAATTATTTAGTTGAGTAACTTAGAGAATATGGCTCTGTTCAATGTTCAGAAGTTTTTAGCAACTCCTTCCATCCAAGAGTTATCTGAATCCACCCTAACTAAGGCACAGTGGATTGCTTTAGCAGTAGCATGTGGGGGTAATGTGTATAGTGGTATGATTAAGGCACAAATGAAATATATTGCAATCCAAGCATTGATGGACTCTGGTAAAGTAGATGAAGAGTTGGGAGAGGCGCAAGAATTGTTGAATGCAGCTGAGGCAGAATTTACAGATAAACATGAGCAAAAGAAAGAGAAAAGTGATGCAGAAGCAGAGCTTAGACGTATAGAAGCAGAAGAAAATTTGATTAAGCTGAAGATACGGGCAGAAAGAGAAAGAGAAGATAGAGAGAAAAGAGAAAGAAAGGAAAGAGAAGAAGAAAAAGCAGCAGAAGAAGAAAGAGAAAGAGTAAAAGAGGAGAGAGAAAGAGCAAGACATGAAAGGGAGATGGAGTTAATAAAAGATCGATCCACATTACCTGTAACACCGTCTAACCCTACTCAAGGTAATTCAGACCCTGTATTTGATGTAGTAAGAGTGCAGAAGTTAATTCCAAAATTTACAGAAGAAGCTCCAGATGAGTTTTTTGGTCACTTTGAAAAAGTGGCTTCAGGTATGGGATGGCCAGAGGATAAATGGTCGGTCTTGTTACAGAGTGTTCTCATTGGTAAAGGAAGAAGTGCCTATTTAGCCTTATCAGCTGATCAGTGTAAAGAGTACAAGGTACTTAAACACAATGTGCTACAAGTTTACCAGATGACCCCTGAATATTATAATGAAAGATTCAGATCTTTGAGAAAGGATGACAAGATAACTTTCTTGGATTATGCTTACAAAGTAAGAAGATGTTTTAAACGATGGTTGGAGGCTGCTAAAGTTAAATCTATGGACGAACTTGAAGAGTTAGTAGTCCTAGAACAATATCTTAGAGGAATTCCTGAACACATAAGAGCCTATTTAAGAGAGAGAGAGGTTAAGAAACTTGACAAAGCTGCTACATTGAGCAAAGATTTTAATATAATTTCTAGCAAAAGAAATTATAATGTCAAGTACCAGAACCAACAACGCACAGGTTTCAGATCTCATCCAAATTTCAGGAACATTACAACTGGAAATCCTTCTAGTGGCTATGCCAATACAAAGTCAGGTAACCTCCCTCAGCAATTAAATGTTAAATCCTCATCATCCAGTCTGTTCTCAAGACAGATACTGAAGACTAATGTTGTCTGCTACAAGTGTGGAAGAGTAGGACACTACAGTCGAGATTGTTATCAGACACAACAGCAGACCAAACCAGTTGGTCAAGTGGTTAAAGGTAACCAGGTGAAGCAAACTACGAAGAGCAGTGTGGGGAAGACTGAGACTAAACAAGCAGAGTGTTTAGCAACCATTGGAAATGTAACTTCAAGCAGTGAGTGGCTGAGCAGCTTGGAGGCTTTTAAGCCATATATCTATGAAGGTACGCTGACAACTCAAGGAGGAAGTGTGCAGGTACCAGTCAAGGTATTACGTGATACGGGGAGTAACCATAGTGTGGTAGTTCGTGGTGCTCACCCACATCTGGAGAAGAATCTCACCGGAGATTCAGTTATTTTGAAGGGTATAGGAGGAGAAGAGGTAACTCCTATATGCCGCTTGCATTTGTCCTGTGATTTGGTGACAGGAAGTGTTGATTTTGCTGTAAAGGACTCACTAGCTGTTGAAGGTGTACATGTTTTACTGGGTAATGAAGTTGGTGGTGTACCATTTGTTCCTTGTCCTGTAGTGACAGACAAACCGTTAAGGGTTAGTCCTACAGTAGATTTAGAGAAGAAAAACCCCCACCTGTTTCCAAGTTGTGTAACTACCAGGAGTAAGAAGAGAACTATGTCTGCAAGTGAAAATACTGAGGATTTACCTGCACCAGAAGAATCAAGTGAAGGATCTCTAAGCTTAGAAGAACTGTTCCAGGAAAGTGAAGTTTCCCCTAGTGTTAGTAATGAAGAGATTTCCCAAGAAGACGAGGATCGTGTTGTTATTGAAGAGACTCTGAGTAGTCAAAGTGTTCCTGAAGATGGTAATGAAACTACAGAAGCAGAGTTAGCAGATATGGAGAATTCAGCCCTTGAAGTTGGTCAAATGACTAGAGAGAAGCTAATGAAACTGCAGAAGAGGGATACAACGTTGGCTGATCTGTTCTTCAGAGTTGTTGATCAAGAAGAGATGCAACAAACCTCCACCTGTTATTATCTAAAGGAAGGATTGCTAATGAGGAAGCATCGACCTGCAGATAAACCAGGAAATGCTGAATGGGGTGAATATCATCAAATTTTGATTGTATTTTTTCTGGCCGGGACTTCATAAGGACGTTAGCAAATTTTGCAGAATGTGTCACACATGCCAGATAGCTGGAAAACCGAATGAAACCATTCAGAAAGCACCCCTACATCCCATAGAAGTTAGAGGAGAACCCTTTAGCAAGGTAATTATAGATGTGGTTGGGCCACTTCCGAAAACAAAGAAAGGAAATGAATATCTATTAACATTAATGTGTCCAGTGACTAGGTATCCTGAGGCGATTCCTGTAAGAAGTATAAGTGCAAAGGTAATTGCTGAGAAGTTGGTGGAGTTTTTCTCCAAGTTTGGAATACCAGAAATTGTGCAAAGTGATAGAGGAACGAACTTTACTTCAAAATTATTCCAGGATGTGATGAACTTGTTAGGAGTAAAGCAACAGTTATCAACTGCTTATCATCCAGAGACTCAAGGAGCCTTGGAAAGGTTCCACCAGACATTGAAAAGTATGTTAACTAAGTATTGTAATGAATCAGGAAGAGAATGGGATGCTGGTTTACCTTTAATGTTATTTGAAGTTAGGAATGCTTATCAAGAAAGCATGGGATGTTCACCAAATTAAATGATTTTTGGTCGAGACATTAGAGGTCCATTGAAGATTCTTGCAGAGAATTGGGAAGAAAATCAAGAGGAAATCCAAGGAGAATATGTCAAGAACTTGAGGAAAAGGTTAAGAGAAATTAGAAAATTCTCTTTAGAAAATTTGAAAATAAATCAAGACAAAATAAAAAGAAAATATGATGCTAAGACTAAGCTAAGAAATTTTAGTATTGGACAGCAAGTTTTAGTGTTCTTACCAGTGAAAAGATTTCCCCTTACCAATAAGTTTCAAGGTCCTTATAGGATAATAGAGAAGTTAAGTGACCGAACTTATGTGATTGAAACACCAGGAAGAAGAAAACGACAGAGGAAGATACATGTGAATCTTTTGAAACCTTACTTCTCAGAGACTAAAACTGAAACAGTGTCAATAACACAGACAACTTCATCTACAAAGGACGATGACAGCTACGAATTGGGAGCTGAAAACAAGATGAACAATTCTTCAATATTAGAAAATTTGGAAGATAAACTACAACATCTGAGTGTTGAGCAAAGTAGTGAATTAAGTGAAGTGATTCAAAGCTTCCCTGAAATTTTTGCAGATGTACCTAGGCGTACCAATCTGACAAAGCATGAGATAAAGATCAGAGAAGATGGAAAACCTTTTAAAATGAGAGCTTATCGCTTATCACCTTTTCATCGAGATGTTTTGAAGAAAGAAGTTGAATATTTGTTGCAGCATGGATTAGCAGAACCCAGTTCAAGTCATTATAGTTCTCCTTGTGTGTTAGTGAAGAAACCAGATGGCTCATTTAGGATGTGTACTGATTATAGGAAACTGAATTCCATCAGTGTGGCTGACAATTATCCCTTGCCTCTTATTGATCAATTACTTGATAATATTGAGCAAGCCAAATTTGTTTCCAAGATAGACTTGTTGAAAAGGATATTATCAAATTCCCTTAGATGAGAATGCTAAGTGGCTGTCAGCTTTCATTACTCCTTTTGGATTGTATCAATACACTGTTTTGCCATTTGGTCTGATGAATGCACCTGCAACATTCCAGCGAGTGATGGATCAACTACTAGGATCAATAGAAGGAGTAGGTGTATACCTTGATGACATTGTGATTTATTCTAATACATGGGAAGAACATCTGAAGATATTAAGGAAAGTGTTCAAGAAACTTCGGGAAGCAGGACTAACAATCAACTTACAAAAAAGTGAGTTTGGAAAGGCAACTGTACAGTATCTAGGATTTGAAGTTGGAAAAGGCCTTCTCGCTCCTATTGATGCTAATGTAGAAGGTATCCATAAGGTTACCCCTCCTGCTACGAGGAAACAGCTACAAAGATTTTTGGGCATGGCTGGATTTTATCGCCGATTCTGTCCAAATTTCTCAGCCGTAGTAGCTCCCTTAACTGACTTAACCAGTCCTAAAAGAAAGTTTGATTGGACTCCAGAATGTCAAGAATCATTTGAGAAGGTTAAAGCCATATTAACTTCAAGACCAGTGCTTCAAGCTCCAGACTTCAATAAAAAGTTCGTGATACAAGTTGATGCATCTGACTGTGGAATTGGAGCTGTTCTACTTCAAGAAGATGACAACAAAATCTTCCATCCAGTTTGTTTTATGTCTTCAAAGTTGAAAAAGCACCAGAAAACTTACTCAACAATCGAAAAAGAAACATTAGCATTAATCACAGCATTGAAAAAGTTTGAAGTGTATGTGGACCGACCTAGGAATGAAGAAATTTTAATGTTGTCGGATCACAACCCAATCTCATTCATCAATAAGATGAAAAATAATAATATGAGACTAACCAGGTGGTCTTTATGCCTGCAACCATATAATGTAAGTGTTAAACACATTTCAGGAAAAGATAATGTCATAGCAGATTATTTATCCCGTTGTGACTTGTGGGATTCAAACCCGGGATAAGTAATCTTCTCGGGGGAGGAATTTCATGATGTTGCCTTGTAATACGTATATCCTCCTATAATTTTGACATATTTACTTTTTTCATGTGTTATGTGTAATGGTAATGATTGTTGAAGTGTCATATTTAGTTTGGCATCAGATCTCAAAAGAGCTAATGATTACTTGATAGCGTAATTTAGAATTGTTAATACAATTTTAATAGTAACGTAATTTGGAACGAATATCTTTCTTGGTAAAAGCGTAGTATGTGAACACGTGTGTGTGTCCACCAGGGCTTGTTTCATTTCAATTGTCATCAGTTGAGATAAGAGGGAACGCTTTGTTTTGGGTTAGCGATGACAGGTTTGCAAAACAAACACCGATTCGTCCCATACGGGCTCAAGACGAGTGATTTCATGTTGTTACATGCGTTGTTCGAGTCACGTATGCCACTTGGAGAGAAAGAATACATGTCCTGATCAATTACGTCATGTTTTGTAAGATTGCGTTCAAAACGTTTTGCTGGGATGACCTAACTTTCTTCTAGAAGCTTCTCCATTGTATCTCGCACCCAAAACGCTTTAATGACGTCACTTCCCTGCTTCTAGAACTTCCCTTTTGTGTCTCGCACCCAAAATGCTTTAATGACATCATGTAATTGTTTCACGTATTACTGGAATCCTAAAATCTATTTGATTCTGATTTCTGAAACCAGTCGAGTTGGTTCTCCTCTCTCTCTCTCTCATTCCTAATTAGGAAGAGATTACTTTTAACGTAATTTTTTTGTGGTCACTTTTAACATTAACTTTTGAGATCTGAATTTAGCAAAGTTATTTAGTTCGTAATGGCGCCTGGTAAAAAAGTGTGTATTGTGTAACGCAGCTGCAGCAAGTGATTTACAGAGGTTTTCACAAGTTTGTGTAAGGTAACATGAAATTTTACTTATTGATACCATGGTATGATAAGTTAGGAAATTTTGAACAAGTGAAATCATTATTGATAAATCTTACGTGTATTTTTGTGTGCTTTTCTATTTACAATTTCTTTATATTTTCACATTTTTCATGTTTGTGATGTAACATTTATTTACATAGTATTTTAAGTATTTCTTGGTAATTTAACATTGCATACGTAATTTAACATTGCATATTTGATTTTGATATCTCATGTGTTAAGATTTTCTTTTTAAATCTTGAGTAATTCTTGATAGTTTAAATTTTGCTTGATTAATTTAAATTCCTGATAAAGTTTTTGTGAATTAGTTTTGTTTCATAATTTAATTCAAGAATTGATTGAGTGTTGTGTTATTTTCGAGTAATAGTAAATTTTTCAGATTGTGAATTCTAATTAATTGTGAATTCTAATTATAAACCTTGAATTTGAAAATAAATTTTTGTATTTAACATTTTTAGAAAACAGTGTTTCATTTATTGATCACCAGTGAATAGGATTGATTGTGTGTGCATAAGGCAAAGTGATAAACATGTTTTGTTCTTTTAGTTTTGCTAAAGTGAATTAAGACCAGGGAAACAGTTAGAGTTTTTTGGTGGAGTGATGCCCTTTTACTCTATAAGATTTCTAGTTTAATTTTTGATACCTCACATATATTCTGATGAACTTAGTTTGATTTTTCAAGTGATTGATAAATAAGTTTTTTCTTAAGGGATCACTGTTACCTTTAGAGTATTCAGTCGTAACAATTAATGTTATGAGAGTTCAGGTATCTGGCTGAAGTGAGGTATATTTTTGAATCTTGAGATTAGTTGTGTAATAACCAGGTACTTGATACGCATCGTGACAATATATATATATATATATATATATATATATATATATATATATATATATATATATATATATATACTGTATATATATATATATATATGTATATATATATATATATATATATATATATATATATATATATATATATATATATATATACTGTATATATATGTATATATATATATGTATATATATATATATATATATATATATATATATATATATATATATATATATATATATATATATATATATATTTATATATATGTATGTATGTATGTATGCATGTGTGCGTGTTTGTTTGCTAGCATACATTTAGCATCAATATACGTGTAGAGATACAGACTGATGACGCTTTCTTAACTTCCATACGCATTAAGTTATTGCTTCTAATAGGAGGACGAATATAAGACAACGTAACGAACACAATGATAAAAGAATGACCTCTGGCAAATGCAAAATATTGTCTTGACATCCTGAAAACGCCAGGAAACCTTCTATAGTGAATTAGAATGAATAATTTAAGGATGATGCTTTCTGTGGTCAAGCGCATCCGCATCAACTATATCACCAAATGCGAGAAAAACTGAGCAACGTTTCCCTAAAATTGCCATGTTTCAAATTTTTAAGTAAAAAACCAAGCTATATTTTGTTAGTCGCTGGCAAACCTATTTACAGCTTCTGTTTCACTGTTTCCTTCTCCGCTCCAGCTCTTAGCACTGAATGTCTCTTAGTACTTTCCGTGAGGGTAACTTGAAGTTAAGTCATATCAGTTTCTACTCCAATTTCATACCCTGAAAATTTCATGACATGATAATCGGAGCTCAAGGCAATATCTTTTATGCATAGGTCTGTCTAATCAAATGCTAAATTGCTATATTATGCGTCGAAAGGGGAAACGAGTTAAAAAAAAAAAAGAGATTCATCTGCAATGACAGATTTATCTTTTGCAAGGAAAATGATTCCCTGCGCCTAAAATGAACATGATTTATCCCGATGAGTTATTATCAGCTGTCTGAAATGAATTTAAAGTTCAATTACTTTTCTCGTTTCTGTATCGAAAGTATTCGTCTTTTCAATTTGCAGCAGTTAACGAAACGGAGCTCTCCTAAAGGAAAGATATAATTTGAACGAAGGATTTGCAAACTGAGGAATCTTCCAATCACCCAGATGATTTATTACTACGGGGAAATGGGCCGAGAAGACCTGCCTTTTTTCCACTTGGAATATTACAAAAAGAAATAAAAGGAGATCGATCTTCAAGTTAATCATCGTTTAGTATAAACCAGTTAAAAAGAAATTGTGATATATGAAAAATAAGGGAAAAATATGGTTATGCTTACTATACAAGAATTCTTGAAACAAATAGTCTACAATTCATTATCTTATTTTGGATAATATTACGACAGCAGTAATCGGAAACTTAATACTCTTAACCAGTCGCCTCTTACAGAGCTTTACATTTTTAGGAGAGCTG
Organism: Macrobrachium rosenbergii; assembly: GCA_039081455.1. Classification (NCBI taxonomy): domain Eukaryota; kingdom Metazoa; phylum Arthropoda; class Malacostraca; order Decapoda; family Palaemonidae; genus Macrobrachium; species Macrobrachium rosenbergii. The sequence goes on from JANJGK010000001.1 coordinate 41,469,925, forward strand.
AAGAAATTTTAAAAAGAAAATGAGGCAAGCTGATACTCTACCGTTACCTAAATCAAGCCTGAAAGTTTCTCCTTTATGTAATAGCGCAACATTTTCGGACATGTTTTCTCACTCTAGATAAAAACGTTTGGCAAATTACAGTAAAAATATTATGAATATTAAAAGGTAAGTTTTAATGTTGAAACTAACTGCATAAACTGCATGTCTGTTCTTCTCCTGACCTCTAGAGACCACTTTAGCCCACTTATAATACGAGTAAATATGTTCTTACATAACTTCAGCAGCTTAATTTTGTCTCTCACTGTTTTTCTTATTAAGAACTGCTCATTTGTGTCAGTATATTTTTTCCTCTACCTTACAAAGGGTTAAAAGTTCAAAGTTGCTCTTCAGCGGCAGAGGCAAGGCTTAGGTCATTACATCATCACACGGTGATATAGTGACTAAACATACTTACGTTATGAGCATCTTCGAGGTCCTTCACATCCATAAATGATATGATTAGTTGAAACTCAGAGGCTGTTTGTTTGTTCTTCTGTTGATATGTAATCCTTTCTCTGTTTAACTCAGGACCATTTACAGTGGAAAGTTTCCAGCATTACTACCGAGCTACCACAACCCTTCCAGCATTTGATAAAAATAACTGATTATCATATAGCAGAACTTCTCATCATTTTGTGACATCTGCAATCATAGCTCATTCTTCTCCTCCCGTTCATCTTTATTAAAGTGTTTTCTTTAATCTGAAAACCAATGCCAAAGTGGTTTCTTTTATCTGAAAACCAATGCCAAAGTGTTTTCTTTTATCTGAAAACCAATGCCAAAGTGTTTTCTTTTATCTGAAAACCAGTGCCATTCTCATTCTGGTCTTCGCAAAAGCATTTGCACGTTTTCCTCCTAAATTGTCCCTTTGACATCGAACCTAGCAGGTTGATCAGAACCACAGGAGACCATTTTACAGTAATGCAACTGCTAGCCAGAAATTGCTTGTTCAAGAATATGGCAAAGATTGAGTGATCAGGAACTATAATAATAATGACCATTTTTTCTTACTTTGATTAATTTTTCATATTTTTCACACATCTACTCCTTTCCCTGTACAACTGACAATAATGAATGCACGACATCACTCACTGTTATTATAGTGCATTTGATTTTTTTTCTTTGAAGTTCAAGTGGGAACTGGTATACACATGGTTCTCGGAATAGTTTGTGTCAAAATGTTCTCAATTTTTTCCTCTCATCCAAGGAATTCTACTGCTGGGAAATGATGGAATCATTTAGCCATTATTCTTATTCAACCTATAGTTTAAACGTCATGTATGACTGGTTTATCTCTTTTTTCTCTCTAAACATTAGGCATCTTACATTTTCTAATTTCCGAGGATAGGGACACTAAAAAGTGCCAGTGACGTCGCAATTTTCTTTCTTATAGGGCAGCTCTTGTATGAATTCAGCAAAGTGTAAGTTTAATGTAATGCATTATGCAAACATGTTAATAATTTTACATATTTTCTGATGTGCAAGTGTTTATTTTCTATAGACGTCGATATGACGACAGCTTATATATCGTAAGCCTGGTATGCTTCTAAAATGGATAATTATTTAGGCTTATTCCTCAACTTCTTCAGTGAAAACCTCGTTCAGAAACTATTTAAGGCTAATAACATTTCCAGTCTGTTCATTTAATTTCTGGCACTATCTGTCAGGGTATGGGATTTTGCAGACTTTCCCCTGCATGTTTCCAACGTGAACGAAAGTGCTGATCTCTGGCTGTTCGGCGACAAAGGTGTGTAATTTTAATGGTGCAACTAAAATGTCTGCTTTGCACAAGCTTGGAAAGCAGGCTGCTAAAATATGCCAGATTATTTATCCACGTAAACCTATAGCTAGACTTTTGTGCCTAGAACATACTCGTAGTTCGAAACTCTTTTAAATAAGGATGTTGTTCTATTCATCTGATTTTTTCAATAATCTTTATGGACTATTATTTCTTTTAGCAATTATTTTAATCCCTTCAAGGAGCCTGCTGTGTACTGAACCACAAGAAGATTCTATTGACCTCTTTTATATCCTCTTTTTAAGTGTTCACTAAAGTAAACATCACAAAACTTTTGTGCAAGGTGCTGTTGGCTGTAAGTAATTTTTCTTACTTACGTCATCGCTGAAGTGTTCATTTATGTAAACATTAAGAACTTTTGTAAGATAAGTAGAAATAACTTTTCTTTTTATTTTGATATCACACACGGGTCAAAATCAGTTTTCCCCTTAGTTTATTTGTTTCCATTTTGTGAATTGTCTTTCAACTATCATAGCTGCATTTCAGTTATTTAAAATTTGAAATTCTACCGCAATTCCTTGTAGGCCATGTTCACACAGGGCAGTTGCATCGGCGTTGTTCCGTCCACGCGGATGCTAAGTCAATGGCAGAGCACAGGGGTGTACACACAACTGCGCAGATTTGTTTACTGTAACCATGCTAAACAAATTAAGGTGTCAATATTTTCCAGTATTTATCTTAGAGCTCTTAGAATTTGTAGTCCGAATTTTTGAAGAAGAGTTTAAAATTATTGATAAAATAGTAGATTCATGATGTTACCCTCCATATTTTTTAGAACTTTGTATAAATAAAGCAAAAAAGACATATTACAATCCAACCAGTGTTAACAAAGAACTTTAGAATATTCTCTGTTTACCATTTCATCCTAAATTCATTCCTGCAGTACCCATTTTAAAAATTATTGATATTAACTTAGTATTTAAATCTAATAATATTTTCAGAAATAAACTAATTAAGAATAGCCCACCCAATTCAAACAATATTGTATACAGTATTCTTTGTAAAGGATGTAATAAGATTTATATTGGTCAAACATCAAAAGGACTAAAAGTAAGAAGCTCCCAACACAAATATCGGAAAAGAAATCTGCTAGAGACTGTATTCATTGAAGCTACTTCCACCAGGAATGTTAATCTCCACCATGGATTATCCCATGATCCTTTGTCTGTCTTTTTTGTTTAAAGAACTTGCTGCCCAGATTAACAAACTGTAACCCCATCCCCCTTCTGTTTTTGTATATAAATCTCTGTCAACTTCTTTTCTTTTCAGTGTGAACTTGAAAATGTAGAATAAGCTATGAAACTACTTGTTCCAAGTCCCGGTTTTCACTCACCTTTTGACGTGGATTTAGTGATATATATATATATATATATATATATATATATATATATATATATATATATATATATATATATATATATATTATATATTATATATATATATATATATATATATATATATATATATATATATATATATACATAGATATGTATATATGTTTATATATACATATATGTGCATACATATACACATCTTTTATATACCATATAATACATAAATATGTGTGTGGATGTATGTATTCATGATTACATATAAATGAATACACTGCATTATGATATTTGATGAACTATCGTCCTTATTCAGTGTACTGTAAGTAAATCATCAAAGTATTTTATGGTCATTCTGAAATAAATGAAGAATCTGGGCCCATATTCTCTCAGTTTTGGATACAGTCTTTTGAACATATCGTGTGCATGTAATTTCCTGCACTTCCATATTAATACTGAACGAACCTCGCGGATAACCGCCATCTGCGCGGTTGCGTCACGGTTTCCGCCTCGTGTGAACAGGGTCGTCGTCTTTGCTCATGTATATTGAGATCCTCCGTCCTGATTTCATTATACACTTCAGTGAATGGTAATGTGTTCTCAAGACTGAACTAGGGCTAGTAAAACTTAATTTTCCTGATTTCAGATATTTGGAATAGATTAAAAGGCACCATTCACATGATCGAGACTAATTTTCTTTACATTTTCGTTACGTCTACTTCATAGAAATTTTACTTTACCAAGCCTACAAAATGACCTTGCCAGTCTTACTTCACTCAGCTCATTTGCTGCTCTGCATTTGTGGTAAGGTAAACAAGTTCAGTGTTGACCTCCATGCTTTATTTCTCATTGCGTAAAATATTTTGGTTTTATCTCAAAACAAGCAGTGCGACACTAGGTGTCACTGAGATTTTTTATGGGTTGAATGAATAGATTTCACTGAAAACATTATCTTCCACAAGCATTGGCTTAACTATGCTTTATAATTTCAATCGTAAGATATTATTTTCAACCATTTATGATACCGTACGCTATTATTGTTTAAGCACGAAAAGGATTTTAACAGATGTGGTATAAGACCCTATTTCCCAAAGGAAACTTCTACTTTGAATAATATGATGTCCACCTCAATTTGGCCTAATCGTTACCATACCCTAACCTCTTTCACATTCTTATAAGGGTTTGCAGGAACAGACTGGCTAAAATACATTGCATATTGTTTGCCTAACTGTTTAAATTTCAGTAAATACTCTTTCAGCTAGTGACGTGCCAT
>JANJGK010000001.1:41479362-41541862 GCA_039081455.1 Macrobrachium rosenbergii
CACATGTAACCTGTCAATTACGACTAAAGTTGGCCTCAAAGACAGGCAATTACTTAACTGAATTAGGTCGTCAGCTGGGAAACTACGTATGGGATAATGGATTACTCTGTAACAAATGGATTACATCAAACCCCTTTATTTCCCACTTAGTCCCGACAAAGAAAGAATGTGTGATGATAGCGAGGAAATTACATGAACTTTCGCCAACGTCCGACACGGTCAATTTTCCCTGCTCCCGTAAGAAAATATAACGCAGCGAATGTCTGTACTAATAGATATCGTATGCAGTTTCATATTGGTAAAGGCTATTTCTCTTCCAAACAATGGGCTCGAGACACAAGGCTGCCTGAAATTTACTTACACTTAACTTTCCCTAATTCCTACTTACTGCGCTTGAATAGCTTATGCAATTTCAGTAGGCAGTATTAATTATTCATACACAAGGCTTCATAAAAGAAACATGGTTATACCAGGTTCTCGTAGATGGTGGCGAAGCGGTGAAGCAATGGGAAAAGATGAAATACAGTGGAAGGATACTAGCAGCCAGCAGGTACTCGTCAGTTTTCAAACCTACCGTTTACGTGGTTTGCCTGCGCACTGCAACTGTCGATACGGCTGCTTGAAAAACACACGGGTATTGTCGGATCACTAGTAAACAAGACAGAGGGAGGAACAAAGGACAAAGTTTTGCTCGAGCACGATGTGTGCCCTTCGTCTGAAGGTTAGCCTCTCTCTGCTGGCGTCAAGTCAGGTCAGGGCGGCTGTTTGTCCATACGATCGTAGGTAGCCCCGGGCAGTCTGAAAAATTGACAGAGACACCGCTGAATGCATAGGACAGAGCAAAAGGAAGAGTTTTCCTGGGCAGTGCCAGTTTGTCAGCTAATATATATATATATATATATATATATATATATATATATATATATATATATATATATATATATATATATATATATATATATATATATATATATATATATATATATATATATACATACATACATACAGTATATATATAATATATATATACATATATATATATATATATATATATATATATATATATATATATATATATATATATATATATATATATATATATATATATATATATATATATATATATATATATATATATATATATATATATATAAATCTCGAAGGCAAAGGGAAAGGGCACCATTGTTACAATTCGTTTATTATGCCGACATTTCACGACAATTGCTATAGTCGCATTTTCAAGGCTGTAATGATTAAAAACTTCTTACAAAGAGTCACATTAAAACATCGATATATACATATAAATTATAAGACAAATAAAAACGGGGGGAATAGGCACAGGACATACCTAAACCGTAGTAGTAACAAGACTAAAACAAAAATTTTCTCAAGAACACAGGAAGAGCAAGAAAGGACGGGAGAAGAAAATCATAAACAAAAGGCAAAGCAATGAACAATTGTACAGAGGTTCTTTGAGTATTTAGTGTTGGGACCGTCTTCTTTATGTTAATAGATTCTAATATATCGAGGTCATTTTCATTTTGGGCTTGTCCTATTATAGAAAAATCTTTATAATTAATATCAGTTTTGCACATTTTCACATGATTTCTTATATTTGAGTGGTCTGGATTAGACAGATGACATCCAGTTCCGTAGCTTACACCTTTATGGGAATCTATGCGAATCCGTTGTAGCCTTCTCGTGCATCCGACGTAAATCCCACGATCACATCCCGGGCAAACATATTTATAAACGATGTTAGAAGACAAGAGCTGGCTCAGGCGATCCTTGAATTTAAATATCGATCCGATAGTGCGTGGATTCTTGGGTATCAGTTTCAGGTCTACAGCTGCGAACGTTCTTTGAAATATGGCAAGAGATTTCTTCCTAAAGGTGTTGTCATTTAGGTAGGGAAAATTTGCATACATTTTCAGAAGGCTCTATAAAATGTTGAATGACAGAATGAATCCAACCCCTACCATCACAACAGTACCAAAAATGAAAATGTATATATATGAAATTTTTATCACAGTGATTTATATACAATCGGGAAACTACATACGTCGTTTAGTATCCAGTTCACGTTACTTCGGGAATATCCCCCATCGGTGTGATAAAAATTTCATAATAAGAGCTGCATGTTCCAAACGTACAGTATCAATGGGCTTTCCAAACGTACAGTATCAATGGGCTATCATGGGGGAGGTGAGTCAATGCTGAAGCTAAGTATAATTTCGCCGCTCTTGACCGGTAAACAAGTACAGCAGATTCGGCATTAACTTATGCCTCTCTTGATGGCCCAGTGGGTTGACCATCGACTGGAGTCGTTGGAAGGTAACTGTGTCGAGGGATAGAGACCCAGCATTACCGATCCATTTATCACCTATAATTCCCCTTCGGTGATAATTCCCCATTGGGGATATTCCCAAAATAGCGTGAATTGGATATTAAAAGACATTTGTATCTTCATGATTGTATATATGTATATATATATATATATATATATATATATATATTTGTTTATATATACATATATATACAGTATATATGTACATATATAAATATGTATACATATATATATATATATATATATATATATATATATATATATATATATATATATATATATATATATATATATATATATACATATACCAGCTAACAAACCTGGCACTGCCCAGGAAAGCTCTGAGGTACTCAGAGAAATTTTCTTGCGTCTCCTTTAAAGTGTTTCATCGTGTTCTGTCTATATATATATATATATATATATATATATATATATATATATATATATATAGATATATATAATGTGTGCATGGGTGTGTCTCATTTGTGCCCAATAATGCATGAATAAATATGTGAAAGCGCTTGGTACCGAAATTCTGCCTATCATTTTCCTGTGTATTTGCTTATATATGCACATATACATATATATATATATATATATATATATATATATATATATATATATATATATATATATATATATATATATATACATATATACATATATACATATATACATATATATATATATATATATATATATATATATATATATATATATATATATATATATATATATATATATATATATATATATATATGACTTTTTATCACATCACCGTGATTCATATTAAGCTACAAACGTCCTTTAATAACCAATTCGCTCTACCTCGGAAATTTTAATAATAAGTTCGTCGTCCCGTGGGCTCAAACCATCGAAAGACAAGAACAGGACTACAGTGACATCTTTACCCACACGGCCAACAAGTGAGGTATAAGTTGATACCGGCTCCCACCTACAAATCCCTGTCGAACTCAGGTATTTGTGTTTAGAGTCGATATCAACCCACCTCTGCCATGCTGAACATGTAGTGCGTTTGTCAAACGCAGCCATATTACGACTTTTTATCACATCACCGTGATTCATATACAAGCATTAAGCTACAAACGTCCTTTAATATACAGTTCACTCTACCTTGGAAATAATGTATTTTTATATATGTTACCAAAGGGGAATTTTTTAGTTGATAATAAGTTCGTCGTCCTGTGGGCTCGAACCAACGAAAGACAAGAACTCAGGACTACAGTGACGCCTTTACCCACACGGCCAACAAGTGAGGTATAAGTTGATACCGGCTCCCACCTACAAATCCCTGTTGAACTCAGGTATTTGTACTTAGAGTCGATATCAACCCACCTGGATATTAAAAAGACCTTTGTAGCTTAATGCTTCTATATGAATCACGGTGATGTGATAAAGTCATAATATGGCTGTGTGCGATAAACGCACTACATGGTCAGCATGGCAGAGGTGGGTTGATATTGACTCTGAATACAAATACCTGAGTTTGACGGGGATTTGTCGGTGAGAGCCGGTATCAACTTATACCTCACTTGTTGACTGTGTGGGTAAAGGCATCACTGTAGTCCTGAGTTTTTGTCTTTCGTTGATTTGAGCCCACGGGACGAAGAACTTATTATCAACTAAAAAATTCACCCTTCTGTAACATATATATGAAAATATATTATTTCCGAGGTAGAGAGAATTGGATATTAAAGGACGTTTGTAGCTTTATGCTTATATATATATATATATATATATATATATATATATATATATATATATATATATATATATATATATATATATATATATATATATATATATATAAGCAAATACACAGAAAATGACAGGCAGAAGTTCAGTACCAAGTGCTTTCACATGTTTATTCACGCATTGTCGGGCACAAATGAGACAGTTGAAAAGAAGGTTGCATGGTAAACAAAAAGAACAAGAATACCAGATGGTTAATTGTCAAAGGGTAATAAGCAAAAAGATAATCCAGGATCAGGCGGTCACAAACTAAAACCATAGACTTGACCATAAGAGATATGGAAGCTTAGCCGTACAAATTCCAAAAACATACTTAAAACTGAATACCAGATGGTTAATTGTCAAAAGGTAATAAACAAAAAGATAATCCAGGATAATTCAGGATCACGTGGTCACAAAGAGATACGCAATCTTGCCCATTCAAAATACAGAAACATTTATAAAATTGAATACTAATTTTGTTGCTTATATTTATCAACAACTTTTTTAATTATGAAGGCGTCAAGTTTAAACAAACCAAGCTTTAAATTTACAACACTTCCATTTTTTGACTTGATAAAACAAGATTCATTGATATTCATTTTAACTGTGTCGTTACACGGGACTCAAGATCTTGCTTCACTCCAGTTAATAGGATGATCTAAATCTCTAAATTTTACTTAACTAGTAACAAACTTGAATTAAGTAAGCATAATAATCACAAGGAATCAAACCACACCAATATTCTGTGAGAACTGGCCAAATATCGAATGAATTATTCGTACATATGAGAGATATATTATTATTATTAAAATAGTTTAACCAGACCACTGAGCTGACCATCAGCTCTCATAGGGCTGGCCAATATGAGAGATATAGATCATCCTATTAACTGTAGAGAAGCAAGATCTTTAGTCCCGTGTAACGACACAGTTAAAAGGAATATCATTGAATCTTGTTTTATCGAGTCAAATACTGGAAGCATATAAAGTACTTTGATACTTTGCTTGTTTCGCTTCCCTGTGTCTCATTCTTTTATATAACAGTCGAATGCTGCCATTGTGAAAACAGAAAATGTCAAGTGCACGCATCTTCCATCCAGGAACAGATTTACTCGTGTACATTACAAGACATACTTTCACTTTCGTACTCAGATGATATTATTCAAATATCTTTATAATCATGTTAACAACCATTGTTTTCCTATTTGCGTCCGCCGTTACTCCTTACTCTTCCTTGATCACCTCCAATAAGTTTTTGGTTGGGATATGAAGGACCCAGTTCTTTGACAAAAAACCCATTCTAGTCATTGAGACTGGTGAGGTATAAAGTCAGTGTTTAAACATGAAGCCCAAGATTGAACCCATGAGTGTTGTATGAAATGTTCATTTGCAGTGAAGAAATATAATGTAATGTTGCGAGGAGCAATAAACAAATTAAAAGTGCAAGTACGAGAATAACTGCCTTTTTTATGAATTACACAACCGAGCAGCAACGACATTGTTACAACTTATTAGAAGAATTCCACCGAACAATAAACAGCAGCATTTCAGGAGAACCAAATCCAATAACCACTTCACTTAGCCAATCATCATGATTTAATTAGCAAGATGCTCACCGCCTCAGCTTTTTATTTGACGGTAACTGGGAAGGATCTATTTTAAGATACCAATACCAAGGACAACCAAAGAGGTAAAATTAATGGAGGGAACGCTTGCGTTATGGGAAAAATCCTTTTATCCTGGCGAAAGTCTTGGGTATCCTCCAACATAATTCCGGAACAGTTTGTTATACTTAACAGAAATTTACAGTTATACTGTTTTGGAAAGTTACATTTACTGCGCTGGATAAAATGAAATGTTTAGTGGAATTATGATGCGTTCTTTGGTGTTAGAAAGCTTTTTTGTCCGAAGTGCTGAGTCTTGTTCAACTAATGATTTTGTTATGACATCATTATGTGAGCATCTCCTTTAAAAGATCGCTCTCATTTTATTAAAGTGTACTGGGTTCTTACGATGGTTGTCTGAAAAATGCGTATCTTAGTATTGCGGTTAGCTTTCAGAGGAGGCCTTTGCTTTGAGTGTGATTACGGTGTTTCAAAACGTTGTTTTCGATACTAGTTTTGTAAAATAAAATTGTAGTTTAGATAAAGTACGAGTTGGGGTTGTCTGTTACTGAAAATTGTTTCGATAAACTTTAATTCCGAAGTGTAAAACACTTAGATGGCAAATAATTTTCTGTAAGTGTCTCGCCTCTCTCTTCTCTTGTACAATTAGGATACAAAATATTGCATCAATTCCCCTAGTGTTTCAGAAAAAAAGGTATATGGCAGTATTCAGAAAGTGGTATTTAGTAGCTATTGGCCAGGCGGCGCAGGTACATGATGGGCCATGATGACAGACTGACAGTTTCTCAGTCACTCGGTTACAGGTTGCCCTAGAAAAGAGCCCGTGCCTATACAAGGCTGCCTTAATTTAAAACAACTGAACCAGTCACTCACTAATGGACATTATGCGGGCGAACAGTATCCTGGCAGCTGAGCTAAATAACGTTCCGTTTAAAGAAACTTAAAATTTTTTATCGTTATTTGGTATGTATTTTCTGTAAGATTTGTGATATTAACTTTTTTCTTATGACTTGGCCCACAATATTTTTTTCAGTCTGAAGAGAGTTTTTTTTAGCACTCAAAATTGTAGGCCTATATGTTTTGGGTATTCAGCGTTAAACAACAAAATAATTTATTACATTTTGTTTATTTGCCATAATTAAAACATAAATAGAAATGTTGAATATCAACTAGCTCTATTGATCCTTGCCTGATCTGTGAAAAGTGGGGTATCCTATAATATGCAACATGATTTTTTAAAAATAGATATTTGTGTATTATCATATTTTCATGATCAATAATGCACGTCGTTATACAAATATTTAATTGATCATTACTGTGCTGAATGGCCTCATAGAATTCTCCATTTGGCTTAATTCTGAACCCGTAAGCTTGAGGACTGAATTAATCACTCCTTGAGAGGAAAATGCTTCTACTCTTCAATAGTGAGGTGCAACAGTAAAACAAAAATAATGCATTTATATATATATATATATATATATATATATATATATATATATATATATATATATATATATATATATATATATATATATATATATATTCAGTATTAGTTGGTATATAATATTCAAATTCAAAACTTTATTCATATGAATACAATTGGTAAACATATGTAAAATATATATGAATATAAGCACTGATAAAATTGGGAAGAATTCGAATTGAAACGTAACATTAAAACTTTCATATAGTATAAAAAGAATTAACTAATAAAACTTCAATAACTTCGAATATAATAAAAGAAGAACATCAAAACATAAGTCGATAGATCCTTTCGAATATAATTAAAGAAAAACAACAGTAAATTATGCTTATCCGATATATTCAAGAAAAGTGGTTTTTCTAGCCAGTTTCAGTTCGTGGATGCTCTTCAAATCCTGATTTTTAGTGTAACCCCCAAAAGCACCGATAACTCCGTTCACACGTCGTTACCAGCCGCCATTCATTCTAGACTTATGTAACCATTCATTTGTAAAAACAATATTCCCAGTTTCCTTATCTGATATATCTGAATACACTTCACCTTTGTAAAAATATTCTATCTCAATTTGACGTTTTTGATGATATTAACAAGAAAATTGGCAAACGAATCTCATACGTTAGTGCGTTTCACAACCTTCCAGTGAAGCGAACTGTATTTAGTTTAAGGAAGGAAATTATAAACTATATTATAATTTTGATAATTTTTTCTTATTTGGTAAATTGGAATAACATTCTTTCTTTTAACAGAGAGATCTTTAGACAATTTAATGATTGTCTGCTAACATCAGATATGCCAGACTCTACCCATTTATGTTTTGAGTACAATAACATTCTTTTAACAGCAAGAACTTGAAATAGAAAATACTCTGATAACGCGGTTAGTAGGACTCTCAGTTCATATCTAAACCTAACGAACTATTTCATAATGATTCGGACAAAATACTCTAAAACCTGCATAAAGCAAGGAATTTTCATGCAATTTTAGTTTTTATTTGTTTTAATTGATTCTAGTTTTCATATTATAAAAAAAGTCTCAAACTTATTAATAAACAGGCTATAAAAAAGAAATAGGATCTAAGCGATATATTTCGTAAAGTAATGCAGTATTAAGTATCGTGATTGTACGATCAGAGTGCTTTCAGACAGAATGAGAGAGAGAGAGAGAGAGAGAGAGAGAGAGAGAGAGAGAGAGAGAGAGAGAGAGAGAGAGAGAGAGAGAGAGAGATACGTACTGGAAGTGTAAAGAAAATATTACATTAAAAAGTAACCCATACTTATTTACTCATAGTCATAGTGTTTTGGTGATTTTAGAAGTATTTTAGAATTTTTGGAGTACTTTATGGCAAATTATTTAGTCCAGTCATATTAGGCATATTTCAGGCAAATAAATGAAAAAATTTATAATAAGCTGAAAATTGATAAATGACTTCTTTAGATACTTAATATATCAAAAGTCCTCATTAATCTACCCTGAGCTTCGTCCGCCATCTTGGAAAATGGCTGTCAAATTTCATTTTTTCGCTATTTCTGTGGAAACGGTTGGTCTGACGAAAATTACTATGTAGTACATAATTAAATAACATTAAATTCTCTAAAAAAAAAATTCTACGCATTTGATCTCTACAAGTGATAATTATATGTATATATATATATATATATATATATATATATATATATATATATATATATATATATATATATATATATATATATATATATATATATATACTGTATATATCAAATTTTTGAGCGTGCAATGTAAAATATTGGCACTTTTTTCCATACCACCTATGAAGTAGAGTACGTTGACACTTTTTTTTTTTTTTTACGTGGTATCCCCTTGAGGACTAATCCAGAAATATTTCTTCTTACTTCTCTGTCACATGCTAGTTCTTAGACTAAAAGTTTGATCTTCTTGCCGATTTCCCCTGGATGCTCCATTGCAGTAGAAGTAGATGGTGAAACACTTAATTCCCCTGTATGTTAATCACCGCGATTTCCGTAGCTAATTTCTAGTTGTTTCTCATGATGTATTTCTTCTAATTCATGGTCAGTTATGTGCTGGTTACTCCCAATATGTTCTTTAGGATGTTCAGTGTCACTGTCATCTGTATCGATTGTGGGAATTTCTGATTCATCCATTATTTCTTCTTCATCAGATGGGATAGTAGCAGGAAACCCCTCGACAAGACGCATATAAATAGCACATTTTAGGCCCCCTTTCATGCAGCTGCACATTCGAACACAATTCTTTGTGCATGTGCACGATGTCAAATGAAGTGGCCTAACCTGTCAGGCGCGGGTGGTGAAGCCGTGGTGACAGGAACCAAGCCATCGGTTTCTCTTTTCCATCCCCACTGCTCGGGGGTAATAGATTGCCATGCTAAAGTTGAACCTGGTGACATACCCGAAGAATATGTTGTTTTGAAGCCGCTGCTGTCGGGGGAAATCTTTCAAGTCTTACTTGCTTTTTACAGCGTACGGTTGCTCTCCTATAGCACTTCAGTCGGAATGAATTCGATCTAATTCTTCTTCAATACCTCCACATAGGCAATGAGTAGCTTTTCTCCTGTATCAGTCACTGATTTCTGTGTTGATGACCTGCTATTAAATACAACTGCATGTTTTCTTAATTCTTCTCTCTTCTGTAAAAGTCTGAGCAGTTTATGCTTTCCTTGTCCGAAGAAAGACGAAACTGTGTCACAGCCACTTGCAGCATGAAGGAAAGGGATGTAGTCTTTTAGTGAACCAAGGGAAGCTTGTAGATCAGAGGAAGTGTAATGCCTTGCAGGCACTTTTCCGCGACCAGGTTTCAGGAAAATTATATTTCTGTTTTCTGGTGTCAGTGCAGTCGTAAGTAAAAGAAGGTCAACATCTTCTCAAAAAAAAAAAAAAAAAATCCTCTTTGACTGTCACATCAAAGTTGTTATTAGTCAAGAAAAATATCTATCAAATGAGAATAACAAATCAAAATTTATCAGCCACTTGTCAAGAAAACTAAATGAAAATAATATCTCAGTGAAACAAGCAACTGACGATGTAGATTTATTGATAATACAGACAGCTATAAATGAGAGTTTAAGTTCTAAAAAAGTATACCTTGGTTTAACCAGACCACTGAGCTGATTAACAGCAGCTCTCCTAGGGCTGGCCCGAAGGATTAGATTTATTTCACATGGCTAAGAACCAATTGGTTACCCAGCAACGGGACCTACAGCTTATTGTGGAATCCGAACCACATTATACCGAGAAATGAATTTCTATCACCAGAAATAAATTCCTCTAATTCTCCATTAGCCGGCCGGAGACTCGAACTCATGCCTAGCAGAGTACTAGTCGAGAACTCTACCGACTCGTCCAACGAGGAACTAGTTTAAGTTCTACTAGCACCATCACTGTTACTGGAGAAGATGTTGGCCTCCTTACACTTAAGACTGCACTGACACCAGAAAACAGAAATATAATTTTCCTGAAACCTGGTCGCGGAAAAGTGCCTGCAAGGCATTACACTTCCTCTGATCTACAAGCATCCCTTGGTTCACGAAAAGAGTGTATAATTAGCTTGAAGTAAAATGGTTACTGAAGTGTATTACAAGTATGTGGTTTGAATAATATTTAAGTAAGAGAGTGACTGAAGGTTTATGCAGTTGTAATCTGAAAATTAAATACTTATAAATTATATTCGGCGTTAAACTGAGAAAAATGATAAGTAAAAAATGCGCCGAAGTTTCTTCGGCATAATCGAGCTTTCTGTATAATGTATAATCAAGGCCACCGAAAATAGATCTATCTTTCGATGGGCTCGATATAATGCTGTATGAGCCGCGGCCCATAAAACTCTCAGCCGACCGTTGTGGCCTGTGTTGTTGTGTTGCCAGAAGCACGATTATAGCTAACTTTAACCTTAAAAAAAAATAAAAACTACTGAGGCTAGAGGGCTGCAATTTGGTGTGTTTGATGATTGGAGGGTGGATGATCAACATACCAATTTGCAGCCCTCTAGCCTTAATAGTCTTTAAGATCTGAGGCGGACAGAAACAGTGCGAACAGAAAAAAGTGCGGACAGAAAAAGTGTGGACAGAAAAAGTGCGGACGGACAGACAAACCCGGCACATCAGTTTTCTTTTCAGAAAAATAAAACCATATCTGACGAAAATATGCGTCATTTAAGAGTCAGCATGCAGTACGTCTTTTAGGCAAGAACAATCACTCCCACCCCCCAAAAAATTGTCAAAATACGGATTAATTAAAACAAGTAAAAAATACACCGAAGTTACTTCGGCGCAATCGAGTTTTCTGTACATCGTATATAGCAAATCCACCACTATAAAGTAAAAAATAATTTTTTGAGACACACCAGGATTTTATTACAATTAATACTCACGTCTACAAAAATAAAAGCGTGCAGGCGCCAACCTTGAAGGAAATGCTACGAGAAATGCAATTTATATATATTTTTTTAATTTCTTGTAGCGTTTCCTTCCTTGTTTGGCACCCACACTTTTATTTTTGTAGACATGATTAATTCTAAGAAAATCCTGGTGTGTCTTAAAACTTATTTTTTTTACTTTTTAGTGCGTTCTAATAAAAGCGTGTTTTAAAAAAATTTTTATTCATATTTTTTTTAGTTTATACTTTTTGGTTTTGAAAGATTTGAAGCTAACAAATTTCACGAAAGTTCCTTCTGACTCAAGAAGAAATCAGTATCCTTATCGTCTGTTCCTTTTAAAGTTCATTAAAAGAGTGAATATAATTCTCTTGAAGAATAAAAACAGTAAAATTGATAATATTAATATTCATAATTAGGACCGCAGATGAGAAGTTATGCTTGCTACAAGATGATACCAACCGGAGAAATATTTTTCTCATTTATAAGAGCCCACTCTTTAAGGTGTGCACTTTCTTAGATTACTTGCTGTACATATGAAAATAACTCCTTCGAAAGACTCTCGGGAACAATTCTCAGTGGCAATAAAGAAGGTACATCACCACCATTATGAGGGAATTTTCTTACGTCAGAATAGTTGTAATCATTCAGTTGTCTTGGTTTTCTTAAAGATTAATAATAATAATAATAATAATAATAATAATAATAATAATAATAATAATAATAATAATAATAATAATAATAATAAAACCAAGACATATTCAGAAGTATTCAGAAACGCATTTTGACATTCTCATTATCATACACATATCCATAGACATACTGTATGCCTCATATATACATATCCATACATACAAGAAAATGTAAAAAGAGATAATCTTAGTTCAACCAGGAATTGTTAATGTGCGTCCACACTAACAAGTTGTTAAGTTATTGCATACCCACTACAAAGAGGCTAAATGCAAGTCACCGACTTATTGATAGCCCTAACCAGTGTTTCATACGATTAGCCAGCATTTGTCAAAGTTTCATTCTCCACTTATGATCGTTAATTTGTTATAAACCTGTTTGTGATAGATATATGATTAGCTGCCAATGCGTGGATATGACATGTTTTTATTTGCCTTGATTTAACTTGACTTATGTGTCTGTTTGGGTTGAAACTTGTAACTCAATTTTCGACCTGTTCTCTTCGTCCAAAGGACTTGAAATTTTGTATTGTTACTCAGTCCCGGTGACAATACAATCTTACATGATGAGTAGGTCAACAGTGATCTCCAGTGACCCAACAGTGACCTCTCCCAGTATCTCAGGATTTGTATGAAAATCTTCGGATTTTTCATACCTTCTTTGACTCGGTAGACTAAGTTAATAACTCTACGGATTTTTAAAACCTTCTTTGCCTCGACAGGATATCACATACAATTTTGTTAGCTACAATCATAAATTGGTTACAATTTCTGTCAAAACTAAACAGTATAAAATAAAAAATATAAATTAAAATGTTTTTAAAACACGTTTTTATTAAAAAGCACTAAGAAGTAAGAAATAATTTTTGAGACACAACAGGATTTTCTTACAATTAATCATGCCTACAAAAAAGCGTGTGTGCCAAACATGGAACGAATTGTTACAAGAAGTAAAAAAAAATATTTCTTTTCTTGAAGCATTTCCTTCCATGTTTGGCGCCCACGGTTTTGTTTTTGTAGACATGATTGATTGTAAGAAAACCCTGGTGAGTCAAAAAATTATTTTCTACTTTTTAGTGCATTTTAATAAAAGCTGCTTTAAATTTTTTTTTTTATACTGTAGTGTGGATGCACCCTTAGACAAGTGAACTATGTCAGTATAACAACTGAGGACTCTGCTGTTACACCATTCCTGTTCAACACTTCAGGTAAAAATTTTGAACTCCCTCCATTAGACAACCCATTCCCCTCCCCTGCCCAGGGAAAAAATGCACTCAATACATCGAAATCCTCATCAATCGCCACATAATATAGTTATTATTTATCTATAGTCTCTGATATGTGTCCATTTTACGATTTTACCGAAGTGACATAGCACAGAGAGTAACAAAGACTTACAATAAGTGCATTTTGCACCTTGTTTAAAAAATATAGAAAATCTTATAAGAGTTCCCTCTGTAACATTTTTGTCTAAGTTTCTTCTGCATATCTAAAGCATCAATGAAAAAATTGACCTAAATAATCAAAAGATTCAAGGAAGACACGCCTTTCACCATTTAGATACACACTACAATATACATACAGACATTGTAGTACTGAAAATAAGTCACAAATTTTCAGCAGATCATTCAAGACAGACACTGAGGATATGACGAATACAAGGTCATCAACTTAGGAGTGATTATTTATTGGCACATTTGCTACATGGCATCTAACTCCACGATTGTTTAGGTCGTGACACAGAAATATTAACAGATGCAGACTTACAATGGAACCTTGCCTAATTCTATTCTTTTTATTACGACAATCTGAGGAATTATTTCCCGTACGGTTCGAGTGGTTGTTGAAAGGGAACAATCGCAGTTCGATTGTTTCCTTTTGTTGTTCCTTCAGTATTGTTTCGCCACGTTGGCAGTGGAGGCGCCGTCGGTAGAGTGCGGGGTGAAAGGAGTCAGTCAGTACCTGGGAGTCAGTATCTCAGCTTCGTAGAGTCAGTATGGGAGCAATATTGGGGTTGGTATTAGATTGGACTACTAACATGGCAGCGTCTACAGCAGGATGTTGGAGGACCTCGTCCTTGGGAGTGACCTCGTCCAAGTATGGCAGTCCAGCATGTTTTGGTAGCTCACCTCATCTCGGTGTGTATTCTCGTCCAAGTATTGCAGACTCTCTTGTTTTGGAAGCTCACCTCTTCTTGTTAACCCTGTTGTGGTTGGGGGTGTTTAGCCCTGTTATGGTTATTTATTATCGAGGTGTAGCATATTTACTGCGACAAAGCTCTCGCAATACTACGTGTAATTGTTTGTTGTATAATGTACAACTTTTTGTTATGATTAGTTCACTACCATTTCAGTGTGAGGGCTTTACAGGGAAAATGTACTTTTAACACTGTTTTCCATGTAATTGTGTTGGACGTGTTATTTTTGCTGACTCATTTAGTAAATTTTAATAATGCATTTAAGAATGTCTTTTTGTATAATGAGTATTGTGGACGTGTGGTGTTTTGGATTTTACTGCCTCTGTTTAACGCAATTTACTGCCTCTATTGTTGGTCACTTGTATTATTTATTGCATTGCTCACCTTTATTTTTATTATGGTCATTTATGTTCTGATTGTTAATTTGGTGTTCAATTTATCATTCATTGACTCAGTTTGATAATTTGCTACTGACTCGTTTGTATAGTGTACATTTTGTGAATAATAAATTGGTTTTAAGGTAACCACTTTGTTTTGTTTAGCTCCCTCCTCCTTTGCCTGCCCAATCCTCGGTAATTCTAAGCCGGCTGTCTGCGGTGAGCTGGCCTATGGCAATTGACGTTTTCCTATGTTATTTTACCTGCTGAACAAGAATTTAAAATAATATTCTGGCAGTCGGCTGTAACTAAAATGTAGTTGACCCTTGAAAACTGCACGTCTGTACCAGTGGGTCACATACAGCTCAAGGGTAAATTACAATTTAGCAGCAGCCGACTGGCAAAATGTTACCCTAAACTCAAGTAAAGCATGCAAAAGAACACAGAAAAACGCCAGTTGCCACAGTCTAGCTCAACTGGACACTATTCATTGTTTGTGACTGGGTCGAAGAAACTTAACAGGTAAACAAAGCCGCCATCTTGGGTTACATAACCACTAGAGAGCCATATGTTCATCAGGGCGAAGATGAGGTTACGGTACTGCACAGAAGGTATGAGTTGGTAAAGTGACGTGGGACTTACATAGAGACATGGCAGTAATAACAGTTACCCAAAAAATAATAACACTTCTACATGCAAAGCAATATAACTCGGTAACACCAAAACACAGTTGACCTAACTAACTAATAATAAAGAAGGATAGTTTAGGAACCTTACCTTAAAGGGGTGCACGTAGCCTACGTCCATCAGGCAATCATAAGCTCTCCAGCAATCAGATACAACAGTGGTCCCCGGTACAATGTACTCTTTAATAACAGTAAGCAAAGTCGCGCTACTCCTGTCGTCAACTTGCACCACGAAAAACTCTCTGGTCTGCCTGCAGACACCGCCAAAAACCCACTGGTCTCCAACAACCCTGCCTACATTATACTTTCGCTTGCCAAACTTTGCTTCGTCAATCTCAACAGTTGTACCGGGAATCCTTATAGTTCAAGTAGCAGTTCACACAGGTATGTGGCAAATTCTCCTTAGTAACCGGCTTGGAGGAGCGAGAGGTTCCAGGGTTGCAGTCAGCCATCGTGCCACATTGATGATTGAGTGAACTGTGGGAGGCCAGTCTGCTGGTGGACCATGCAGAACAGGGTAGGAAGGATGGAATGTTGGGGGGGGGTGTCTAAAAGTGTATTTCTGTTTCCAGTGTTGGGAGTGGCGGAACGGTGCTATGCACCTTATCCGCTTTTTAAAATAATCTTGCAAGCTTGTATGTTCTGGCAAGAGGTAAGGTTTTGCTGTGCGTGCCAGCCACAGGGCCTATAAAAAATGTAAAAAGAAAGATTTCTGTTAATGTCACTGAGAGAAAGTGGTAGTGAAACGTCCTGTAAGACCCTTCTCCTCCTACCCCATATATATGCTTCAGTTGTCTGCTGACAAATGTAAAGTAATTTTGTAAGTTATTTGAGGTAAAATCATGTTGCAGTACTAGTAATGCATGAAAAGTGCCTTTGGGACGGCTCCTGCAATGCACGAAAAGTGCCTTTGGGATGGCTCCTACTGTCCATTTATTCGCCCTTTTTTTTACGCTTGTTTTTAGTGTTCCAAATGACATATGTAACAGGAAATACAATAATAAGGTGCCCTAACCTTTTCCCAAGTTATTTACCCCACTCAAAAACCCGAATTCTCAACGGGTCCCCCTTACCGTTAGCTATTCTCGAAAGTGTTTTACCCCACCCAAAACCCCGATTCCCAACAGGTCCCCTTTATGGTCGGCTACAGTTCTAAGGTAAATTACAGCTTAATTACATTTGGCTGCCAAAATATTAATTTAAATTCTTGTTCAGCAGGTAAAGTTGCATAGAAAAACCTCAACTGCCATAGTCTAGCTCACCTCGGACAGCCAGCTTAGATCTACCCAATTCTCTACCAGATTTTCCAGTCCCATTCTCTTTACTTTAAAGAAACTATAGAACCAAAATGTGGTTCATTGCATTTCCCCTTCTAATTTTCACAATTTGGTTTCGGAACCAAAATTCAGCAACTATTTTCACCTTAGAACCTAAGTAAATAGGGCTGTTTCTTTTTTGTTTTTCCTTCCAGCAGAATGCAACCACTACATGATTAAGTAATTTATTACTCAGTTTTTTCTTATACGTCCTCTTTGCTGTCTAAAGGCACATTTAAAATCTGCTTGTATACACATCATTAAATAGGCCGTTGGTAATAAGATATATTAATTTTCATAATAATTATGGTTCTGGTCATTTTTCCCCGATTGATAGTTTTAATGTGATAAAATTACTCTAGGAAGCAGATGTCACCAATGATGGTGAGAATGAAATTGAATGGAACTTTAGTGACCAAAACTTGGGTCGAGTCTTTTAAATGGTTTGTTGGCAAAGATTATATTTTGATCTCCAGTAGCCGGCCTTTTCACGTCAAAGAGGATGCAAAGGACACGGACGCAGGAGGAACTTGGAGGATATATGGGTTCGTATTATTATAAGTACAGTTCATGCAGTGGAGGTGAGGGGCCATCATTTTTATATAATTTAACTTCTCCCACAGACATCATAAATATACTTAGCAAACTCAAGTCTGGAACATGTATTTTTCATTTTTCTTTACTGATGAGACCAGAAACTGTTCTGTCCACTGCATGAACTGTACTTATAATCATACGAACCCATATATCCTCCAAGTTCCTCCTGCATCCGTGTCCTTTGCATCCTCTTTGACGTGGAAAGGCAGGCTACTGGAGATCAAAATATAATCTTTGCCAACAAACCATTTAAAAGACTCGACCCAAGTTTTGGTCACTGAAGTTCCATTCAATTTCATTCTCACCATCATCGGTGACATCTGCTTCCTAGAGTAATTCTATCACATTAAAACTATCAATCGGGGAAAAATGACCGGAACCATAACTATTATGAAAATTAATATATCTTATTACACTGACTAGTATTGTTTCATCTCCCCCTAGAGAAATCATTTCACGATCACAAAGATGTAGACGGTGATTGGAGCCTGAGCCAGGGAGAGTTTTTTTCTGGACACTCAATCTAGGCAAACTAAAAACCCTGTCCTTTCCATATGGAGGGGATTGAAGGTATTCAGATTTTTCAAGCTGAGGCTCTTAAGATAGTCTACTCTGTTATGTCAATCACTGGATCATAGCCTTTCCCAGCATATACTCAGCCTGACTGCTGATCACAACAAAAGACACGAAGGTGATCTCTGTCCTGGAGCAATTGCACCTCCAAGGATGCTAAAACCATTCATTCTTTAAGATAGTGTTGTAGTCCTATCCTGTGTCAATGGGCTAAAGCTGACGCCAAGTGTCCCCATCCTGAAGCACATGGCTTCAAGCTGGTAAACAATTACTTTACATACAAAGCAGAGGTACTTGCTGCAAGCTAAATGGTTAGGTATCTGAAAATATGCACATTTCTGATCATAGAAAATGTGATATTGTCCTGTCTGATAAGTCCAACAATTTGTGTTATCTCCTTGTTGAAATGAGTCTGAAGAACTAGCTTCTTCAGTGGAGAGAGGTTAATGACGGGGGGTCGTCTATGATTTCAACGTGTTCTCCTCGATCATTGTCCCTACGTTTGCAAGAGCTTTGAGTGAGCCTGGAGGATTGAGGGGCGAGGTGACGCTTTCCCAGCATATACTCAGCCTGACTGCTGATCACAACAAAAGATACGAAGGTGATCTCTGTCCTGGAACAATTGCACCTCCAAGGATGCTAAAACCATTCATTCTTTAAGATAGTGTTGTAGTCCTATCCTGTGTCAGTGGGCTAAAGCTGACGCCAAGTGTCCCCATCCTGAAGCACATGGCTTCAAGCTGGTAAACAATTACTTTACATACAAAGCAGAGGTACTTGCTGCAAGCTAAATGGTTAGGTATCTGAAAATATGCACATTTCTGATCACAGAAAATGTGATATTGTCCTGTCTGATAAAGTCCAACAATTTGTGTTATCTCCTTGTTGAAATGAGTCTGAAGAACTAGCTTCTTCAGTGGAGAGAGGTTAATGACGGGGGGTCGTCTATGATTTCAACGTGTTCTCCTCAATCATCGTCCCTATGTTGGCAAGAGCTTTGAGTGAGCCTGGAGGATTGAGGGGCGAGGTGACGCTTTGGTGGTACTTTCTTCCATTTTCAACAGGTGATTAATGCCAACGGTACAAGCATGGCATATTTTTACACACATGTGGGCTTGCAGAGTTCTGAGGCACCAACCAATAAATGCCTTTAGCACTCAGCCAAACTCTCATGGAGGAGTCAGCCTGCTCTCAGCCAGTAAGAAAGCTCCCAGTCTTGTCAGACAATTAGGAAATTCCTGACAACTCAGCATGCCTGCTTGCGAGTAGAAATCTGCCATGCACGTAGCATGGGCACCACTCGCCCCTTATGAATGCCAGGAAGCATCACCGAAACATCAAGTAAAATTGAACTTTGGACACCTCGACGTCGGACATCTAACTGCTGCCGCGAAAACTCATTCGTGAGACTGAGAAATTACAGTTTAAACTCAACCACATTTAGACAGCCAGTCTTTTGAATGAAGTTTATTTTCTAACAATTATTTTTATCGAAGATTTCAGTTATTTCATAAATTCAATAGACTTCTATTATTTCTATTTTTTCTTATTTTAAATGTTATTTCTAATTTCAATTTTGTTTTTTATTTCTATTATCTTTATTTTTGTTCTTTATTATTTTTACATTTTATTTTTCTGTTATTTTGTACTTATGCTTATTTTTATTATTTTTATTCTTATTTATATTTTTTCTATAATTTTCATGTGATTATGATGTAGATTAGTATCATCATTTTCCTTTTAATTCTTATGATTCCTATTATAATCTTTTTATGTTTATTGGTTTGTTTTTATTTAGAAATTTCCTGTTTTCCATAATTATAATCTTTATTTTTGTATTCTGTTTTTAAAGTAATTTCTATTCTCATTTTAAAATTTTGTCCGCGTATTTTTCAGATATATTTTTACTATTTTTATTTCTATTTCTATTGCGTTTACTTTATTCCTTTTAATTTTATTTGTTACAAATTTTATTTCTGATATTTTCATTACCATTATTTTCGCGTTTATTGATTTCTCATATTTATTATTATTTATTTAATCTTAAGTTGCATTTGTTATTATCATTGTTGTTACAATTATTTTTTTGTTTAGTTACCTTTGATATTTAAATTTCAAATATAATTTTATGTTAATTTTCTTGTTTTTAAAACAATTATTCTTCTCATTTTAATCCTTATTTCAGTCACTTTTTTCATTTATATTCTTAATCTTGTAATTTTTTTCTTTAATACCTTTACTCATATAGTTTATACATTCATTTTAGTAACTTGTATTATTTTCTATTTCTATATTTTAATTTTTCCAGTTTTCATGATTATTTTTATATTATTCCTATTTTTACTTTATTTTTGTTTTGTTTTAGATCTTACCTTTTTAAAAGTTTATGTTATTTTTGTATTCTTATTTTCTTTTTATTATTTATACTTTTTCCTTTTTACTCGATTTTTTTACATTTTTATAACTTCTTCTCATTTTTTATTTATGTTATTCTGATTTTAATTCCATTTGTTCTTTTTTACATTTTCATAGGCTATATTTTTCTTATTTTTATTACTACAGATTATTCTTATTTCTATTATTTAACTATTTTTCTATAATTCAAAAATTTCTACTTTAATTTTCTAATATTTTTTCATTTTTATTATTTTCATCTTTATTTAGCATTATTTAAGTTCTAATCTTTATTTTTATAATTTTTTTACTTATTATTTTTGCTATTTTTATTTTTTACTATTTTCCTTTTTACATTAATTTGTACTTGTATAATTTTTGCTTTTATGTTTATTAGTTTTTAATTTTATTATTTTTATTTTCACCAGTACTTTTTCTTATTATCTTTCATTGATTTTGTTTACTTTTGTCATATTCATATTTTGTTATTGTCATTTTTAATATCATAATATTTTTTATTTCTGTTATTATCTATTATTATTTTTTTCAATATCTTTACTTTATTTCTATCATTTTGTTTTTACTTATTATTATTATTATTATTATTATTATTATTATTATTATTATTATTATTATTATTATTATTATTATTATTATTATTATTATTATTTCTTTCATATCATTATTTTTTACTTGTCATTGTTATTTTCATGTTTATTATTATTTTAGATTTTTATTAATGTTATTTTTATTTTTCTAGTTTTTTTGTTTTATCTAATTTTTTTGTTCTTATTATGGATATTTTTCATTTTATGTTTTATCCATTTCTATTTTATTTTAGTTTTCATTACATTTTATGTTCATATATTTTTATTTCTACTATCATTGTCTTTATTTTCTATTATTTCTAATATTTTTATATTAATTATTTAATCAATTTATTATTATTTATATTTTATTATTAATTTTTTTTACTTACATTTATTTTTCCTCTTTTTATTTTTATTTATTCATATTTGTTTTATTTTCTTATTATTTTGAGATTTGTTTGCTTTATTTCTATTTTAATTTGGTTTGTTTTACAAGTTTAATTCCATAATTGTTTTTAACTATTTCTGGGTTTATTATTCTTACCTTTATCTTTATTATTTTCAAGATTCTTTAAAATGCATTTTTTGACATTTCTGTTTGTTATCTTTTTTATTTACAAAGTCTATAGCTCAAAGTTTCTATTTAAATTTTATCTTTATTTTTATTCTACTATTTACCTTTTTATTATCTCTTTCTATATCTATTCGTATTCTATCCAGTGGCGTCATTTCAAAATTTTCTTGTGGGGGGGGGGGGGGTGGCGAGGCTGCCAAAGGTTTAGAACTTATTGTATAGGTTGGGTGGCGAGTGAAGCGAGCCCTATTAGCTGGGGGCAGGGGGTGCCCGCTGTAAGGCTTCCGAGAAATTTTTGAAATTTGTGCGCATTTTAGAGCATTTTGAATCCATGTAAGAGCTGTAATGAGTTAATAAAGCAGCAAACAGGTGTTACACCCATCCACATAATGTTGTTATTATTATTATTATTATTATCATTATTATTATTATTATTATTATTATTATTTATTTTTTTTATTTGCCTATCACAGTCATCCTATTCGACTGGGTGGCTTTTATAGTGTGGGGTTCCGGGTTGCATCCTGCCCCCTCAGGAGTCCATCACTTTTCTCACTATGTGCACTGTTTCTAGTAGCACACTCTTCTGCATGAGCCCTGGAGCTACTTCGGCATCTAGTTTTTCCAGATTCCTTTCCAGGGATCTTTGGATCGTGCCTAGTGTTCCTATGATTATGGGTACAATTTCCACTGGCATATCCCACATCCTTTCGATTTTCAGGTCTTGACACTTACCAATTTTTTCCTATTTCTTTCTCATCCACTCTGGTGTCCCATGGTATTACGACATCAATGAGTAATACTTTCTTCTTGATCTGTCAATCTGGTTTATTGGCACGTATCACCCTATCTGTTCTGATGCCATAGCCCCAGAGGATCTTTGCCTGACCGTTTTCTATCGCTCCCTCAGGTTGGTGTTTGTACCACTTATTACTGCAAGCTAGCTGGTGTTTCTTGCACAGGCTCCAGTGGAGGGCTTTTGCTACTGAATCATGCCAC
This sequence comes from Macrobrachium rosenbergii, assembly GCA_039081455.1. Taxonomy (NCBI): domain Eukaryota; kingdom Metazoa; phylum Arthropoda; class Malacostraca; order Decapoda; family Palaemonidae; genus Macrobrachium; species Macrobrachium rosenbergii. The sequence continues at coordinate 41,501,950 of JANJGK010000001.1, forward strand.
TTTTTGTAATGGTTCTGTGCAAGCGCCGGGTATTTGCTTGCTATGTGGTTTATGGTCTCGTCTTTCATATTGCACTTCCTGCATATGGGTGAGATGTTATTTTCATCTATTGTTCTCTGAACATATTTGGTTCTTACGGCCTGATCTTGTGCTGCTGTTAGCATTTGTTCTGTCTCCTTCTTGAGTTCTCCCCGCTGTAGCCATTGCCATGTTTTATCACTGGCCATTTCTTTAGTCTGTCTCACGTACTGTCCGTGCATTGGCTTGTTGTGCCATTCCTCTGTTATGTTTTTCATTCTCCTGTCTCTGTATATTTCTGGGTTTTTGTCTACTTTTAGCAGTCCTTCTTCCCATGCATTCCTTAGCCACTCATCTTCACTGGTTTTCAGATATTGCCCTAGTGCTCTGCTCTCGATGTTGACGCAGTCTTCTATGCTTAGTAGCCCTCTCCTTACTTCCTTTCAAGTTATGTATAGTCTGTCTGTATTTGCTCTTAGGTGCAGAGTTTTGTGTATTGTCATGTGTTTCCTAGTTTTCTGGTCTATGCTGGGGAATTCAGCCTTTGTCCACTCCACTACTCCTGCACTGTATCTGATTACTGGTACTGCCCATGTATATGTGTTTATGGCTTTCATCATGTTTCTGGTGTTGAGTTTTGACTTGAGTATTGCCTTAAGTCTCTGCATACATTCTTTCCTGATCGTGTCCTTCATCTCTTGGTGTTTTATATCCTCTCCTTCTATTATTCCCAGATTTTTGTACCCTGTCTCATCTATGTGTTTGATGCTATTCCTGTCTGTTAGCTTTATCCCTTCAGTCCTTGTTACAAAAAAGGCACATTTTTCTATTCCAAATTCCATCCTGATGTCACCAGATATAATCCTTACTGTCTGGATTAGGGTATCTGTTTCATGGTTGCTCTTGCCATACAGCTTGATGTCATCCATGAACATTGATGGTTAATTCTTTTGCCTCCTTTCTTGAGTTGGTACCCAGCGTCCATCTTCTGCTGTACTTTTGTCATGGGAATCATGGATACTGGTGATATGTGATGATGTTGTAAGAAAGGTGTTGAGTGACATACTGGCTGGGTGTTGTCTAGTTTATTCGTTGTCTAGTTTATTCATAGTTCTTTACTGAACTGAATGTACAGAATCTTCATGGTTGTTATTGGCTGCTGCGAGCCGCAATGTAGTTTCTACACACAGACAAGGCAAAACAGAGATTATGTTTTGGACATCTGTGCTTGTTGACAGACAAACAGATAGCGATTGTGAGAGACAATAGATGTACAATGATAAAACACATATCAATGGAAAGGCCAGGAAATTCCACATATGGACATTTGCATAGATTTGAGACAGACTAATGAATACAATGCAGTAGCATAATATATGTGAAATGATGAGACGTTTGGCGTCTTCACAAACAGAAACACACATACAGTTTGATATAGAAGATTCAGTGGAACATTACGAGTACATGAACGGAATTCTTTCATGGCAATGCAAGTAGTGGTGATTGTACATGAATCGAGACAACAATGGTTAGAGAAAAATAGACAGGAATATTGTATGGTAGAAGTTGCGTTCCTTCGAGTGATTGTCGCTGACGCACAGGAGAGAGAGAGAGAAAGCGGGATGCTTTGTCTTGTTTTGTCCGATGGCTGACTCACATGCACGTGTGCCCATAGGACTGCCATGCAGTCCCTTACAATACTCCCACAGCAAGCAAGGCCCCGATAGCGGAAATCATCTTGCTGACAATTCGAATGGGTGGGAATGGCTTGGGCTTTGGGCAGGCAGCAGGCTGAAGGGCAGCGCCGGTCAGGATGACGCCGGCCAGCAGGAACTCGAGGAGGACGGCAGCGGGTTGAGGGATGACGTCGGCTGATCCTTCGGTAGCCAGCTTGAGGGGGACGGCAGCAGGCTGAAGGATGACATCGTCTGATCCTTCAGTAGCCAGCTTGAGGGGGACGGCAGCAGGCTGAAGGATGACGTCGGCTGGTCCTTCGTTGGTCAGCTCATCTGGTATGAGTTTGGGGGTGGTGGCAGGCTGCCTGGAGGAGGTGTCTAGGGCTCTGGTGGTGGGGTGGGTCATCTCAGAGGGTCGGACATCTACTGAAGGCTTGGGAACAATGGGAGGCTGAGTCTAGGAGGCAGCGAAGGGTTCGTTGGCTAGTGGGTCGTCATCGTGGGTCAGTCGTCTACCATCTGCTCCTTTGGGTCACTCCGGGGTCACCAGTGTAAGGAAGATGTTGAGTGACATGCTGGCTGGGTGTTGTCTAGTTTATTGGTGGTTCCTTACTGAATTGAATGTACAGAATCTTCATGGTTGTTATTGGCTGGTGCGAGCTGCAATGTAGTTTCTACACACAGACAAGGCAAAACAGAGATTATGTTTCGGACATCTGTGCTTGCTTACAGACAAATAGATGGCAATTGTGAGAGACATAATAAATGTACAATGATAAAATATATATCAATGGAAAGGCCAGGAAATTCCACATATGGACATTTGCATGAGATTCAAGACAGACTAATGAATACAATGCAGTAGCAAAATATATGTGAAATGGCAAGATGTTTGGCGTCTTCACAAACAGAAACACAAATACAATTTGATACAGAAGATTCGGTGGAACATTATGAGTACATGATTAGAATGCTTGCATGGCAATGCAAGTAGTGGTGATTGTACATGAATCACGACAACAAAGGTTAGAGAAAAATAGACAGGAATGTTGTATGGTAGAAGTTTCGTTCCTTCGAGCGATCGCCGCTGACGCACGGGAGAGAGAGAGAGAGAAAGCGGGATGCTTTGTCTTGTTTTGTCCGATGGTTGACTCACACGCACGCGTGCCCATAGGACTGCCATGCGGTCCCTTACAATGTCTTGCAGGAGAAGACTGAAGATTGCAGGGATGGGGAAATAACATCCCGAGTTATAGATTGCTTTATTCCATACAGCAAACAGGTATATAAAGAGAGGCTTCTGCAATGCATACAACTAGTGCCAAGAAAAGCAGGATGAGTGGTCATGCACATGTGTGGAGTGCAGATTCATGCGTATGTGTTAGCAACAGACAATATTTGTGAAATACAGAATGCTTATACATACAGTGATGTATACAGTAACCCCCCCCCTCCCCCTTTTGCGTTCAAAGAGGTATCTTGAACGTACTAAGCAAGTTACATATAATGAACTATCAAGTAATAGTGTGCAAAGCAAATAATATACAGTGAGTTTATTGCGTAATAATGTGCAAAGCAAATAACAAACAGTGAATTTATCAAGTATGAATGTATGAAGCAAATTGCGTAAGTGGCACATGTGAGTTTTATACACTATGTAACCTGTTTAATCTTGGAGATCTGGGAGGGGTTTTTTGGAGGGAAGTAATGAGTTTTCCATGTCAGGGCTAAGGACCACAGGGATTAGAGTTGGGAACTTGACTGGGATCAGGCACTGGATATAGGAAGCGACGGTTCCAAAATAGCACTTGACCACTTGGGAGGCGGATCTTGTACTTGCGTAATCGCACGCCACCTATGATAATCCCAACCTTGTCCTATTAGAAGAATGTCGGGTCCTGGAGGCAGACATGTTGGCCCACATTCAGCCTGGGCAGGGGGCGGGCATGGGCGTCATAGTTGCGCTGCACTTGAGCAGCTCTGGCAGCGGCTAGGGGGACACAGTCATGGGCCTTTTCTTGCCAATCTTCTGTGAATGACTGAGGATGGGTAGGCACACATGTACGGAGAGGGTGACCATACAGTACCTGGGCAGGAGAGCTACCAGAGTGGTTGGGCATGTTGCGTAACTCGAGGAGGCCACGATCAAAGGCTTCGCAGTCAATGTTTCCTGCAGGGGCCATTTTGAGGATCAAGTGCTTGACAGTCTTGACAGCAGCCTCGGTATGTCCATTAGACTGTGGGTAGTGTGGCAACGAAGTTATGTGGTGTACACCCCAACGCTCTGTGAAGTCAGCGAATTCTTTGCTGGTAAACTGGGGTCCTCATCAGTGCATAGGTGCAGGGGAACACCCACCTCTCTGAAGTAGTGGAAGAAGTGCCGTATGGTCGATGAGGCGGTGGTGTCACCCTTGCAAGGGATGACCACAGGCCAGCCAGAGAGGCGGTCGGCGACCACAAGAGAGGACTTCTCTGCTACCTGGAAGAAGTCCGCCGATACCGACTCAAAGGTCCTTGATGGATGGTCATCATTATGAAGGGGCTCCTGCTGTTGGCTGGGACGCAGGACCTGGCAGGGCTCTCAGGCGGCGATGGTGTTGGCGATGTCCAAGCCTGTCCCAGGCCAGAAGATGGTTTGTTGAGCCCAACGTTTGGTAGCCTCAACACCTTGGTGGCTGTCGTGGAGTCTGGTGAGTGTATGGCAACATAGAGCTGCAGGAACCAGTATTCTTGCTCCGTAGAGCATGAGGTTGCCATCAGTAGAGAGGGTTTCTCGCAGCTTCCGGTACAGTAGTAGGGAGGCATACAGGTCATACAGATTTGTGGGGAACCCGGAAATGATGCAATCACGAAGGCTAACGTAGGTGGGGTCAGCCTGTGCTGCTATTGACATGTCCTGCAGGGTCTGGTCGGTGTTGATGGTTGGGGCATCCTTGTCCTGGGAAGCTGTTGCAGCACTGATGACAGACCTGACATGTGCTGTTACCTCAGTGCAAGCAGTCATATCCTTAGAGGTCGGGTAGTTGACTGGTGCATGGGAGAGTGCATCTGGGATGCTGAGAGACTTGCCAGTGCGCCACACCGCAGTAAATTGGTATTGCTACATGCGCTCCTTCATTCGCTGAAGACGTAGGTTTTCAACCATATCCAGTGTGTAGCTGTTGATGATGGGCACCAGTGGACGATGGTCAGTTTGCAGGGTGAAGGTTGGCAGTCCTTTGCGATATAGGTGGCACTTTGTGAGGGCCCAAGATACTGCAAGCATCTCCAGCTCAATCGTCGCATACCTCGTCTCAGCATCTGTGAGAAAGTGGGATCCACACTGGACCACTTGGAGATGTCCGGAGCTTTGGTCCTGGAGGACGGCTTAGCCTATCCCATAGAGACGAGATGCGCTGATCTGGAGAATGGTCGGCAAAGATTGGGTCAAAAGACACAAGAACAGGCGGGCTTGAGAGTGCTTGCTTCACGCTTTTGAAGGCCTGGTCATGGTCTGGTGTCCACATAAAAGAGCGACTGGGGCTTATGAGTGGGCGAAAGGGCTGTGCAGTCAAGGAAATATCTGGGGTAAACTCCACCAACTGGTTTACTAACCCCATGAAGGAACATAGGTCCATCAGGTTGGATGGTGTTGGGAAGTCTTGTAGAGCAGCAACTCATCCTGGATCAGCAGCAATCCCTTCTTCAGAAATAGAGAAGCCACAGAAATTCACTCGGGTCTCTGCCACTGTGAACTTGTCTGTGTTGAGAGTGATGCCGTGTTTGCAGCAGATGGTGAGCAGTTCGTGGATCCTGTGGTAGTGTGCCAGTAGGTTGTCATCGAAGATGAAAATGTCATCAAGAGCCTTGACGCACTTCTTCATGGCCTGGAGAGCTAGGTCACCATGGTAGCAATAAGCATTGCCGGTCGCAATGAAGCCCATTGGTCCCTGGCAATGCTGGAAGCATCCGTAAGGCGTAATAAAAGTGGTGAGGTGGCGGTCCTCTTCTGCTAGCTCCATCTGCCAGCAGCCATGTAGAGCGTCAGTGATGGTGAAGAACTTGGTGGTGGAGTCGACAGCACGGATAGCAGCTAAGGGAGTGGGCAAAGGGTGGGCTGGTCGGGAGACTTGTGTGTTCAACTTCGTGAGATTCACCATTGTGCAAACTACCTTGGCCTTTGGGACGATGACTAGAGGGTGGCACCATTCCAATGGCTCATCCCCACAAGGCCCAATGATTCCCTGCTGGACCATGGAGTCCATTTCATTCTTGACAGGTTCGTGGAAAGCATAGGGGATCTGCCGTGGAGTGTGGATGGCGAAGGGGACCGCATCCTTCTTGAGGTGAATTTTCATGGAAGGGCCTGCCATCAGCCTTAGTGGAGCTGCTTTAAGGTCCTCCTTAGACATGAGCACATCCTGGAAGGTTTGTAGGAAATATTCTTGGGCCTCGGCAGGGGTTGTGTTGGCATGGAGGGGTAGCTCCTTACATCGGTTAACATGGGTGACCTGTAGGATGGGCTGCGGAAAGCCTGGCAGGATGATGGTCAACTTCTTACAGAGTGCATAGGACAGGAGTGGCACCTGAATGCCTTCATGGACTTGAATCATGGTGAGGCAGGACCGCTTAGGCAATGACAGGGTGGCCTTAAAGTTACCTAAAGATGGTGTCATCTTTGGCCCATCTGCCATGAGGGTCACTGACATGACAGAAGGCTGTAGCTCAGTCCTGGGAATGCAAAGAAGTTTCAAGTGCTGGGGGCCCATCACTGATACGTCAGCTCCTGTGTCAGGCAGCATCATAATCTTGGATGTCTCATCCCTGTAGGTTAGAGTGAGGGATATGGGCGACGGTGAGGGGCAAGTTATTTTGGAAAGGGTCTCAACCCTTGTGACAATTGGAGGACTTGTTAGAAGGGGGCATGGCATTGGGAGGGCTGCCCTGCTTGGCGCTCATCTGCTGTCGGCAACACTTGTCGTAGTGGCGGCCACAGTGTCTGCATGGGGCCTTGTTGGCAGGGGCACTTTGGGGTCCTGCAATTTCCACATACACTGTCAGTGGCTGGGTACTTTTCTGCAGACGTGCTTCCTTGTGCAGGAAAGGCATGAAGTGTCTCTGTTAGGGGTTGGGTGTGCAGTAGCGCTTTTGCTGCCGTATCTTTTGGTTTTCTTGTACATAGAGATGACACACAATTTAGAAGGAGGGATAGGTATGGCGTTGGTGGCTGTCTGTGTGACCTCACAGGAGTGACATTCGTTGACCATGATGGCCAATGGAGCTGCAGCATCCAGGGAAATGAGTTTCTGGGTGAGCTCATCCCTGACCCCCATGATGATGATCATATTCAGCTGAGTCTCTTTGCAAGCAGCAGAATGGCCAGGACAGACGTCAATTTCCTCTGCTACGTGCTTCAGTTGGACGTAGAAATCACTGAAGCTTTCCCCTTCCCTCTGTTTGCAGGAAAGCAGGTCTCTGTGTTGTAGAGCTTCCCTCCACAGGTTCTTAATATGTTCCTGGAGAACATTCAAGACCTCGTCCACACTCTGATCCGTGTCTGGTGATACGTTGAGCGTGTGTTCAAGTATCCTTTGTGTCTCCAGGCTAAGTCACATATGAAGTTGAATTAACTGGTTCCTGGTAGGCAATGCCCCTAGGTCCACCATCATGCTGTAGTCATCCCAGCGTCTATGCCATTCACTAAACACCTGGTATGTGGCGTCAGGACGTAAGGGTGGCGGGGTCTGGGCAATGGCCTTCTGTGGGGGTGGTGGCTGGGTGGACGATGGCACTAGGGATTGTGTAGAAAGTTGTTGCAAGTCAGTTGGTGTTGTTTGCTGCTGGGAAGGATTGACTGTAAGTAGCTGCAACAGGGCGGTGAAACGTTGAGCTTCCTCCTCTCTTCTTCAGTTGTCCTCTTGGCGGCATAGATCCTCTTCATGATGACGTTGTTCCTCTTCTCCCAACATTGTTCCTCCTCTCTCCGACATGCAGCCAACTCGGCCTGTCAAGATTCCTCCAAGTATTTGATGAGGGGCCTTAACTGGAGCTGTGGGAGGCGGTATAGTCAGGTGTGGTGAGAGCAAAGGCTGGGTTTCTAGCATTGTAAAACCTGGTGGGGTTCAACGGTCTATTGGTGAGACTGGGTGTGAAGTCAACTGGTGGTGCCCCATGGTCCTGGTTGTGTTCTATATCCCCAGGTTTGTCTTGATGTGAGACATAAGCCATTATGAACCTTTTTCAGCAATGTCATGCACAGTTTAAAAGAAGAGAAATGGTGAGGGAGAATTTCTACAGTTTTAATCATAAAAAGTTACTGTAAATAATTCCACTGTGTGGCGAGCGAACGCTGGTAAGCAGGGGAGAGCTGTGGCTGGGGAGGGGCACAAGAGAAATGCAACCCACTAAAATCAAAGCACTAATATTACACTGCACTGGCGCTTCGCAAAAATTGCACAAACACTGTAAGGTCCTGCAGAAACACCACCAATACTGTGAGATCCACATACGATTGAAGAGTATTCACAGGCAATCGAAGAATATCCACAGGCAATCGAGGGGTAATGGCGGCTCGATTTGAATGCTGGATTTGGTGTTCCCTTGAAATGCTGGATGGTTTAGTCACTTCGCCATGGTGATATGTGATGATGTCTTGTAGGAGAAGACTGAAGATTGCAGGGATGGAGAAATAATATTCTGAGTTATAGGTTGCTTTATTCCATACAGCAAACAGGTATATACAGAAAGGTTTCTGCAAGGCATACAACTCGAGCCAAGAGGAGTAGGAATAGTAGTCATGTGTATGTGCGGAGTGCAGATTCATGCGCATGCATTACCAACAGACAATATTCATGAAATACAGAATGCATATACATAGAGTTATATATACAGTAGTCCAAAGCTACTACGAAGAGTGGTGGGGACAGTGAGTTGCCTTGAAAGATACCTCTCCTGATGTTAACCTCTGCTTATCCCAGAGCTTGTAAGTACTGTATTCCAGTTGCGCATTGTATTTTTTAGGAAGCTGATGTGTTTTCCTCTGCCCCATATATTTTCAGACATTCCATTAGCCATGTGTGCGGTATCATGTCGAAGGCTTTCTTGTAGTCAATCCATGCCATGCTTAGGTTGGTTCTCCTTCTCTTACTATTCTTCATTACCATTTTGTCTATCAGGAGCTGGTCTTTTGTGCCCCTACACTTCCTTCTGCAGCCTTATGTTGGTGGAGGATGATGTCTGTATCCTCTAGCTAATTGTATAGCCTTTCACTGATGATACCTGTTAGTAACTTCTACATTATTGGTAGGCAGGTGATAGGCCTGTAGTTACTTGCTATATGTCCCTTGTTCTTGTCTTTCTGTACTAAGGATGTTCTCCCTCTGGTCATTCATTTGGGTGCTTGGTGGTTTGTGATACAATGCTGGAGTTGTTCTGCTATTCGTGGGTGTAGGGCCTTGACGTTTTTGAGCCAGTATCCATGGACTTCATCAGGATCTGGGGCTTTCCAGTTGGGCATTTTTCTTTAGTTGGTGACTTACTGTGTCTGTCGTGATCTTGGTGAATCTTTGTTTTATTCTCCCATTTCTTCTGCCTTGACTTCCTGGAGCCATGTTGTATGTTTGTTGCGTGATACCGGATTGCTCCATATGTTCTCCCAGTCTCTTACTTGGTTTGGCTTCAGGAATTTCCTGGTGGTTGTCTTCCCCTCAACTTTAGCATTATCACTGGCTAAAATGAAAAGCAAATGATAAATATATCATCACCATCAAGCATAAACAATCCAGTCTTCAGGCATGCAGCATTCAATTTCATTCTAGATCTTTTTATTAGGCACAGAACCGTAGACTGCAACACCTATATGAGTTACCGCCGTACATATCTTAATACATTTAGAGCCATCTGTAATTGGGGAACATTGATTTTGGATAGCTAATTGCATTATAGCTAGTCTTATAGATGCTACCTTATTATAGGATTTCCTAAGACTGCCTAGTATGCCATATTTGAAAAAGAAGGTCGAGTTGCCTTGCAAAACAACCACTATCCTTTTCATGGAGGCAATGTCTTTAGAAAAGGATAAATTTTTTACTCATCTGTCATTTGTTTTGGTGTGATTTCTCAGTATTCTGGGCTCTGCATTTCTCATAATTCTAACTCTTTCTTTTAATTTTGGAATAATCATTCAGTATAAATGATTCTGTCCAAGTAAATGTTACAACGTTTGTCGCACCTTCAGTCTTCTTTTTCTGCATCTTTTCCCACTTCTATGTGGGGTCGATGTTTCTGACAGCTTTCCTCCACCTGGCTCGGTCAAACACATCGCCCTCTGACAATTGTTTGTCTCTCAGAACTTCTCTAACTACATCCATCCACCTTCGCTTCGGTCTTCCTCTTGCTCTCCCACCAGGCACCTCCATCTGCATCACCCCTTCTCATCACATGGCCATACCCCAACAGTCTTCTTTTCTGGGCCTTCTTTGATAGTTCTACAACTTTACATGTTCCTCTTATTCTTTCATTTTTGATCCTGTCCATTTTTGTTACTCCACACATCCACCTGAGCATTTCATCTCTACCGCATCCAATTTCTTCTTTTGCACTCTCTTTACCGGCCATTTTTCTGCTCCATACATCAAAGCTGGTCTCTACTGTCTTATACACTCTTCCTTTAACCTTTATGTTGATTCTGCCGTCGCACAAGACACCTGACATCTTTTTCCCGTTTTTCCATCCTGCCACTGTTGAACCAGGATACCTAAAATTTTCTACTCAGTTCAACCTTCTCCCTTCCATACTAATCTCGGAGTCTTGTTCTTCATTAAAACTTAGGTATTCAGTCTTCTTCCTACTGATCTTTAATCCTCTGTCTTCCAGCACCTTCCTCATAGCTCTAGTTTTGACTCCACTACCCCTCTGTTGGTGTTGCATAACACGATGTCATCAGCAAACAACATGCACCAGGGAGATTGATCTCTTATTTCATGAGATATCACATCCATTATCAGGTCAAAAAGATATGGACTTAAAGCAGATCCCTGATGTAAAGCAACTCTTACTAGTATCCATTCATTTAACCCAAAGCGCTTCTAACCTACGTTTTTGCCCCTTCATACTACCTTGGACCAACCTCACATACTTCTCCGGTGTTCCCTTTACTCGCATAAACCTCCAAACCTCTTGGCGCACGACTCTATCATATGCCTTTTCCAAATCTATGAATACTATGTGCATTCCTTTCTGCTTTTTCCGGTGTTTTTCCATCATCTGTCGGAGGGCAAACACTGCATCTGTCGTTCCTCTTCCTGGGATGAAACCAAACTGTTCTTCACCTACAGATGTTTTTTCTCTAATTCTTTGATCCATTATTCTTTCCCAGATTTTCATGGTGTGAGACATTAGCTTTATTCCCCTGCAGTTTGCACAGTCCTGGATGTCACCCTTCTCTTTGTAGATGGGTACAATAAAGCTTTCCTCCCCATTCTTTTGGTCTCTTTTCCTGACTGTATATTTTTTTTGCATGTCTATTCCTTCTTCTCCCAGGCTCTTCCACACCTCCGCAGGAATTCCATCCAGTCCTATTGCTTTATCATTTTTCACCTTCTTTAACGCCTTCTTTACTTCCTTCCTGCTAATATTATGTGTCATACCAAGGATCTGGAATCCATCTTCAAAGAATTTTCTAGGATTTTCTTCATTTAACAGGTGTTCATAATATTCTCTCCACCTCTTCTTTATCTTATCCTCGTTGCACAAAACCACTCCAATCCCATCCTTAACCTGTTTTATATGGGAGTAGTCTTTGGTGTTCTTGTCCCTCGACTTTGCAATTCTGTGAATTTTCTCTCTAACCCCACCCCCCCACCGCCCCCCGCCCCCAGGTGTTTCCAGCTATTCGTATATGTCATCTAGTGCTCTTGCCTTTCCTTGTGCAACTGCCTTCTTTACTTATTTCTTAAGTCTTTGGTAACTCTCCTTATTCTCTTGCTGTCCATACTTTTCTCAGATCTTTTCTGCATCTGTTTTGGCTTTCACCACCTCTTTTACTTCGTCATTCCACCACCAGGTTTCCTTATCATTAGGAGGTTTCTTTCCAGATGTCTTTCCCAACACCTCTCCACCCACCATCCTTGCACTCCCTCTAGCAATCTAACTTCCTTCAAGACTCTCTCCTTAAATTCCTTCCTCGCTTCCTCCTCTTGTGTCGGCTTCCACCACTTGATTGTTGATGGGACACGTGGAGCCCCACCTTTTACTCTGTTCCTCATTTCCAAGTCACGCCTTTAGTATTTGTGAAAATTACCCTAGAGGCATATGTCAATGCGATATTTTTTATCATATACTAAACACACCCGTTTGTGGATGATACTGATATAGTTCATCATCATTTATAGACATTCCGTCTAGTACTTTCTCATTTGCACTAACTCAGTCCTTATTTCTTGTAGACCCATCCCGTAATTCTTCTTTCCTTGTTCTTCAGCATCATCTTTCCCGTGAAGAAGTTTATATGACACTGGCGATGCTACGTCATGTAAAAGTCCGAGGCAAAATTAACTCTTCTCTGAACCTTAGCACTCGTATATTTTGTCCAGCTTCACAAGCCTGTTCGATGCGCTCCTTAAATGCAAAAGTCTAAGGGATGGAAGGACCAAGAAACTATCGCTTGTTATCTTTTTTATTTAACTGGGCTGCCTTCTGTACGAAACGTTAGTGCAGTCTTTGCTCAGTGAGTGTAGTGGAAATCAAAATACGATTCCATTGGTCATAATACCCTCTGCTCTTCACAGTTGCTAGAGAAGATGCCAGTAACATCAGACACTCCTATACCTTCTTGAATGTAGATCAAATTTGTCGACTCTTGCCTACAAGATACGTATAATACATCCCAGGGTTTGTGCAAAGATTTTTTTTTTAATTAACCCTATCATGCAGCATCATTTCTCCTTTAAAGATCCGTTGGCCGGAGGAAAAACAAACTGCCTTCACCCAGCACCCATAGCAGTACTCGTTGTCTTCCATGCCGGTCATATATCACATACATTGCATGAAAGGGTATGAAGTTTTCTTTCTATATAAAGCAAGATTTTTACAGCCTTATGTCATAAGAGATTACCAAGTTTTGACCTCATTTAATTCGAAACTTAAATTATGATAACATTGTAAACAATTTACAAGTAAACAGAAGATTACAAAAATAATTTTGCATGTTTTTAAATATTAAAAACAAGGTGCGACCAATGAAATGATTATCAGTTTTTGCAAACGACTTTTTCAAGATGAACCTTAGTATCATTAGTCTATTCTTCATCGGGTGTGCATTCGTAAGCACACCCCAAGAAAAATAAACCTTGACGTTAAAGTTCATCTTGAAAAAGTCGTTTGCAAAAATTGGTAGTCATAGAGCGTTATGAAGATCTGTAGACATTGTTAAAAATCTAAGCTTTAATCATATTAAGTATAAAGTATAGGAATATGAAATAAAAGGAAAATATTCAGCAACTTCAGATTCATATCAAATGATAACAGCGCAATCCATCTTACAGACAAATTTAGCAAAGCATTTAATATTAATATTAAGAAGGTGAAACAGTTTTGACCTGGACATTTTTCTCTAAAACAATTTGATAACGGTGTGAAGCTTTGTTGTTTATCAAAAAGGTCCCAAAGCGCATTTAGTTAGGGCTTTCTTTGTCATGAACGAAATGATTGCGACTTTCTAGATACCCGGATTTTCATATTTAACCATATTCTAAATAGGCTTAACATTTGAAAATTCGATTTCCTTCAAAATCGTTAACTTTCTTAACTTTCATATTAAGAGTATACGACTTTAAAGCTAAAACGTTTTATGTAATAACTTCATTGTTAAGTTAAAAGTTAAAGTCCTTCTGGGCCTCTGTAGGCTCATAGGGCAGGCGCTGATCTCCTGTTTCTTAGGCCAACAGCCAGTGGGGGACAGGTCCCAATGCCTATGACACATGGCCAGTGTGTCGCTAGGCCCTCTGTTTAATTTCCCAACCCAGGGGCTGGTAATGAAATAATAAATTTGAATATGGAGATGATTTTTAATATTTTATTTTAACAGTTCGTCATGTGTTTGATACTAACTGTAAGGCATATTACCGTTATTAGGTTGCTTCCTGGAGGTTGTGAATATAAATCAATAATATTCTGTATACTTCCTGAGGTATCAGGAAGTGATTGGGATAAAAATGTCTACCATAGTGAGACAAATTTTCAAGAATTTCTCTTCTTCCTCCTTTTAGTAGTGTCGAGATGTCCAGCAATAATTTTCCTTTCAAAAGATCAAGGATCCACTGAGCAAAGAGAAGTTTAATAATTTCTTTTTAATGTACGTAAGTATGTTTGCATATTTATTTGTAATGTCCTTTGTTATACACTTCATACTATTTCTTCTACTTCTTAACGTTATTATCATTATTTCCTAGAGTGTACGTCCATTTGTTATTGAGTGTAAAAAGAGAGGAGTTAATAAAACTATATATATATACTGTATATATATATATATATATATATATATATATATATTATATATATATATATATATATATATATATATATATATATCTATATATATATATATATATATATATATATATATATATATATATATATATCGGTATATATATATATATATATATATATATATATATATATATATATATACATATACCGATATATATAGGAGGTGAGGATAACAATATATCTCACACCATGAAATCTAAAACTATCATAGTAACTCGCTTTGAAGACGTCAGTTTCCCTGTACCTGAAGACATTAAGAGACGAAATAATGGTAAAAACGTGGATAAGGACAACCCTCAGGAAGTGTACCGTACCGTATCGGGAGAGAAACAGTTTATTGTGCAAAAACTTACAAAGTACAGCACAACAATAGGCAACCCAGACGCGGTAGGCGTGTGGGGAAAAGCCCTCTTTAGTGAATGACATTTGCTGTGATATTATGCGCACCTATTCCTCTCCTATTGATTAACAGACAAAAGTAATTCATCAGGGCTGATAAGGTACTAAGTGTTACGAAATATAATCACAGTGCATTAATTAGAAATTAGCCATTAAACATTGCACTAAAAGATGTGATTTAAATATTATCAGGTGTGCAACAGTTTTTTCAACTCTACGTTTGAAAAATAATTTGGATTGCTGCAATAAAAATATACTTATTTTCAGGTTTCTGACAAGGAACCTAATTGCTAATAGGTAGCATGTGGTAAATGTTCACAGTGATAAATGTACATTTTGTTATTTTATACCATGTTATAACATATAAGTTTCAAATAATTACTTACCTGAATGCATTACATTTAGATGAGACTAACACATGAAGGCAAGGTTTTATGCAAAATGTTAGAATATCACAGTTTTAATGATGCTAACAGGTTGCTGCAAAATGAAATGTACTACAATTTAGTTTATATACAATATGATACAGTATTTACACATCTGGTGACTATCTGGAGTGAGCAGATTTTGGATAAAAGAATACTAGACGGTAACGAGAGCCAAAATGTTGGTCGGATGAAGTTGCACCTATCGGAAGCCCGTTCCTCAGCTCTTTTGATCCGTATATTGAATCTTCTCGGACACCAGCTCTTTATCGCGCCTTCTTTCTTCTGATAACAACGTCTCTTTCTTGGCACTAAATCCTCTAGAACGGGCGGCAGGATATTCCCCAAAATATATATCAAGCGTCTTCCATAAGGACCATTTTTCCCACGGTTATCTATACTAGGTCAATGTCGCACCATCTTGGGCCCATAAAGGTGTAAACCAGCGGGAGTGGTGTGGGAGTGACGCCCCTACTGCTGTCATTAAAGGTCAATCTTCGTGTTTGGCTCTTACGACCAAAAGACCCCTCTCTCTCTCTTACGACACCCTAGTAATAAGTGATATTGTTCGATTGAGCCCCTCCCCTGTCCGTAGGGGAGACCACGACTGGGCCACTGGCTTCTCTTTGTTTTCCTTAGAATTACATCCTTGAATCTTTCTTGGCCGTAAAATAAGAGAGTGTTTTGATAGGAGATAATGAAGCTCAAGGAACTATCGAATAACCTAAAATAGTCGTCGGAACCTCTGAAAACTTAGCAAATCATTAATTACATTAATGTTTGAAGCTCAGGAACTTCTTGTTGAAAATCAGCCCCAAGAATCTGAGTATTTTGATGAGGTCGACTCTTTTATTATTATGCTGAAATAACAATATGCGGAACCTCATTTGAAGGCAGCATTGGTGGCTTAGTTCCAAAATCAATAAGCTTCGGATCCTGGATTAGTACGTCTCTCCCAGAAAATCTAGTCACCTTGTAAGAACGTTGAATTTCGTGCTTCAGAACTGATACTGCCTCTACACCGAGCAGGTAAGACATAGACAGCTTGTCCGTGGAGGTACTTAAAAACATATTCTATATATATATATATATATATATATATATATATATATATATATATATATATATATATATATATATATATATATATATATATATATATATATATATATAAAGGATTCTTTACACAGCCAATTTCATATGTTTAATATGTTAGTGGTATATGAGAATTCTGATTACCATATGATGCTGAAATTAAGGCATTAGTTCTCATTGTCCTTTCTTAAGCTAATAATGATATAATTTACTGTTTCTTTTTGGCAAAATTATGCTGACTCTAAAAGGTTTTTAAAATCAACATTTTGTATCATTTTCGAAACCGTGAAGGTTTACAAGGCTTTCGATGGGTAATTTTCTAAAAAATAAAAAAAAAAAAAACTAGAGAATTAGAAGTAATCTGTTATATTAATTTCCTTGGCTGCCTTTCTGCGTGTGTTGTATGTGTGTGTCCCTCCCCTCGCCCTTCCCCCTTCCCCATCCCCTTTCCCCTTCCCCATCCCCTTTCCCCTTCCCCTACTCCTCCCTCCCTCATCCCACTCCCACCTTCCCCTCCCCTCCCCTCTCCTCCCCATCCCTTCCCCTCCCCCTTCCCCTCCCCTTCCCTTCCCCTCTTCTCCCCTCCCCTCCCCCTTTCCTCATCCCCCTTCCCCTTCCCCTCCACTCCTCTCCCATCCTTCTTCCGTCCCCCTCCCCCTTTCCTCTTCCCTTTTCCATGTTTTATGATGAAATAAAATGTGTTGAGATCCTGTTCTATTAACAAAATGTTTATAGATTTGTAACGACTTTTTTTTTTTTATAAAAGTAATGCACGGGGTTTTCAAATCAAAATATAACTTGCTTGACCTCTAGAATTTATGAAGTGTTTAATTAACCTCATGTGTTAACTATGAACCACCAGCATTATGAGGACCACAGTAAATACTACTCCTGTCATACAACTGGAGTCTTTAAGATTTAAGAAGACGTTAATAATAACTGTCCAGAAATTTTCAACATTAAGTGAACCGGCGGTATATAACAAAGGATTTTTGACTGAGCTTTGTTATTTTCATTTCGAAATGGACTCATTGGGTAATTCTAGAGCAACTGATGATGGTCCGGAGCCACCAATGGCATCAGCATTGGTTCAAAACCCTTCAAAAGCTGCTCCTGAACATACAGTACACCAAGATATGGTCAGTTGTTTGTACATGACCGGAAGGTAAACGGGGCTTTGCTGACTATTATTAGCAGGGTTAATTTAGCTGTGGGTATGGGTATGGGTATGGTACAGATATGGGCATGGGCATGGGTATGGGTATGGGAATAGTATGGTATGGGTATGGATATCGGTATGGGAATGGAATGGATATGTGTATGGGTATAGGTATAGGTATGGCGAGGATATGGATATGGGTATAGGTATTGGTACTGGTACGGGCATGGCTATAGGTGTGGGTATGGTACAGATATGAGTATGGGTATGATACAGATATGGGTGTGGTATGGATATGGGTATGGTTATGGGTATGGGTATGGAATGGATATGTGTATGGGTATGGTTATGGGTATAGGTATGGGTATGATGCAGATATGGGTATTGTTATGGTAAGGATATGGGTTGGGTATGGGTATGATACAGATATGGGTATGGGTATGATACAGATATGGGTATTGGTATGGGTATAGTAAGGATATGGGAGCTAGCAAATGGGAGCGATAGCGAGCATCTGCTAGTACAACTTTACTTTTGACAAACTACTGAAACCTCATAGAAGATTACTTCACGTGACGAGTATTTCATAGAGTAGGTTTTATGAATTCATATCCCTTCTGCTCCTATGGTCATGGTCACAAAGGTAAACAGTTTTCACATCCGACAGAATTTCACAATGGTATACAACAACACGTGAAAATGCAACACAAATTTTACTATTACGCTCTTTTTAGGAATGCAATGTAGGATAAATCTGGAAAAATTATTGTCTTCAAAGATTTGGCATGAAAGAACTTAGATAACAAGCACTTCACCGGGTTTCAATAACTCAGAGTGTACAGTATGTCGATGTTTAAAAGAATTTTCTCTTTACGAAATATAAGCTCAGATGGCCAAACTTGGTATGAATACTCAAAGGCTGCTTGTAAATATATGGATAGGATTTCAATATGTCTATAACACAACTATTGCATCTACTCGTACACTTGGCATATTCTAAAACTCTGATGTCAGTTCACAGCGCAATATTTCCCAGCGATAACTATGAATAAGTAAATATTTTTCCTAAAACTCTTTATAGTCGGCTATACTTCTCAGTTACTATCGGGAAAGCACTCTTGGAGAGTACCTTATGACCTGTAGTCATCAGGTACTCTTCTAAACTGTTATTGCCAGGGAAGAACGATACAGCAACAACAACATTAAACAACAACAACAATAATAATAATAATAATAATAATAATAATAATAATAATAATAATAATAATAACTAGTCAGCACTACACACATTCCAGAAACCCTTTACAATCCACATATTAACACTACGATCATGGAAAGAGGCTACAAGAATTTTTGTGGTTGTTGCCCTGTAGGCAAAGGATGATAGGTTAGACTACTCGCATGAAGTTAAACATTTACATCAACTCTATATGTAACGGGTCATGAAGGTGACCTTAGAAAAGAATGTGATAGCTTTTCGAAGGCGTGAGATTATATTGCTGAACACAGCATGTAACGAAATGCTTGGGTGTTTTCCACCAAGAAGTCAACGTTCTTAGAGACCCTTAGTTACAACACACGTGAGAATGGAAGTGCAATCTCAGCTTAGAAGTTTCTCGAAGGATTATCCAGTTTCGGATCTAGTTTCATAGGAAATATCACTGCGTTTTTTTTCTGGTTCTGGTCACTGGACTAAAGTGTGCCGGGAACTGCTTAATTCCAGTGACGATTTGAGGTACAAGGGGCGTGTCCTTATCGAACATTGACCTCGTTGGGGATGTCACGAGAGTGTGTTCATATGTGCGTTGAAGAATGAATATAATGGGAGGGATCACTGAATGAGGGGGCACTGCGATCCGTTGTTTGTATAACTGAGTATGTGAACTGTGCAAAGGGAAGCACACACATGGAGACTGTGTTCCAGAGGACTCTTGTGAAGTGAATAAACTCATTTTCAGATGTTGGAAATCCATTTATGTTCCAGTGAAATCCTGTGAAAAGTTTCGACTCTTTTTGAGTTTGGTTAATATAATATCTTTTTCCCCCTTACAGGAATCCCACGTTCCTCTTCAAAATAGGGAGTGGTGTGACATTTATTCATATATGAAATGACTTTTATAATGAACTGTGTGACCGTTTTATTGTTCTGGATGACAGATGGGTTGTTTATGCATTTTACTTTAAATAATCGGGTGTCGATGTTTGGACCTTATTCAGTAGATTTTCATAGATGTGTGTGTGTCATTCGATTTCATTCTTTCGTAGCTTATTTGAAGTTATTTCCGTTATTTCTGTCAATAAAGTTTAGTTTTGTAACTCACTGTCTCATTCCAGTAGGCCTTGGAATTTAGTTAGGTGAAATGAATAACTTATGATGTGAAGATGAGAGATCAGCAGACATAACAAGTCGGCTTTCGCTACCAAACTCATCTCAGAGTAAGTGAGATGCTAACCTCTGTCCTTAAAACAGAGAACTAAATAAAATACCGGCCTCGAAAATCGGGCCGGTAACATATACAAGCCATTGCAGTGAAACTGTTCTTTGTAATCAAATAAATGTTAAATGATAATTTTTGTGATTGATTCTGGTAGATGATGTTAATGATTCAGCCCAGATAATTCTTTGATGTAGCTGGATTCAGACAATATTATTCACAAATTATTAAGCACAAAAAGCAAATATAAAAAAAAAATTGAAATATCATTTATGAATTTGACAGAATCACACCGTAGAAAGCCCAGTAGAGGAAATGAAGATTAAAAGACTATTTGTGATAAAAGAAGAAAACAGTTCAAGTGTGTAGTATTTCTGAATTTCAGTCAAGGGGAACTAATATATAAAGCAATCAAAAACGAAACATTGTTAGAATCTTTCAGTTCATGATTCACTAAAACAAGTATTGTTTACACTTGTTTTCTGCCCCTGAAAGCCGCATGAGTATGATATTATTTCCCAGGCAACATCTATATTTTTAATACTTAACATTTGCCTACATTTAGCTTACCTTTGGTATCAAGTTATCACCAAAGTCTCAAGGAATCTAATAGAGTTCTGTAATATCAGGGATGTAGCCTCAGCGAAACTGGGCTCTTGTGACATTGCGCTAATGTTGAAAACTCCCATTTCATTACGTACTCAGATATACCATGAAAACTTGCTTCTCTCCACTGTTCTGTCACTGGTCCTATTGTGTCACCAGTTTCCATTGGTGACAAAGGGGCCCGGGGATGCTCCTATGTATGCTGCGCTCTGCCACCACTCAGATCCCTTCTTGATTGCTGTATTTCATAGCTTAGAACACTGATGATGGCCGTAGCACGCCAAATAGAGACTCATAAGAATCTAATGAATTTCCTACTAAAGGTTTTCTGTATTTGATTCCCTTGGAGTACAGGTTTGGAATTCCTAGACCTATTGCTTATGATTCAAATCTCCAAGATTGTGAGGCCCGAGTGAGCATTTAGGGTGTGATATAAGACTCGTTCTTTATCATCTTTGTTTCTTGTCATCCACAGGTTACCAATTACAAAATCCTAACTGTACTCCATGAATTTGTAATCCATCATATCCGGGCATGAGCTGCCCTCAGTACAACACCTGATCAACAGCTGCTGGAAGATCAGTACTTTGAGTCTCGTGAGTTTTGTAGATGATCAGAAAAGGTAAACCTTGAAAATGGAAGGAAATATAGTTTTCTAAATATGTTATACAAGTTGACCTTTTTATCACTTGGTGGAACATGATAAAAAACACAGCATCACCATCCTCTGTGATATCAAAATTGATAGGTTGCTCAACAGAACAAGTTGTTTTTTTAATATAAAAACGTCTCCGATAGCCGCCCTTCTTCCTGAGCCACTACAATGTTTTGGGAAAAGATTATCCGGTGATTTTTTGTCCGACTCTTCGTTTTACATCTAAATATAGCATGCACTAGTGCATACAGGAATCACAATATTGTGTAGGTTATATATCAATAGTTGTAGAATAGATTTAATATGTAAAATATAAAAGAAAAGCAGTTGTTAACATATACCGTCCATATACATGAGTGTGAATATACATATCTTTTACATCAGGGGGTCTGTTGCCTTGATACATCTTTTCCAACTATTGCTGTCAAACTCATCTTCCTCTTCTAAACCCTTCTTCTCCAGTTCCTCCCTTACTTAATCACCCCATCCAATCCTTTGCCTCCATCTCGACCTTATACTTCTAACAGGTCCCATCTAAATCCTTCTCATTCCTTCCTCCTCACTCATCCTTACCACAAACCCAAACCATCTCTATCTCGACTCTCTTACATATAAATAATCTTTACCATTCTCGCACTTCTCCAAAGTCTTCAGTCTGTAGCTTCTCACGCAGCAAGATCAGCAAAATCTCTCTCAACAACCTCATCTCTTTTTGCTCAAGCTTCTGTTACTCATCCCTTCATGATGGTCATGTTTTTGAGCCATTCATCATCACAGGACTTATTACAGTACAAGAAATCTTTATTTTTAGTTTGTTTGGCATTTTTTTACCACACACTACCCTTGCTACCCATTCCACTTCCCCCAAGCTTCTTTTATCCTGCTTTCAACCTCAGCTTCACACCCACTCTCCCGGCTTTAAGTAGATCCTAAGTACTTGAAATTATCTGCCTGTTTTGGATCTAGGCTTCTTCTGTAGTTCATAAATAAACTGTCCCCTCCCTGCTTGCTGGACACCATAACTTTACTGGTACGTTCCTGCAATAGATTCCTGTCACTCTCTTACCCTCCTTTGCAATTAATTCTTCTTCAGTGTACCGTAATTACCAGATCATTTGCATTTATTGACAATTCCACAGATTTCATTCTTCCCTTCACTCATTACATCCATAATTGGTACAAACAGAAATGGGCCAGGTGCCGATCCTTAATGTAAATCACCTCTAACTTCAAATATTTGTTTTGTCACAGCCTGTCCTTGTTTTTTATACACCTTTTCAACCAACCTACCCAACTATTCTGACCCTTTCCTCTTTCTTAAACAAAAGAACGCTATCTCCCTGATCAAATGTCTGTTCTAGGTTTCTAAATAAAAAAATAGAACCTCCGATTGCCTTCCAACATCTTTCCTGTAACTGTGTTATTATAAGGACACCATTATTTGTAGAGCTTCCTCTAATAGAACCGAACTGCTGTTCCCCATTCGTCACAGTTGCTCGTACCTCTCATCAAGTATTCTTTCTAAAACCTTCAACAAAAGTTCTGTTACTCTGATTCCTCCATAATTACAGCATTCCATAATATGTGTCTATATAATGTGAGAAATTCTAAAACATTTACTTAAATTTTCATTTAAATATTGATGCATTAAATATTTCATTTATTTTGGAAAACTTCAAATTGTCATAAAAGTATTAATATTCAAGTCGAAATCAAAGAAGTAAGGTCTTTATTTTGCAATGCATATAAAGTTAATATAAAGGAGATCACGACCCATGCGTTGAGGCTTCTCGCGCCAAAAGGGAGCGTCACTTCCTTGTTCTTTTTACTTCTCATCGAGCAATTCACCAAGCTAGAGATGAATGGAAGTTGGATGTGAACCTCAAGGTCTTCAAGTAAAACCCGGCTCAAGTGACTATAGGGGATCCTTCCCTCATCCTCAGGAATTGAATCAAATTTCAACGTAAAATCTAATGATCCTAATGAATGAGCTATTCCGTTAACAAGGATTTCCGGGAGTTTAGCCATCACCGAGACGCCCAGCTATTCTTCGACAAGAAACATTTTCGTCGAAAGCCTATGTACTGCACAGTACCTCCTACTTCATGGCAAGCCCTTATATGCAGGTAAGACCTTATGGAGTTTTGGTTCTCGACTTGAAAATGTATTTCCCAGATCAAAGTAATTGTGAAGAGTGAACTTACAATCACTGAGTCGTAGTTTTGGGAGCTCAGGCTCCGTTCAAAGAGAATTAGAAAAAAATAGTTCTCACAATAAATATATGTAGGGTGTAACACGAGTTTGCGCAAATATTTTGGGAAATGAAAGAAAAAGTCATTCTGAGCAGAAACTGTTCTATAACCATATGAATTTTAAGTCTTCGTTTGTCGGTGAGGGAAATTTGAAATAACCATTATCATTAGCGTTGCTTTCATGCGATGGAGGTTGGGAAAGGGAGGTCGGAGCAGCCTGGGATGTTGGGGGGCTGGGTGGGGGGCGGCCCCAAAGAGAAGGAGGATGGAGCGATTAGGCCAATGTGAATAAAGCACCTCCCAGTCAAATGTATTATTTAGATTCTCAAGAAAAAAATGCATGCATCATTTAATCCCTTTCCCTCCCTATCAGTGGTATTCATTGGGCACCGATAAAAAAAAGTAAGCCTAACTAAATCTCCCCTCAATCAAAGGTAGCCTATTCATTAGACACCTATCAGAGATTTCAAATGCATTTTAAAAATCTCTCCCTCTCCATCTGAAGTATTCATCAGACACCAGTCATTGGCGTAGACCTAGTCATAATTCCTGGTTCAGCAATTCCGTGACGAGGCTGCAGGACAGAACACGGAAGAACTCAACAATCACAAATGAATGTTGCTCATCAACATTTACACTACTTAGGCTACTTGATACGAAAGCCATGCATTACCGCTGTTAGCTAATCGTTGAAATTAGATTACTTGCAAGAAAAAGAATCATAATTAAAAGACTATCAATCCACTTGCCTTATTCACTTCATTCCCCTCCCCCCGCCCCCCGACGCCACATCCGAGGCTACTCCGACCACCTCCCGTTACCACCCTCCATTGCATGAAAGCAGCACTAATGACAACGGTTTTAAAAATTAAAATTCCCTTCACCGACAAACGAAGCCTTAAAATGCATTTTCTGCTCAGATTGGCTTTTTCTTTCATTTTCCAAAATATTTGTATAAACTCGTGTTACACTCTGTATATATATATATATATATATATATATATATATATATATATATATATATATATATATATATATATATATATATATATATATATATATATATACTGTATATATAATATATATATATATATATATATATATATATATATATATATATTTATATATATATATATATATATATATATATATATATATATATATATATATATATATATATATATATATATATATATATATATATATATACCGGGTGTTTCGAAATTAGAGCCCCCCCTCCACAGAACAAATGGAAAGTTATGAATTTTTCTGCTATAGCCTATCTCCAAGTATATTATTTTAAGTTTCTATTAAGCTTTTTTTCATTTTACATTTCTTGTATTTTCAGACTGAGTGACGGAGTTAGATACAGCCATGGCTAACGACTCGGAGGAAATCAGATGGACTGACCAAATCAGGGCTATAACCTTCAGAGAGGCCAGGGATGCTGGTGCATCCTTCATTTCATGTTCCTGGATAGCTAAATACATTAAAAGAGATGAATCCTTTGCTAAAAGGAACTGGAACAAAAATCCACATGACTGTCACCGCAAAAAGAGTGAGAATCTTGGAAGGCCTGAAGTCCTTTCTCAGGAGTCAAAAGACATCATAGCTAAGGCAGTGGGTAGACCAAGAAAGTCTTTACATATTGACGCTTGAGCTAGAAACAAAAAGGGGAAAGAAGAGAAGTTATAGTGCTGTATATCGTGAGTTGAAAAAATCTGGTATGAAGCCATTTCATGTTATCAGCAAGGCCAACATCACTCAGCAACAGAGAGAAGACCGTGCATGGTTTTGTGGTTCATTTCTTAAAGATTGGGATGAAGCTGACTTTCTCCATGTTGCCGCATCAGATGACTTCTTCATTTACACAATCAGAAAGCCAAATCATAAAAATGACATCATTTGGGCTGCAAAGTTGGATGATATCAGCGATGATGTGCGCTATTGCCAAGTTGTGAAATTTCCTGAATGTTTGGGAATTTTTCTCTGTTTCACAGCCAAGCGGTTAATGTGGATCATCAAAGAAAAAGGACAGTCATGGAATGGCGAATACTTCAGAGAAACTGTGCTTACTGGTGGAGTATTTCCTTTGCTCAAAGATCCTGCAAATGTGTTATCTGTTGAAGAAGTCACACTTTTGCATAAGGCACCATGTTTCAGACACAGGAGCGGTTTCGAAAAAGTGGTATCGATTTCTTCTCGTCAAATGAATTTCCAGGTAGCTCCCCTGACCTTAATGCATGTGAAAACATTGGTAGTATCTTGAAGGATCATGTTGAAGCACGCACAGTGAACTATGATGGTATACCAATCCTCGATGACCTGCGAAGAGAGGTGTCCGAAGTGCTCAGGGAAATGGAGTTTGAGTCTCAGCTTTTTTGCGATTTGCTGAAATCATACCCCTCAAGAATGCAGGCTGTGATACAGGCAGATGGAGGCCACACAAAATATTAAATCCTCAGAGGGAAACTTAAATAAATACCTGTTCTGAATTACTTTTGTTTTTGTCCATACCAATTTTAGTTTATGCTGTAGAGGGGGGAGCACCTCTGATTTCGAAACACCCTGTATATTATATTTATATATTGTATATATATATATATATATATATATATATATATATATATATATATATATATATATATATATATATATATATATATATATATATATATATATATATATATATATATGCGCGCGTGTGTATGTGTGTGTGCGCGCGCGTGCGCGTGGGTATGTATGTATACATGAAGTATACTTGAAATCAGAGAAACAGAGACAGCTGGATAAACCAATCTCTAAGACCACCTTAATATGGGTAATTAAACGGTATGAAAAAGATTTTAATCTGAATTTTACTCGAAATTTTGACCTCTAAAATTTCCCAAGGCCCAGGGAAATCCCTTGTTAGCACTTTGTAGATAGAAAAATCATTCCACGCAAAGTGATATGGTTTAAGTTTACAAAATAATATGGATTTAATCAGGGAACCAAAACGCAAACTTACTTTGGTAGATTAAATGAAATTAAGCCTCTGATAAAGCTGTCTATGGAGGTGAAAAATGCCTCTCGTCTACCCTTCTTGGGAAAGCTGAAATTGTAGAAGTAATAATGGATTCCAATTCGGCTTCTACAGAAAACCTACCAATATTTCTGCCTGTGTAAAGAAATCAACTTTCACATCCACGTTCTGACAGGAAAGTCAGGAAAGTCTTCTAAAATTCTGTTTGATTAATGTACGATTCACAAAAAACAGTTCTGTAAACAAAGTAGTATGGAGGACAACTGATTTTATCGACGGATGTGTAATTGAAATAGCGCATAACTTAACTGTGACACTTTTATTAAAAGTCAGACTGGAAAATCGTTGAGAAGAGGGTTGAACAGAACACAGAAAAACACACGTTATTCGCACGATGTAAACGTGCAATTAACATGTTATTGGAACAAATTTTGGTATTCACTGGCCAAATGCTAAAATGTTACTTTATTATAATATGTTGGTGAGAAATATAACTGAAGCAGCTTTTAATAAAAGAAAATTTTGGCTAAAATATGAACATTAAGCTAGTAATATATAACGTGGATTCCTTTATTTCAAAAGAATATGGAAAATGTGATGATGTGAATAAGTGTAGCTACTGTAGTCCCGCTCTAAAGACATGACGAAAGAGCGAGGTGCGAGATCTAGCTGCATGGCGAAAACAAGTCCTTACGGGGCACTTGACCTCCGCCATAAACGAGGGGAAAGGCTCCTCTACCTTACCCAAGAAATGTGAATGTCCTTCCTCTCTCCCTTCCTTCCTCTTCCTCCTTCTCAACTCCACATGCTCCTCCCCCAATCCCCTTCTTCCCCACTTTTCTTCGACTACCAGTAGGGCGAACGAGGCCAGCATTAACATATAAAACAAATACTGTAAAGCAATTTGTAATCACAGTCAATTACATCATGTGGAAATGAGTGGGCTGCTCCAAGTTGCATACAGTAACTTGAGCTGACCATTCAGTGTTAACTTGACCACGCAGAGACCGCACGGCTAACCTTGTGGCTCAGTACCAATTGTCACATTACGTAACAATGCTACATACATTCATTTAATTACGAAAGAAAAATTAGCGGGGGAAAACATTAGTTAGGCTTCATATTGCTACAGATTTAAATTAGAACATGGTATGAGAAAAGAAGAATGTAAAAAAAAAAAAAGAGTTTCTTATCCGTAAGAGGAAATGTAGAAACGAATGTATGTTGGCTAGCTGGGTTTGTCAAAAAGATTTATAATTGCAAGTTAGTAAATGATGTTTTAATATCTGGTTAAAATTATAGACCAGGATGAAGAAGGGGATAGCAGAGACAGAATTCTTCGAAATGCGTCAAGGTAAAAATGCTTCGGGATGATTGAAAAAGCAGCTATGATGCTTAAATGAGGCAACAAGAAATGAAGTAAAGAGTAAAATTAAACAAAGCTATTTAGGAAAATAAGATATCGTTTCAATGAAAACTTTTATAGAAGGAAAGCAAACTGAAGAGTTGTTAGTGAGGAAAAATTAGGAGGTTAAAAGATAAATGAATGTCCTGATAAATGTTACAATTAGATGCACAATGACAGAAGAAAAAAAATACAAGTCAGGGTGAAGAGTTACTAAAAGTTATTGAATATTCCACAAAATCTGATACAAAACAAAGTATGATACACGAATTCACAGAACGCCCGATTATCCATAGTAAGGTTAAATACTGTTGCAACAACAGCTTTTTAATTATTATATAATGATAGTAAAAATGGAATACACACACACACACACACACACACACACACACACATATATATATATATATATATATATATATATATATATATATATATATATATGCACATATATATAATTTTCTTTCATTTCAGCTACTTCGGGTTCAATGCAAATTACTATATTAAGCATTTCATATCAACTGCAGTCAGGTGTTGATATTCTTCGAGCATTTTAGTTAAAAGACCAGAAATAATTGTACATGATTCAGTGGTTAGGCGGTGAGTGATTTTCAGACGCTATACCAGCACCAGTTGACCCAGCTGTGAATAGTTAATGGCATCAGAAACCTTATCCCCTAAAGACTTGCTGGGAACTGAAAGCTCTACCCTTCACACCTCCGGATGGGAAAGGCTGTTTATATTTTGGAAATGGAATTGCTAGTCTGTGTCCTTTGATACCTTTGCTGCTATGTAATACAGATAATTAACTACTAGACTAATAAATCACTGTGCATTTGAACAAAGACAAAATGGACTTTAACAGAAAATCATATCTGCCAAGACTCGCCTGTGAATCGGTCCCAGACCCTCTAGCCAGTGAGGAAAGTACCATAACCCATGCTACGAAGCTCATATATACAGAGTGGCTGCTTGACCAGACTTCGTGAATTTTGCCTAGAGGAAACTAGAAAAGATCTGTAAAGACTTGTAGTTCATCAGAAAGTCTTTTGAAATAACACGAGTATTCTAATTTAAGAATATAAATGACACGACACATTCTGAGCAGCAACAGCAGGTAGCCTAACCAATTAACTATCAGACTTCGGACCTGAATATGGCAGGAGCCTGTGGAAACATTTTTTTTTCTGTTATTTTTTTCTCTTAATTGCTTCCCGGCTATTTCCGGGACATCGACTACCAAGGAAGAAGGACGACGAGAAGCTTTTTTTATTATCATTATTAGGACTTCTTTTATTCGTTCACTAACTTTCTTTCGTCATTGTTATCGTCAAATTCGTTTCTTTGCGTTATATGGAGATGGCTGATTGCACGAGAGAGAGAGAGAGAGAGAGAGAGAGAGAGAGAGAGAGAGAGAGAGAGAGAGAGAGAGAGAGAGAGAGAGAGCTTAATTCAGTATCATAATTTGACGCCAAACCAGCGGTTCTGAACGTCTTTGAAAAAAGATATTGATGCCTAACTGACTAACTTGATATCTTAAACTAAAGACAAAATAACGAGGATTCTTAATGCAAAATGGGTTGGAGAGAGAGAGGCAGACAGAGAACCTGGTTGTTTGACCGACTGGCTACTATAATCTAACATCACAACAATCATTAGCCATCCTCTGCGGACAGAGAGAGAGAGAGAGAGAGAGAGAGAGAGAGAGAGAGAGAGAGAGAGAGAGAGAGAGAGAGAGAGATCCTGCAACAAGAAATTACGTAGGGACGTGGTCAAAATCATGTGAATAACGTAAAAAACTCTTAGACAAATTAACTTTAGCATGCAGACTATCACTGTCTATATCATACAAGGCCGTAATTTTGGTTCATAGTACTGAACACTCGGAACCTGGGCATGAAGCATTAGCCTATGTGCGTGTGTGTCAGAACTATGATAAAACATAATCCTCTGTTCACCAAAAAATCGGCCGTTTTTGAGAAACCATCGAATTTCTCTACAGCATGCACACTAGTACTAATATTTCCATAACATTAATTATTTTACTGTCAGTGTATCGTGCACCCTATGAAATAAATATTCAAAAACATGATTTCATATTTACTGCTGACTTTGTTGCAGATGACTTCTTGTTCTCTGTTTCGCCATGTTTTTGTTGCATTCTGTCGACTTGTTTTTCATGAAATCGTTTCTATCCTCTTAATTAATCTTATATCTGTGTCCCTTCCCCTTCTCATTTTGCATTTGATCACTCGATCTTTCTGCGCTCTCAGTTTTTATCTGTTCCCTCCTCTTATTACGCAGCTCCTCAATTTTCTTTCTTATTCCTTTGTATTTTGTGGCGCCTTGTAATGTTTAATTATTTCTGAATGAGAGATATTTCTTATGAATATCAGAGACTAGCAGAAGATGAAAGGGTTTTATTAGGAAGATAAAATAATTTGTTAGACTAAGAAGATTGGAATCTATACAATCAGCCTTTTTTCACGATGCTCGTATATTACAGTGAAATTACAAAGTAAGCTTATCTTTAGATGAAGCAGTATGGAGTTCAAAAGTCGATCAAGTTAGTATAATCATTTGAACAAATATTAAATGAATCAGGCTTTAGGTAACATTTGGTACAAGCTATAAACGTATTTAATAAAGTTGTCAAGACAATATGTTGCTTACGGTTTCAAGTATAGCGCGGCCGAGAATGGTTATCAAATTTTGCTGGGGAAAAATTCCTTGTGCGATGGTTCCAAAGAATCTTACTGAAATGAAAAGACCTTCCATTTTTCTCTTTTTCATCTTTTATTAGTTGCACAACTAGGGCTTATCGGAAGTCAGTAGACCTAGGGCCTGAAGGTGGTAATTCCTTTCGCACAATTTTTTTCTTACGTCTGAACGTCAGTGATATAATCATTCACTTTAAATGAACAGGAAATCAACCTATCAAAGCAAGGGGAAAACCAAAATTTATAGGTGTTAAATATGTGCAGGAGGCACAGTAAATTTCAGACCTCTACCTAACTCTAACTCCCACTTTCGCTATGAATAGCATCGTTTTACTTCTTTCCTATCTAGATGAGTTACTACCTAATATACAACTACATCTTGAGTCATTACAACCATTCTCAAAGTAATTTCGGTTCAGCTAATTCTTGCAAAACTCGGCTCTAACTGTCTTTGATCCTGTGCAGTCCAGTTCATGTCTAGTGTATTATATATATGTTACATGGAAAAACCCATACAACTTGGTTTTCACCTACCTCCTGAAGTTGCAGGCGTTGGTTAACCTGGTAGCGTCCACCTTTGAGAGAATATTCTCTCTCTCTCTCTCTCTCTCTCTCTCTCTCTCTCTCTCTCTCTCTCTCTCTCTCTCTCTCTCTCTCTCTCAGCCCCTGTACCTAACTACTAAAATATCGATGTGAAACAAAAGAAACCCATCTTGCAAAAATAGAGTTTATTATGAAAGTCTAACAACAAGACAAGTAAACGAAATTATGCCTGATAGATAATTAAACCCATTAAGCTATATCCCAAAAAAGCAAACTAAACCATTTCAAGAACACAGTGTGTTGGGACACTCCCGCTTCCCACAAAGTCACCAAGTCAGACCCCATTATTTGTGAGTATGTTATTAATAACTGTTACTGTCACTTCGTCCCCCGGTTCCATTTCCATAAGGGGCTAAAGCCGTGACTATTTATGGTTTCTGCCTTACTCGAAACATCAGCAAAGAACAGAACCATCCTCATTAAAACCCAAAGTTCACCCAGTTCAGTTCATAATACACAAAAATACATGATATAAATGTTAAATAACGGTAAAGAAATAATCAATGCAACATAATCAGATCTGTAAAGGTTAGTAATTTTCTAAGTGCCTATTCACGCTTTCAGCGAATGGGAATTCCAGTTCCCAGCGTTACCTAAGCACGTCTGACAGATATCGCTTTTCACAATCGAATGCCTCCCCTTTCACACGAACGGATCGCACCATACGATTTTCGCAATGGACACACAAAAGTACATTTCCTTTTGACATTCTCAGAAATCCGATTCACACCAGACCAAAAGCTTCCGTACCTTCTGATCACACCATGATGGAAACTTCCATTTTTGGACAAGTGTCACTAACGACCCCTTAAATCGAAGGTCATCATCTGACTGGCGCTGAATGAGCGTGACCCAACGGTGGCTGCAAATGAAGAATGTTGAATAAACACACATCCTGGTCACATTCCTCTTACCTGCGAAACCGCTGAACCTTGCAAGAGTTCGTATGTCACAAATGCCTCCTTACCTATTTAATAGGGCTCGGCCCATCTACTTACAGGTTGTCCTCGACCCCAAAGTACACTTATTCAATCACTACGATGCGGTTTCATGATTCACTATCACTCACACTTGTGGGGGTTGCTTCTCCTTGCAGCAGCACAGCTTCATCGGAATATCACGACAACACGCATAATTATGATAATTATTATCAGCAACAAGGCCAGAACACATGGTAACACTATTTCATGCCCATAAAAAGGTCAATATAATTAATTCCTTCCTTTTTTTATCAACTCCGGCAAACAGTGTAATCTCCAGTACAGCTGGTAATTCTACCACCTCATCGTAATTATGCACAAGTTACATAAAGCCCCTCGCCGACGAATTATAGATCCTCTTGCTTAATGACGACAAATTGCGTAGACACTATCCTGCAAACTCCATCAATTAGCTACAAACCCTCTGGAAGAAACGACGTCGACGTGTTGTGGCACAGTTTCGTCAACCTGCATCCTCGGCAGAAAATCACTGAAGTGTTTTCCAACGGCGTAACCACGGTCGTATGGAACTGTGCAGAACGTACATTCTGTAGCAGTCAGTCAAGTGTCAATCGCAACCCACATCCCTCTAACATCACTATTCAATTATTATATGTACTAGGAAAAGGTCATAATATATAACTACAAAATGGGTCCTTGGCACTTCACTGGAGGGGTGGGTAGACCTCTCGGCTAGCACGCTGTTGGCCCAGCGTTCGACTCTTCGCCCGGCCAGTGAAGAATTAGGGGAATTTGCTTCTGGTGATAGAAATGCATTTCTCGTCATAATGTGGTTCGGATTCCACAATAAGCTGTAGGTCCCGTTGCTAGGTAACCAGTTGGTTCTTAGCCACGTAAAATAAATCTAATCCTTCAGGCCAGCCCTAGAAGAGCTGTTAATCAGCTCAGTGGTCTGGTTAAACTAAGATATACCTAAATTTTAACCTGTAGGTATCTCCACAATTAACCCCCTGTCTGATATTTACTGTTATTGTCCCATAGTACCTATATAAATCACTACCAGTGAAAATTATGTTGGATCCCCATTTATAAGCCACAGTCATCAAAACTGATTCTAACACCCCAAAGATAAAATATCTTCAGAAACACGTCCTTCCGATACTGCTATTACTGCTTTTACTTGAGATATTACCTCTGTTACAACGATTTGGTCTCTTTCTCAATATTCAGAATCGTCGTATGAACTGTAAACTGAGCTATTGTCAGATCTAGGTCACCCCTGTGGCTAAAGCAACCGGCCCCCTTTATTCGTCTCCTGGTTCTACCACACAAAAGATATAAATGATGCAAATGATAAAAAAAAACCATAAACAAATGCTTAATTCCACAAAGAGAAAGCAAAGAAAGATCGAAAAACCCCACGATCAACACACCCCACATTTCAAAGCTCATTATCCCCAGAAAACCCACAACAAACACAAAAAACCCAACAAAGAAACCCAATTAAACATTAAACCATTTTTTTTATCTTAGAAAGGTGTATTAACTTTGTCACCCCTGTGTCTTCATCCAGAACTATGAACCTATTTCCCATTTTCTCTTCTATAACCCTAAATGGCCCATCAAACTTGGGACCCGACCCAACTTATAATTCAAGTCATTTCTGACATTAATCTTCAAAAACACATTATCCACAACTGCAACTCTTATGCCATCTGATTTTGCATTACTTCTCGCGACCATTGCCCGAGTCTTTGACTCCAAATTACTACTAAGACGTGCATGTCTCTCTTTACCTGTAGCAATTAAAGATTTAACTGTATCGTCGCAATGTGACGGAATCGACAACAAATCAAATTAATGCACCCCGAACTAGGTAACCAAATAATGCCTCTACTGGTGACACACCAATGGTGTCACTAACTATTGTATTTATGCTATGTCTAACCACATCTCTATATCTATATATCTTTCCTATTGGCACGCTCACACAGCCCTTTAGCCTCTCCATATCTACAATATATACCCATGGAAAAATGTCACTGCAACCTCATCCGCCGTCTTATTCTTTAACGGAAAAATCTCCACAAACCTTGTTAACTGATCTATAATCACCAACAAATGCTTGTGTCCAAACCCTGACTCATAAAAGTTCGCTAGCAAATCTACAGTATATGCACTCCCTGAAAAGGCCTACTAGGGGTAGGAAAAGACCCCAATTTACTCAACGTAACCCTTGCCGGTTTACATGAATTACACACCGAGCATCCCTTCACAAATGTCTCCACTGAAGAAAACTTTTTCCAGAAAAATTTATAATGTACTTTCTGATACGTCTTCTCAGTCCCCAAATGTGAACTACTAAATTTACAATGTATAATCTCCAAAACCACTGGAATCAATTCCTTTGGTACCACAATCTGGGTTCTATCACCCTTATCCTCACTACTCCTTAACTTACATTTAATTCTCCTCACCAACAAATTGCCTTCTAACTCCAAACCTGAATAAGGAAATCTATAACTTTTTCTCACTAACTCCCCTCTAAGAAACGCTTTGTGTCTGCTAAAACCCCATCTTCATCTTGTTTCTTCTCCACCAAACTAATATCCCAAGCCACACACTCGCCAGTTACAGTAAACACACACTCACCCTCCGTATCCACAAAATTCATACTAAGAGCATCTGTTACAGCATTATGTTTACCTTCAACGTGCTTAAGCTTAATAGCATCAAAATCCCTAACTGTCAAAACCACCTAACCCTCTTAGGAGATAGATCAGGCTTATTAAAAAGATCCGACAATGGCTTATGATCCGTAAGAACTTCCACCTTATTCCCTATTAGTAACATCTTAAAATGTACTAAACTAGACACCAAAACTGGAGGATTCATCGAAGCCTCTTTAACTTTCTGAAAGGCTGTCTGCTGAGCTTCACCCCATGAAAACTGCACATCATCTCTCACTACATCTGTCAAAGGTGCTGACAACGTAGGAAAACCTTTCATGATTCTACGGAAAAACCCTGCCACTCCCATGAACGAGCAGACGTTCTTAGTTTTGGGTGTAGGAAAATCCGCAATCGCTTTGACCTTCTCGTCATTTACTCGAACACCTTCTGTCGAAATGACATGCCCTAAATATACAATCTGTTTCTTCAAAAGGTCACACTTGGCCAGTTTAACCTTTAGACCTACCATTCTAAACCTTCTTAGGACTTCCTTAAGCACTTCTAAATGTTCCTCTATAGAATCCATAGCAATCAATATGTCATCCATATAAACAAACACATTTATCCCCAACATCCCATGCAAGACTGTATTCACTAACCTCATAAATGTAATAGGACTACCTGACAAACCAAAAGACATCCATGTAAATTCACAATGTCCCTTGGGAATTGAAAACGCTGTTAACTTTCTACTCTCCTCACTCAACGGCACGTGCAATACCCTTGCGTGAGGGCAATTGATGAATAGATATTCCTACCTCCAATCTCCACAAACAAATCTGGCAAACACGCCACCAGATACCTGTCTGGAATGATCTTCTCATTTAATTTTCTAAAATCCACACATACACAGATTGAACCATCCTTCTTAGGTACCACCAACAACGGGAAATTAAGGTGACAAGCTTGGCCTAATTATACCTTCTGCCTCCCACTTGTTAACCTCTTGCTTAACCTGCACCCTAATCTTCAAATGCATCCTATACGATGGGACATAGATAGGCTTCATCCCCCTCTCTAAATGCACCTGATGCTTCAACACACCAGTCAACCCCAATTTAGCACCCTTCAGACCAATAACATCTGAATATTCATCTAAAACTTCACCTAACCCCCTCTATGTATTCTTTATATCTGCCTCACCCAAATGATTCCTAAATATCTCCCTTCTAACCTCTTTTTCAGCCTCCAAAACCCCATTCTGCTCCCCTATTAATGCTACTGATTCAGTTTCACCGCTTCATTCTTCTAAATCTGCAACATAAGTGTTCCTCTGAATTATTGCAATTTAACAATTCTACCCATGTAATTCCTTTATTTGATACCTTATTAACTGAAACTGTACTCACCACTCCTTTAGGTTTCTCACTGTCTTCCACCACACACACCTGTTTATCCACTTTTATATCTCTCACCTTAACTTTCACCATACCAACCATACCTGGTTCTAAAATTATAACCTCCATTAAAACACCTTTATATATCCTTTTCCCATCACTATTTGGCTCAGTTTCTCCCTGTGATTGATTATCTCCCACAATTTCCTCATTATCCCCACTTATTTACTTATTATCCCCTATAGCAGATATATTTCCTTCCATTTCCTCAGCACCCACATACAGGATAAAACCTCCAGTTTCACCAACTGTTATACCTCCTTTACTAGGGTATATAGAAATACCTATTCTATTACACGCTGGATGCCCCAATAAAACCTTATTACCCAAGTTGACTCTCTCTCACCATCAAAACTGACTCCCTTATTAATTGGTTCCCCAGCAAAAAACAAATATCCACCACACCTACGACATCCAGTTTATGAGCTTGGACATCACACACTTTCTCCTCTAACTGCCTTAACTGATACTGGGAAAAATCATAGCGCACTAAACTGACTGATGAGCACCCATATCCACAAAAATCAAAAGAATAGACCCAGTTACGCTCCTTTCACCACCAACTTCAGTTCTCCTATGTCTCCCAAAAGCCCTATTGACATGAACAATTTATCCTTTCCCTTTGGGTTGATCTGCCCTCCAAAAATTCTGTCTACTTTCAGACTTCTTTGGATATCCCTCCTGAGGAGCTTCCTTATTGCTACTCGCAAAATTTTGGGTTGCTGGTCTATCATTACTCTTTTTTGAGAGACACACAGAACCGCCAATAACGTGCAGAACTTCTACACCAACCACAGTATTTAACTGGGCAAAACTTCTTCGTATGCCCTGACTTATTGCAATTAAAGCAACGATTTTGTGGTGTTTGATCCGTAGATCTTCTATCACTCTCCACTTTAACACAAAACCCACTGGAAGCAGAACCTGAATCTCCCTGTGAAAATTTCCTCTGACCCCCCATCGTGGTTTTCAGCATCCGATTGAAAAATGTGCAATCTAACGTCGAGCATTTCGACATAGGCCTTCTAACTTGGGCGAAAATAAATGATTCGTCAGACGTAGGCTCTACCCGACTATCAAAACTACTCACTATCGCATCAGGAACATCATTCAGGGGCCAGGAAAAATGCAACAACTTCTGAAAATTTTCTAACAATATAGAATCACCAGATACCCAGCTCGAGCCTTTCATTTTTTTACTAAGTCCGATGCTGCATCAAATAACTGTGAGCTATACTCCGTAGAATTCTGTCCCTTCGTGGTCTCAAAGATGCTCTCATATCCCGAACCAAATCACCGCATTCATCTGCCCTATACACAGTTCTTAGAATAACCTTCAGGTCATCCCAAGTCCGGCATTCCTTAAATCCAAAGCTACGACAGTGTTTTCCAATGTCTCCCACGTCTAGAGTAAGAAAACCTTTAGCTTCATTAAAGGCATCTGTCTGATCCGCGATTTTCTTCGTATTCAAATGATTTTGAATGTTCTCAGTAAAAATTTTGACAGGTTGTCTCAAATCTCCATTCACCAACCCCGCAAAAGGCTGAATTGGAGAGGCGAAAGTGGCCACCCTACTAACCAAAGTCTTCTTATCTTCTGACTCATCATCTGACATTTTCGTGGCTTTATTTTGTCCCTTCCTAGCATAAACAGCTCTCTCATGAACCTCCGGCAAAACCTTACCTGATCTCAAATGCATATAATACTAAAACCTTGCACAATATGCTCTAACACAAAACAAAATCAACAAAAATAAACCACTAATATTCCCTAAACCGCAATTATTCACACACTCCACTGGAGCAAATTACTTCTTATGGCCGCACGCAAACAGCTGAGCACAAGATCAATTGGTATCCAAGATTAACTCCCCAAGTCATCCCCTAAGAAAAGAAAGAAGAAAGAAGAATAAGAATTCAGAAGCAAAACTCCCCCTCCAATATCCCGCTGCTTGTTGTCTCTGTGCAAAAACCGCTCATTACATCCTACACACCGCACCACTAACAATAACTCAATAAGGGAAAAAAGAAAAACTCTGAATCAATTCAGCCCCTATAAATAACCTTTTCCACCCCCGTAATAATTCCACAAGAGAAAAACGAAAGACAGTCGGGAGAAAATAAATTTTTTAAGCAAACCAAAATGAAAACTCAAAAAATATAAAAGCCTCACTTTTTTTCCCTTTGATTACTGCCCCCAGTGTCTCGACAACCATCCCAAAATTCGCGAAGTTACACCCGCACTTACATTAAAAACACAGATGTATAATTACGTCTAAGTACACAGTAACAACACCCAACACTCGTTAATCACTCCACACTATGTCACCAGCTAAGAAAGGCTACTCATCGCTCTGCATACCCGGCTGTCTCCCGGGATAAAAAATGCAAACTCAAACAATATACCCCTTGATCACGAATGCCAACAGCCCCGCATTGAACCCCCAGACAACGCCTTGCCCCTACGTGTATCCCTACTGTATACCTATTTCTAAATGCCTATCACCATTCACAACTCTATCTTCGGCGTGGATTCACAACCCTGGAAGTGTGTCCCTTATTTATTTATTTTTTTTTACCGTCTGCCACCATTTCTGTTGTATGGAAAAACCCATGCAACTTTGGTTTTCACCTACCTTTGGAAGATACAGGCTTTGGTCACCCTGGTAGCGTTGACCTTTGAGAGAACATTCATTCTCTCTCTCTCTCTCTCTCTCTCTCTCTCTCTCTCTCTCTCTCTCTCTCTCTCTCTCTCTCAGCCCCCTGTGCTTAACTACTAAAATATCGATGTGAGACAAAAGAAACCCATCTTACAAAAACAGAGTTTATCATGCAAGTCTAACAACAACACAAGTAAGTGGCATTATGCCTGATAAATAATCAATCCCATTAAGCTATATCCCAAAAAGCAAACTAAACCATTTCAAGAACACATTGTGTGGGAATTCACTCCCACCTCCCACAGAGTCACCAAGTCAGACCCCATTATCTATGAGTCTGTTATTAATAGCTGTTATTGCCACTTAACGCCACCCCCTTTCCTTTTCCATAAGAGGCTAAAGCTGTGACTATTTATGGTTTCTGCCTTACTCGAAGCATCTGCAAGCAACAGAACCACCCTCATTAAAACCCAAAGTTCACCCAGTTCAGTTCATAACACACAAAAATACATGATATAAATGTTAAGTAACGGTAAAGAAATAATCACTGCAACATAATCAGGTCTGTAAAGGTTAGCAATTTTCTAAGTTTTTACTCACACTTTCAGCAAATGGGTATTCTAGTTCCCAGCGTGCCCTAAGCATGTCTGTCAGATATCGCTTTTCAGAACTGAATGCCTCCCCTTTCAAAGGAACAGATTGCATCAAGTGATTTTCACAATGCACACATGAACGAACATTTCCTTTTGACACTCCCAGAAATCCGATTCGCACCAGACCAAAAACTTCCGTACCTTCCGATCACGCCATGACAGAAACTTCCATTCTTGGACACGTCACTAACAACCCCTTAAATCAAGGTGATTTTCCAACAAGCGCTGGAATAAGCTTGTATCCAACAGTGGTTGCAAACGAAGAATGTTGAATACACAGACATGCCAGTCGTATTCCTCTTATCTGCGAAACCGTTGAACCTTGAAAGAGTTTGTATGTCACAAATACCTCCATACCCATTTAATATATATATATATATATATATATATATATATATATATATATATATATATATATATATATATATATATATATATATATATATATATATATATATATATATATATATATATATATATATATATATATATATATATATATATATATATATATATATATTGAAGTCAATGG
>JANJGK010000001.1:41546862-41569362 GCA_039081455.1 Macrobrachium rosenbergii
CCAGCTTGGGCTCTTGCTCTTAGAACAACTGTAAAGCCTATTGTTGATATCTGATCTGCTTTGGTACGTAGTGTGGACAGAAAACTACTTACAGTGAAAACTCCAGGTGTGACACAGACCATGTAGTTCATGTGATGTCACACTCGAGACCACGTGGTAGCAAGAATGCTCTATGATGGCTGCCGACCTTATTGACTAAACCGAGGTACTGCAGTCGAACATGGGCCATATTGGGCTCACCATCGTCCCCTCCCCCCTAAAAAGCCAAAGAAAATGGAATGTATTCGAGTTATGACATATGATTCTATGGCATATGGGTAGTTCTAAAAATATTTAAAATTTTGAGTCTGTAATGACCAGGAAATGTGGTAAAAATGAAAATATGGATAATAATAACATTTGTGACCATAATTAACCTGTGTTCTCGGTGCTGCTACGGTACTACTAAGGGATTCAGAACCAATGAAACAGTTTTTCGGCAACACCTTTTTATTAAAGCATTGGATAAAGGTGAAAGATGGCAAGTGTATATTTCATATCCATACCTAATTTTTGCAAGTGTTATTCAGTACCTAAGTTCAATAGTTCTGGTACTTAGAGTAAAATGTAATTTCCTATACCAGAGCCATCAAAATCGCAGGTAAGGGATTCTAACACAATAGTGACGTTAACCTATGACGTCATGAGGCCCCACCCGCAGTGAGGAGAAGTTTACATATGGGAAAGCATCTCTTTACTGTGGCTCTGCCCACTTGCCGATGACATATTCACTAATTAATATTAGTACCCATCCTAGGCTTCAGCGATATCAATGATGGCGACCAGGATTTGTCGTCGTCCCCTTGATTGCATTATCATTCTCAGTAATTTTATGATCATTATTATTTTGTGGAGGTTTCAACGCAACTTCCACACCAGTTGTTGGGACTAAGTTGTTAGCTTGAAATTCTTCCATTTTCTTGATATTTGTATTGTTTCCACTTTACAAATAATTCAAGGCCTATAGCTCATTTGTTAGATCTACATCCATTCAAGGTGGGAATACAAAAAGATAATCAGTTTTGTTTTACCTCAAGTTTCGACACTATAGCCTTCTATTTGCTACAAGTCAGGAGCGGTCACTAGAAGTAGAATTCAAATGAAAAGCAACGATGCCTCATTTCCCTCAATTGTTAGAGGTGTAAAGGTCAACGCCATTGTTTTATTTCAGTTAATGTAACCCATTACTATTTTTCTTTGTTTTTTTATTTATATCATACGGCACCCAAAACAGCGCTCGTATACTCGTTGCAAATAAAAGGTAATGGTAGGAGTCAAGATTTTGAGGGCAAGCTATTATTTACCTACTTAATAGCAATCAAATGTAACACGATTTATATCGATATGCATGGAAAGGAAAATATACTGAAATCAGTTTGAATGAGGAACATATTGTCATAATCATTGTGATTTAATTAATGTGTTTTTGATGTACAAAAAAAGTCTAACACTATACATAATTTATCTACAAAATGTCTTCATCGTCACTCTCGAGGAAGAAGTCATCAACTCCGTCCTCATCGTCGCTAGCAATGTCAGTGATGACTGGTTCCACGCTCTCTGGATACTGTCCGACTATCAGTGCTCCTCCTCAAAATGACAGGATAGTCTATCAGTTCCTGCCCACACTCCTGAGGTGGCCAAGTAACTATTACTCACTAGAGAAATAATTACCTATTAACGCTATCATAAATCTTGCAATGGGTCTTCTCGCTTGTATACAAAGTGGCAAGCCATATCATAAATGCACTCTTGCAACCACGGGGACAATTCCATATCCTGCTGGCCATTATCGAATTTGTTGAAGCCTAGACTGCGTAAGCATATCCATTCACTGCCTACCTGGTGGATGGGGGGAGCCTCATGATGTCATATTATGTTTACATCACGAACCGTTTTAGGATCCTTGTCTGTGATTTGGTACCAAATAATACTTGCAAAAATTAGGTAAGGTTATAGAATATACACTTGCCAACTGTCACCTTTATCCGAAGCTTTGATAAAAAAGCTGTTGCCGAAAAACCGCGTTTCATCAACTCTGTATCCCTTAATAGGTGGCAAAAAGAAAGGATGTGTACAGTATATACCATAAAAAAGAAAAATGCAAAAAAGTTTAAATACAAATTAACATGTGTATACCTTATACAATGAGAATATCATTTGACACAGAAATATATGCACAGTAAAAGTGATGCGTGTATAAACAATGGTATACAAAAAATAGAAAATGATAGATGTACTATTGCGAACAAGTCCACCTGTTACACCTTGGTGACAGACTTAAAAAAATTATATGGTAACAGTGTTTATCAAGGGGGGGGGGGGCCTCTTTCTCTGTTAGCACGAGTTCCTCCAATCAGCTCTAGAGTTGTTTTAGTAGGAGGAGTCTTTAGGTATGGTTGGAGTAAGACACACACACACACACACAGAGAGAGAGAGAGAGAGAGAGAGAGAGAGAGAGAGAGAGAGAGAGAGAGAGAGAGTTCTGAACAGGTTATGTCGCTGTAACTATGATTGCTGTCTCACTTTTAACAGAAGTTTGTTTATTAAGATTCCAATTAACTTTCGACTACGGCGTTATCATTACCACCGTATCTATTTTCAATCAGGCATATCCATTGCACAACACTTGAAATTTATCAAAATTTTAAAGTTATTTGGTATTGGAGATAATCATGAACATCATAATAGGATATGTTAACTCTGTAATGTAAGCCAAGTGGTTATCTGTTTACATATCGGTTGCAGTGCATTTCCTACAGTTACTGTAATAGGAAGCTATAAAGAGAAGCAGCACCACTTGACTGAATATACCCAAGAATTCAGTGAAGTTGTTGAAAGTGTCCAACACCCTAGCTTTTCTCTCTCTCCTCTCTCTCTCTCTCTCTCTCTCTCTCTCTCTCTCTCTCTCTCTCTCTCTCTCTCTCTCTCTCTCATATCAGCTAATTAAAAGTGACATGATGTCATGTAGAAATACGACTGCGCTTAGTATGCAGTATCTGATGTGACATTAAAACCCTCTAATCTTGGCTAAAGCTACATTTTCTGTTGTGGGGGGAGGGGGATGGCGTTATTTTTGTTAAGCAGTCTTACGGGTTTTGAAATTCCATAATATGATTCAAACTGACAGGCTTCTTGCTTTTGCTGTACCGATGTCCTCAGTCTGGCTTTGTTACTACTGAAATTGGTGGGGGTAAGGACTAAGGTGGGCTAGTTGAGACTCCGATGAGTGGACGAGAGGTAGATTTGCTCGTGGCTGAAGAAAAGCTGTACTTAAAAGACTTTCTTGTGTACAACAACAAGGAATTTAAAAGAAGAAAGATGGGTTAAACTCTCCTTCTCTCTCTCGCTTATAAATTATGTATGTATATATATATATATATATATATATATATATATATATATATATATATATATATATATATATATATATGTGTGTGTGTGTGTGTGTGTGTGTGTGTGTGTGTGTGTGTGTGTATGGATGTATATGTATACACACACACACACACACACACACACACACACATATATATATATATATATATATATATATATATATATATATATATATATATATACATAACGTACAAGAGAGAGTGAGAAAGAGTTTAACCCATCTTTCTTCTTTTAAATTCCTTGTTGTTGTATTCAGAACATATACAGTACTATATTAGCATTAGGATGAACACTATAAAACATGCAAACATTAAAGATAAACAAGAAAATCTTTTAAGTACAGCTTTTTGCACAGGAAGTATCGTGTTATGTTTATTTTTGTTAGGTACGAACAAAATCTTAGCTGAAATAGAGTTAGGAATTGTTAGAACATGTGCATGTATCCGAGTTACAAATAAGAGAGAATTATTAACCTTTACACAAGATTTTGTGCTATTGCATGTTAGCTGCATGTTTTAAAACTAGGAAGGTAGGGAGTGACACTCAGTGAAGAGTTAATAAAAGGAATAATGCTCTTATTCCTTCGTCCACGTGATAAGGACAATTTGAAAGTCCCAAAATACTAGCAAGGCACACATTATAGCCACGTGGGCTAACCCAGTCCAGCAATTTTCGTATCAATGGAGGTAGGATATTTTTACTTTCTCTCTCGCTCTCTCGTAGAGGTTAGGAATTTGCTAGGCAAAGATATTATTCTTCCTTACTGAATAAACCTCATAAATCC
The DNA here is from genome assembly GCA_039081455.1 of Macrobrachium rosenbergii. NCBI lineage: Eukaryota > Metazoa > Arthropoda > Malacostraca > Decapoda > Palaemonidae > Macrobrachium > Macrobrachium rosenbergii. Next base: position 41,551,082 of record JANJGK010000001.1, read on the forward strand.
GTAAAAATTTGTTTAGGCCATGCGAGTAAAAAATCGTGGTTAGTACTCGCATTTGTTTACATTCCTTCTATAAAAGAAACGCACATGGCAAATTCCATTCCATTCAAATTTTCCCATGAAACAAACCGTGAGAAAAAAAAGGAAACATCAATTCATTCATTTCCCCAGAGGAGAGGAAAATCTTCTGAAATTTATCGTCGTCTTATTAAAATTTGAGCAAAGCTTCGCTCGGCCAGGTGTCAGCTAAGCCAAGACTGCATTGTATTTGTTTGCTGTATTTGTTGGTTGTTTCTCTTCACGCCCACGTGCTGAACTGTCCAGTCCCATGGGATTGCTAAAGTAAACAAAATCAGGTCTCTAGAGTAAAGTAAACATTTCCTTTTTCCCTTAAGCACGTGATTTTTCGCTGGCAGAAAATTTGCCAGTGCATGGTAAACTAAGAATTTTTTTTGTGTGCACTCGTCATATTCTACCGAGTTTAAATATCGTGCTTTTGAAATAAGCACATTCTTTTCTCGTCGCATTTTATGCATATTTTTTTTCTCTCTTAGCCGAGGAGCTAGCTACATTGTTTCCCTAGCATTTAATTGTGTATGTTTAGAAGTAACTGTCCCTATTTGCCTAGGGCAATACAATTTTATAACATCTTCTGAACCGCCAACATAATCATTCATTCACTCATTTAATTGCGAATTTCTCGAAGCTACCACTTCCCATTTGCCCAGGGCAATTTTATAATATTTGCTGCCACTGCCAGCATAAGCATTCCTTCAGGCACTGTAACTATTTATGTGAACAAGTAAATTCAAAAGCATATTAAGCGGTATCCAATTCTACATAAGCCTGTTACTTTAATTCCACTAGATCTGACAATTTTCTGCTAATCATTATTTAAGGCTTGCATTAAACCTTGGGCTAAAAAATCCAAGTCCATTTCAAGACATTATATTCATGTATTTCAGACACATCCAGGTCCTTATGGGACTGATTGTTCCAGTTCATTAGAACAACCTTAAGTCTTCTTAGACATACTGAATTAGTTCATTAGAACAACTTTGAGTCGTACAAGACCCCAATTCGCTCATTTAGCACAAACCCTAAGTTCTGGAACCCAATTAACCACGTTCAACATGCACAAACCCTCATTCCCCAGAACACCTTAATTTCACGCTGTCACCGGCCAAGTCCATGAGTGATATAAAATCCAAGTTACGTCTTTCGAGACACACTAAAAATTCATTCATCATGAGCAAACTAAGTCTTATTCAGACTTAAAATTCGTTCATCACGAACAAACTAAGTCATATAGACATACTGAAACCAGTTCATCATGAACAAACTTGAGTCTTTTCAGACACATTGATTATCTAAAGGGCCACACCCATATAAGCATTATCTCAAGATGTCTACGACATCCAGAGCCCAGCAAAAGAAGGACTTCAAGTTCTACATGTCCACTACAAAGGACATGGGACTATCAGGGCAAGCCCTTGAGGGATTGGTCCAAGAGAGAGTAGACGATGCCAAGGCGGAAAGAGAGTAAGAAGGAATAGCCCAGGAGAAACGAGAAGAGGCAGAACGATAGGAGAATGAGAAAGAAAGCATAGCCTGGGAGAAACGAGAAGAGGCAGAGTGAAAGGAGAAAGAGAAAGAACGGCAGGAGAAAGAGAAAGAATGGCAGGAGAAAGAGAAGGAAAGAATGTCTCAGAAGAAATGAGAAGAGGCAGAACGACAGGAGAGGGAGAAAGAAAGAGCTCATCAGCTTGCAATGGCGGCTCAGGGCGTGCACAGCACCCCAACGCCCTCTCCACATTCAACCCTCAGCAGTGTAGGCTCCCTCATAAGAAAATAGGACAAAGGCGAGTCTGAAGCCTGGCTCGACCACATTGAAAGGTCTTGAAGAGCTATCAGCGCTCTACTGAAGAAGTGTCTCTGATCCTGGGATGGCACCTTGAGGGGAAAGGTGCCATTGCCTTCAATGCTCTCCCTCCTGAGGATCAAGGAAATCTTGCCCTTGTCTGCTAAGCCATTATAAAAGCTTTTGAAATAAGTCCCAACCGTTGGAGGAAAAGGTGGAGAAATATGCCCAAAGAATCAGGCCAAACCTGATTTGAGTGGATCTTCAAAATGACCCAGGCCTTAAAACGATGGCTTGAATCTCTCAAAGCCAGTAGTGTGGATGACATCCTCGAACTCTTCCGGCTTGAGGACTTTTTATTTTATGCCCCGCCAGCTCTTGCCACCCATCTATGCGACGAGGCGCCTAAGACAGTGGTCGAGTGCTGTCGCTGGGCTGACACCTGGGACACCAATCATCCTCATCTTAGTTCCCATGGAAGAAAAAAATTATATCCCTCTTCGCCTGCCTCAGCCAACTCTCAGCACCCTCTCAAACATGGGCAAGCCCCAAAGAAACCAGTGTTGGAATACTGCAAGAGAGAACAGGGCACCCCATTGAACAGTGCTGTTTCAGTTAGGAAGGCAGCAGTCTCCTCAAAGTTTGAAATATGGTAAAACCACGAAATTTTATGGGTCTGAAGTCTCAGAAATCCCAGACTTTGTTAAAATAATGGAAGGTTTTAGAGAAAATAAAAAATTTTATCCTTTGCTAGCTTATGCATCATAAAATTATATAAAGGACAAAGACAACATAATGGACTGTCCCTCTGACTTCCATTAATTCAAACAGTACCTGTAGCTCTCAGCTGAAATAACTTTCAAGATTTTAATTCTCTCTAAAACAGTGCCTACTAGAATGTTTCCCTTCGATTTCGGACGACCAATGATCAATTATTGTTCCGAACATTTCAAGACACAGCGTCTTGAAAATCTAGATAGCTTACTATTCCCAATAAGCTACCTGAAGTCTTATCATTGTTAGCTCTTGACGAAATGCATTTTGACAATTTTTTATATAATTTATGTGGAATATTATGGGAATTCTTGATGCTAAGCTTTTGGGAGTTTCATAGAAGATGACTAAAACTAAGAAGTGACTGGCCCAGTTACAGAGCCAAAACATTTACCAGTCAGGTAACATCAAAGATACTATGACGTATGTGATGTCACTGAAGTTGATTGTACATGACATCAGGGGAGGGAGTAGGGAAGGTCTTCTCAGTAACTCTTTTGTATCTACGGGTGACATAAAGCCGAAACGGAGGGGTAAGATTAAGGCTGAACCTTCCAGCCAGGTGAGACGTGTCGTTTAATAACTAAGGTGAAAACACATTTGTTTGTAGGTAAGCAAAGAATAAGCTCAACGACACCCAAGGGTATACAGACAAATATTCTCTGATTACAGCAGGACTTGCTTTTGCGCATAAGACAAAGATTCTGTGACAGATAAAAATTAAAGTACTAATTGCCAGGCTCATGAAAGAAGTTATCTAAACAAGGGAATAACCAAAGCACGTGGAAAACAAACGTAATATTGGATTTCTCCAAACCAAGGTAATAAAGCTTTTGTTATTTCAGCTAAGATAACAAGCACGCGTTTACCTTCAATCTCAGTTTCTGATGTAAATTTAGCGTTGCCGAGCTTTTAGTTCAAAGATTCAGAAAACAATGGAACACGGTTCATCACCCTGATACGATTTGTTAACAATGTTCTCAATGGCAGTCTTTATTTGGCAACAGAAACTGGAGATGACATAAAAACAGTAGCAATATGTTCACCTTTAAACTGTGCGCTATAGGTTTATTTTGGTTAACGTTTTTATTTTGGGTTAAGTAATAACGCTAGATTATGTGATTCCAGCTGGAGTAGGGAAGGTACGACGAGGTATTTTTAGCGACTTTTTTTTTTTTTTTTGCAATATTAACAATCTAACTGAAGGAACAATTTGAAGATGGGGATGCTGCTGAACCTGATTAACAAGAAATACAAAAAATTCTCATCCTTTGTTTCCCAAATGACAAGAATATACTTCTTCGCATGATTTGTTGAGAGAGAGAGAGAGAGAGAGAGAGAGAGAGAGAGAGAGAGAGAGAGAGAGAGAGAGAGAGAGGGTTATCCTGGTGGAAACTTTGTATGAAGTATTTTAGTCTCTGACATAGTAAAACTTATCATTAGGAGTGATAAAATAATCAGGATCCGTGGGAGTATATGATAGAGGGAGGAATGAAGTCAGAGGAACATCATCAACTTGTTTTCATATTTTGGCAAACATTTTTCTGTTCCTCGATTCCAGTTCATTGTGTACGATAGCGTAATAATCCTGCAACGAGGCAGAAGATTAAATTGCCCAGCCTGGCATCCATCATGACTGAGAAGCGCAAAGATGAATTATGTTGCTCCACGAAATGCTCTGTTGACAAAATACCTTTCCTGTGAATGACAGAATTTCCGCGTGAGAAATAATGAAGTTATCATCATTATTGTGGTTGTTGTTATTGTTACTATTGTCCTCCTTTTTCTGCTACTTATTACTATCATTATTATGATTACCCTGAATCTTTTTATATATTACGAGGAAAATGAGATATTTTGACAGTGTTCGAAAAGACGGATTTTTTTTTGAGACTCGCTAAAAAATGAATGGATGAAATAACAATGATCAGTTTTAACAAAACTGGATAATCTTGTTGAAGGTGTTCCAAGCTCTTATTTCGTTATTTCTTTTTCACAATTATTCTAATTTGTTCTATGCTCTTTAGAATGCTTTATAAAAACGTACAATTCTTTGGAACAGGATATGACAAAATTAAGCAATGGCAAAGCACGAAATCATTTTCCTGAGTGTCAGTAATGAGGGCCAGTGATGATAATCAAAGCATTAGGACTCGAATGTTAAACTGGTCTTTGAGAGCGCATAAGAACTCAAATATTGAAGAGAATTGGAAAATAATCAACAGCATTGTGATGCAGACAGGTCTAATTTTGGTCGGCATCCGGACAGTTCAAAATCCTTATCGAAATACTTTTGAACCTTACCACCAAATCTATTATTATAGACCCAACGTCCCATTGGAGTATAAGCAGGTAGCGGGTAAACGCTATCTACTATACACAGTCCATATTGTACAAGGACCTGCACCAGTCTATTTGAACTAATATGATCGACCTCATAATTATTATTAATAATATTATTATTTCTGACGGCAACAAAAGAGAAGCAAGAACTGACATGCCGGCCACTTTCAACTGAAACCCGTTGAGGTGTTTTTTAACTAAGCTTGGCTCCTCACGCCTAGTATTCAGGTTACTGTGCATGACAATTTTGTATATTCTAATACTACCTGTAAAGGTCATTACTATTATAAAGAAAACTGCGATCAGTGTTGGAAATTTTAAACAAGTTTAACCGAATTTTATGCGATTTTATCGCCTTTTTCAAATATCTCTGATTACGCAACAGTGATAGCAGGCTTTCAGGATAAAAACTGTTTCTTACATTTTATCCATGTCTTCAGCACGGAACGCCCTGTAAATCCTAAATATGTTTTTGGAGAACTAAATCAGTGCCCATTGGCTTAAAGATTCCTTACAATGTTTCTTTGTAGGCCATTTAAGGGTTCATCTCACATATGAAATGTGCTACCAGTGATCAAATATGGCACCACTGGAAAATTGGTGAATGATAATACAATAATAGTTGTCACAATATTCCGTTGTATCAGAAATCTTCCCCAGACACCAGCAAACACAGTCTAATAAAGATTAAGAAAGAAGAGCCGCTTCAAAATAGGGGATTTTATAATTACAATATTTTAAACTAACGGGCAAGTCCAAGTCCAGAAATACTTGTTATTCTTCAATTAAAATTCCATTTATAACTACATACTTTTTACACCCTTTTATGGCTGGAAGGTGAAGAAAATAAAAGCACATTAGAGACCACAGACTATTTTTCCATTCAGTGTCGATGTTTTGCTCGCTCCTTCGTTTGGAATAGGTGCTGACAACTTCGTCATAATTAAGTAATTTAAGATCTCCAATGAGGTGTCGTATGGCAGGTTTCCAGAAAGTTGTTAATTTTTTTTTTTTTACTCTTTAAATATTCAGAGAGTAATTTTGAACTCATCAGAAATTTAACTATTTTTTATAACACCACTAACTGCTACGCTGAGCTTTCCCCATTTAGTTCATGTTCCATTTTATTCTTGTTAAAGATGGCAGAGAGAGAGAGAGAGAGAGAGAGAGAGAGAGAGAGAGAGAGAGAGAGAGAGAGAGAGAGAGAGAGAGAGAGAGAGAGAGAGAGAAATTTAAATAGATGGTTTTGAAGGTATTTCACCTCAATTAAATAGTAGTCTTTTTATAGCTTAACATGAAAAGCGATTATTTTTGAGAGCTTCATATTTTCTTCTGATTGTTAGCCCTAAGAACAATTAGTGAAACAAGGGTCATGGACTTTTCATGAATTCCAGACATCAGGTTTATACGCCTGTTTCGTATTTTTGTATTATTTATTTATTTTCGGCTCCTGCTGTAGCTTTTTATCATCATATTGGGGGTCTGAATCAATTCTGCCTGAAATTAGCTTCTGTTTGCAGCTTCTCATTTAACTTTCCAATGGGCGCCAATGTGTTCCTGGACTGATATAAATTTACATTGAATTAAAGATATTTAAAGAGCCACGTCTAATCTTGGTGCATCTGCGATGTTATTAGAGATCCTTTTACCATTCTTCCGGCTCGTGAAACCTTTGATGTTGCGCATGGGGTGACGAAGTCTGCCCTTTTGGAAGATGCCATGACAGCGTTTGTGGGACAAAGTATGAACTTGTTATTTTTGTTACAAAATGTCATTTAATAAGTGGATTAAACAATATTTTACCTTGGTTTGAAAGTTATTTACAGAAAAATGGTAAGTTTGCGGTAGACTTTAAAGCTCTTATGAGATTAGGTTTCGTAATGATTATCTGTTGGCAATTTAGCTCATTCATTGATCTTGCATCCAAATGATTTCAGTCAAGGAGGCTCTGTTTGGTGGGAACAAATGACCTGGCGTGAAGATCAAACATTTTGAGCGAAGTTTTGTCATACAAGAGGCAGGGACCTCAAGGACTTTATGTAAAAACACAAGCACTACTCCTGAATTAGAATAGACTGCCTGAACGGACGTCATAGCTCTAAACTATGGTAGGTGTCAGTTGATCTGTCATCGGAATATTGTCTACATTACAGTTTGTCATGGCAACACTGCTCTTCATTTCCGCTGCTGATTGGCTTAATTCCATCTTATTTGAATGTAAACAAATAGACTTTGAGTTCCTTCCAGAGCACTTATTTACATGGAAGATACAGGATTTTACACAAAAAAGGTGCATAAATTACTTTAATGATCAATATTTCTTTTGAATTACTACAGATATACCCGGGGCATAATGGCATAAAAACTAAGTACAAGTAAGAAATACTGGTGAACGCATACGAACCACCGGAGGAGGTGGACCGCGGGAAATGATCTGACCTGACTTTCGGATTCAGAGCTTCAGGATACGGGAGGGTAGGGATAAGGGGCGGAGGGGGAAGGCATAGGGGAGAAAGAAGGGGAGGGATGGGGAATGGGGAGGGAAGGTGGAGTGGAGGTGATGGAAGAAGAAAGGGGAGGGGGAGGACACAGCTAAATTAACACTTGATCACACGCTCCAGAAGCGGAGGGGGAAGGGAGGGGAAGAGGGATGGAAGAGGGTAGGGGAGGGGAACAGATAAATTAACACTTGATCGTGTGCTTCGGAAGAGAGAGGTGAAGGGGAGGGGGAGGACACAGCTAAATTATCACTTGATCGTATGAACCGGAAGGGGGAGGGGAGGGGAGGGGAGGGGAGAGAAAGGGAAGATGGAAGGAAGGGGGGAGGGGGAGAGGGGGAGAAATGAGGAGAGGGGGAAGTGGGAAGGAGAGGGGGAGGACACAGCTAAATTAACACTTGATCGCGTGCTAGGGGAGGGGGATGGGAAGGGAAGGGGGAAGGGGATGGAGGAGGGAAGGGGAGGGGTTATACAGACGAGAGATTCTACCGAGTCAAAGAAGTTGTGAAAAATCCGAAGAGTTTCACACAAATCCTGAGACACTGGGAGAGGTCACTGTAGAGTCACAAGAGGGCATTGCTGACCTACTGTTCATGCAAGGTTGTATTGTCACTGGGACTGAGTAACCGCGCAAAATTTCAAGTCCATCGTACGATGGGAACAGGTCGACAACTGAGTTACAAGACAGACAGGCAGACAGACGGACGCAGAAGTCAAGTTAAATAAAAGCATGTAAAAATACACGACTGTCTCGGCCGGAACCCAGATAATTCCTTTCTAGTCCGAGTTTTGCATACTTTTTCTCATTTTCGTTCCTTTCTTTATGATGATCTCAATACTAAGTTTCCTTATATATTGCTTGTCGAACGAAATAAAGTAGAAATCACGTCATGAGAATAAAACGGGTTAGACCTACAATGCAGTGGGAGGGGAGGGTAATGAACTTTAAAATTCTGGCGGGAGAGGGTTAGAGAAGTGGCTTAACACAGCCGAACTGTATTTTATGGAAACCACGAGTTTATCGGTGTATAAAGTAATGCAAAAAAGTTTATTTAAAATGAAAAAGGATTTATGATCAATTTACTTATCCTATGTGAGTCTAATGAAACCAGGCATTCAAAATGGTTTCCAATTGACGGTGAAAGAAGTACCTTATTTCTAACGGTTTTTCAAATACGTTTCTGCCTTTCCTTCCATGCAGCAGTTTATTGATTACTAAACCAGAAAACCTTATAACCATCGTCGGGGTCTGACTTCGAGTATCGGCCCTATTAATATGTAAAAATCCACTGTTATGTGTATAAACAATTCTGTATTCATCAAAATACAAAAATTATTAAAAATGGGAGCTTTCCATCGTTTGCACGACGGTCCTCTTCAGCCCAGGGTTGGCTGAAGAGGACTAGATAGCTTTTCAGAACATCTTAATCAAAATGTAAAGTTAATCATTGAATACGAAAATAATGACACGCTATCCTTTTTAGACGTTTTAGTTTGCGGGAATAATGATGGGTTTAATACCACGATTTATAGAAAAAAAAAACTTTTACGGGTCTGGGATCTAACTTCTACAGCCATTGCTTCTTTTAATTTTAAGTTAAATTTATTATCGACCCTATTACATAGGGCTTTTGTTTTGACTTCTAAATGGATCTCTTCCCATGAGGAAATAATGAATCTTCAAAAGAATTTTGTTGACAGCTACATCCCATCCAAGCTGTATTTTACGAACGTTAACAAATTTTTAAACAGTTTTCATTCCAAACTTAACGGTACCCACTATTCCAATTTATTTGTTTATTTATTTTTTTTTTTGCCAATCTTCCACCAATATATGAAAAGTCTTTTTATGAAGAATTATACAAAATCATCAATATCCATACTTCGGCTATTAATTTTAAACTAATTCCAAGAAACCCTTTCACGATTGGCTGTCTGTTTAAGTACAAAGAAAAGCTATGCCCACTAATGACCTCTGGTACAATATACAAATTCACTTTCCCCAGATATGACCTGGGGACATGCGTAGTTTGCGCATGAAGGTTGCTGAAGATAAGAATAGATCCTCATCGTGGTGTTAGCTACAGCACAGGGGTTAAACTATCGAAACCTGAATTTTCTAATATACGTGACCATGTACTTAAATGGAGACATAAAATAAAATATGGTGATTTTGAGATATTGGATAGAGCCTCGAATGACCAACTTTTAACTGTTCTTGAATCATTATTAATCAAACAGATTGTCCCGAAGCTAAGCTCTCAGTCCTCTGACACGCCCCTATACCTATCGTGGGTGTTCCTGGAACCCTAAGGTGCCTTTCCTTGTCACTCAGTTGTCGTCCTGCTCGAAATATAGGTGTGCTTCACTTCTGTATATATATATATATATATATATATATATATATATATATATATATATATATATATATATATATATATATATATATATATATATATATATATATATTTATATACATATATATATATATATATATATATATATATATATATATTTATATACATATATATATATATATATATATATATATATATATATATAATATATATATATATATATATATATATATATATATATATATATGTATATATATATATATATATATACAAATATTCATACAAATATACATATGTATATATATTCATACACACACACATTATGTATATATATATAAATATATATTGCCAGAAATATTTTTTAATACTTCTAAAAAGCTCGCCGACAGAGACTAAAAGGAGACGAGCCCTCTGCTACTCCTTTATTCCAGATAGCAACTTGTTCTTGGGTATTCGCGCACCAGCGAACTTTCTCACCTGACATGCCTGAGGCACTGAAAGCTAGCATGTTGGGGCAGATCATATAAGGCCAGGACAGAGGTCAAGGAAGACAGATCCAGATCAAACACCATCAAAGGAGTACGCGTCGCTCATGTCTCCCCAACTTCCTTTGTTCCGACCGAGAGCCTCACTATATAAGAGACCCTCTGAGTATCCATTTAAAAGACCACTTGATAGAGGTTCCATTGATGTTGATTCACACAGTCTTCACTCAGAATTTAAGGTAAAATCTGGCTAGAAGGTTCTTCAGTCCATTCTTTTGTTCTTATTCTCATTTCTGTTCCTTTCCTTTCCATGCGCTAAGACCTGTTGATTTATTGTCAATATGCAATCATCAGTGTTAATAGGTAAATTGCCTGATCATAAATTGCCGTCACCCTCCTTGAGCCTTTGGCCGTTTCCCTTTGTAAAGTTTTAGATTGTTTTAATTTACTGAGTATTAATGTGCCCCTTCTCCACGTTTGTAGAAAGGTTGTATAATGCTGTATCCACTATCTGCTCCACTGTACCCCCATCAAGCAACCAAGCCCTTCAGCTAATTCCTTTGTTATCTCACTATTACTGTTTGGCACTCTATTGATTAAGTTCTTATACCAGTTAGCGTGATAAGTGCCAAGAGCCCAGCATATATGGCTCCGTGTAAATTACTTTTCTGATTAGTGTAAATACACGAAATTAACTTAAAAAACCCAGAATTTCTCAAACTGAGTACTTTCTCAGATTGAAATCTCCTTTAAAGTAAAATTTTCTTTGTTATATACGTGTTGGTCTCCAGTCAGATGGTCCCAAAACAAGGTAAGATTTTCAATTGCAACCAATGCTTATAACAGTGGCGACCTTGCCAGGGTCCTTCTTGCAACATCCTAGTGTTTTTGCAATTGCAGCAATTAGCCAGTCTTGCATATCTGCTAACTGAGTTGCAGGATTGGAACAAATCCTTAATGTAAAATCCATTTACATTCCATGTACAATACAGTTGGACAGAGGTTATACAGTGTAAGTGTTCAGTTTTACTATTTTACTATTTACTAGGAACACGTAAAAATTACTCAATTTAAATCTTGCATGCTTTCCTGAGAGCAGGGCGAATTCTTGATCGAGAGAAATTCCATTCAGATTGTCTGAGGTAATAGTGTTACCACTTAGGTAGACTAGTCAGGGACTATTGCAATTGCATGTTGGCAAATTGCATGATTTAGCTAATCAGGAATTTAGCCAGGGAGTGAATCAATGAAGTGAAAATCGAGAGAAAAGTGCACAGTTTCTCTCTATTCATGCAGTGAATTACCAGTTGACAACTGCTACCCTGCCTGCTAGCAGCTACCACTGCTCTCACCTCACCCTCAATGACACTCAGAGTCGCCGTTCACCTTGGCATTGTTTAAAAAATTTCCTGGCCCGAGTAGAGTAAGAATTCGTAATTCCCAGCATTAATTTACTTCTACGCATATGCCTGCATCATTCCATCAGAGAAAATTTGTGAATTTCTTCTTGTATCTCGTAAATTAGTGAGAACGTGTGTGTTTGCATGTGTGTGGCCACTCGCTTGTTATCAGCTGTTGTATTCACACTACCTGCCAACACTTCTTCCTCTCATGAATGTAAATATCGTCACGTGACGACAGCCATCTTATATTCGTTTTGTTTACCAACAGACTCACCAGTGACCTTCAGCTGTCAAAAGTGAGTCAGCCATTTCAGTGTCGCTGTCATTTGTCGACCGTACTGTCAAGTTGTATTTCCATTACACATATTGTTATTGTTTTACAAGTGATATCACAGTTATGGAATTATTTCCAATTGTTTACAAAGTTTTAAGAATTGAAACCCTGGTCAACGAGAATTAACATTGTGTTTGTGTTAGTACCTCTCGCATATGCTCGTACACCTTTTCCTGTCACCTGTCATGGTCTTTAGCCATCCTATGGTCTTAACAGAAATATTCATACACTCCCATGATCAACCTATGTTACAAAGTCATTGTAACTTTTGGGTCACATACACACTATTTCCTTATGTAACTAATTAATTTATGATATTAGTAGTACATTTTACCAACAGGAGCAATTCTTTAATAAGAATCCACCGTCTAAAGAAGACGTAATCATTCCTTAAGGTTACATCCCTCACATCTGAGAATAAGACACTTTTAATTGTAAATCATATTGCCAGTGTAAACCACTTATCTGTGAACATTGTTATTGTTGACAGTCTATTGCCTTACAACTTGCTTCTTGTAAGAACAAAAAATTCACAAATGTAAAATAATTAAATACCTGAAATTCTTCTGCTCACAAACTCTGATACTCTCGTAAACCCATTCACACTTACTGTACATTCCATTTACTTTATGCTCACACGTTTTAATTGTCAGAACCCTTCTCTAAGGTTATCATACATATACTAGGCTATGCAGAAGAACAATGAATTTCAACATGTGCTCTCCAAAGTTAAAGTCACGATAAGTGAGATAACAGTCAGTGTGCAAATATTAACAGAAGGGGATACAAATACCAAAAGTAAAAATATTGTAATATATTTACAAACACAAATATAGAAATGATTGCTGGAACCACTACAAATACATCAATATATGAGTAACATTCACAGAATGAAGCCTAACAATTAACAAAGCTAAGATGCCCTAACAAATATAAAGTGGCCACTAAGTTTTAATCTCCACAAAGATCCTTATATGAGGAACTGCCTGTTGATCTAGTGGGACGTAACAGAGTAAGGCAAGGCGGGAAGGGGGTCCCCCACGACACTTCAAAGGCCGAATGTGACAGTCAAAGAAGCGGGAAGGTATTCCCCACTATACTTCAAAGCCTGCAGACTAAAGGCCTGACCCCAACACGAAATGTCCATGTCTCTCCAACGTCATCAAACTTAGATAGAGGACTTATACCTGCTCACAGTGAGGTTCCCCAGGCAGATACTGGCACAAGGCTATAGCAAGGTGAGGCAGCAACGTTGCAATTGGCTATCACTGCAAGAGTAAAGCGAATCCTTGCAGAATATAGGAGCGAACTTGCTGTAATCCAGATGTTGTCAAACCAACACGAAGGCCAGAACTAGACTGCTCAACTAGGGCGAAGGGACTTCCGAATACACCTTGGAATACTCCAAGGAAACTGAAAGCAGGACTCTGAGAATAAATAGGCCAAGGATCAAAAACAGGAATAGTAACTCAAAATAAAGTTAGTAACCAAAATTAATGTGGAGGAAGAAAACTTAAAACCCTGATGGGGATACTAAAATAAATAACAAAATAGGGTAAACTAAAGACAATGAAAAAAAAAGAGAACAAAGTTCTAACATAATTTACTCGGTTCTCCGGAGTGAGTCTGCCTCCCAAGTACCATAAATCCAGTCATTGAACTCACTAACCACCTGCATTTTATTTTTGCAGTGTCTTACCAGTTCTTCACAACCATATAACCGATTACCGTTCTTCGGAACAAATTTACCATTCTTCGGAACAAATTACCATTCTTCAGAACAAATTTACCATTTTTCAGAACGAACTACCGTACTTCGGAACAAACCAGAACCGTTCTCTTGAACAACCAAACCAATTCTTTGGAACTGCACCTCTGCATTCAGCAAATGATCACTTGTCATGTGTACATTAACTACCTCACACTTTACGTGCCTCGCAAGCTTCGCATATTCCGCCTAACTTGGTCTGTGATCTCACCACACATTGCGTGCTGCTCCAAGTCTAAGGCATTTACATAACTTGGGCCATGTTATCGTAAATTAACACCTTGAATGTTCTCACCAATGTGCTTATTGCATCACTGGCCCAGTGGTTTCACTACACCTTGAGTGCATGCAGGTTTCACGCTTCTAACCAATTTTGCAATGTGTTCCCTCTCCCATCCGTGCTGTGAGTGCCACATATCTGGCCCTCCGGAGCACTGGCACCTTAAGTACCACCATCACTACTGTGTATCATAACATAATCTGCACCTGTGCCCCCTAGTACCGAGTGCCAACAGTGTATCCTTCACCTTATTTGCATTTCAGGTAACCCCATTGGACCCTCAAGTGCCACACCCTCACTCAAAGGAACACCCCTAGTGCAACCCCTTTTATTAGGGAGCCTTGCAAAGCATTCGTAAGCCCTCACCCAAATTATTGCAATTAGCCTTAGGCCCAATGCCATCCATTCCACCCTGGGATCCATCATTTAGTTTTCTGGAACGATTGCACATTTAGTGCCAGTGCCACCCTAGCAAGGGGACACTCCCATTACTGAGTAGTCTACATTATGAATGGGGCCGCCCATTGGACCACACCATTGCATAACCACACCCTGCCAAAGCACAGTGCCATTTCCATTCCATTATCCAATTGCTTGCACGGCTAACAACCTACCTACTTTACACCTTGCTTGGAACCTTTGGCCCACAACAACAGCAGCAACATGTCTGCCAACGACTACAGAGCCCTCCTGGAAATCAGGAAGGGGTTGAACCTCAGGGGGTAGCAAGTGAACACGTGGGTCCAAGAACGGGTAGCTGCCACTAAGAAAGAAAGAGAAGAAAAGGAGGCAGCCACTGAGAAGAAGAGGGAAGAGCAAGCAGAGAAACAATGACATTTCAAGCTAGCCATGGCCCAGGAGAAAAGAGCCCTCACTGAATTGGAGAGACAGGAGAAAGAAGCAGAGGCAGAGAAGCAGAGTCAGTTCATTGAATTGGAAAGACAAAAAAAGGAAAGCCAGCAAAACCTTGAGCTAGCGTTCGAAAGGGCCCGCCAGGAGAGTTCCATGGCACTTGCCCAACATAAGGCCAAGCACCCTACTCCGGCCACTCCACAGTCCACCCTCAACAGCATAAGCCCACTAATTCCGAAGTGGAATGATGCCAAACTTGATGCCTGGCTCGAACAAATAGAATGCATCTTCACAAATGTTTAGCCTACCACAGCAGGAATCTCCTTGATTCTTGCCAAACACATGGGCAGCAAGGGCCTAATTGTTTTCTGCTCCTTAACCAATGGTGATCAGGGGGACCTTGAAGAGGTCAGGAAGGCCGTCATTAAGGCCTACAAAATTACCCCTGAACGCTGGAGACAACGTTGGTGTGGCCAACCAAAGGAAGTGGGTCAAACCTGGACAGATTGGGCCTATCATAAGGCTTGAGCTGTTAAGCAGTGGCAAGAAGCCCTCGACATCACAACGTTTGAGGAACTTTTCAAGCACATACAGCTGGAGGATTTCTTCTATTAAAATGCAACCTCATTGGCCACTTACTTATGTGAGAAACATCCCAAGACCCTGGATGAGTACTGCTGTTTAGCTGATGAGTGGGACACTTTTCATCCTTCTGCCAGTTCCCTGGATTGGAAGATCATCCCACCAAGTCACACCTCATTGCAAGCCCAACCAAAGAATGGGCCCTCTTCTAGAAATTCTATTTGCACTCATTGCAAAAGGAATGGGCACTTGGAATCCCAGTGCTGATCTAAAGAGGGAGCCGCTGCAACGCCACCCTCTGATAAATCCAAGCAACATCCTCAACCTTCACCAGCTCCTCAAAAGGACTTCAACAAGATTTACTGCGCTGAATGTAAAGTCTTTGAGCACTCCACCCTCTGAAAGAATTGCCCCATCAAAGCAGCTGCACCTGCCATTGCCCAGGTGGTTACCAATCACCAATTTCTAGGCCCTCCAGCTGAGGACCCTATATTTGTGGCACCTCCTCAAGGTAGCTACCCTGTATGCTAGGTCAAGACATTTGAAGACACTGGAGTGCAAGTCTCCCTGATAAGGGAAGACAAGGTCCCTTATAGGGTTAAAATTGAGAAACAAACTTGTCACCAGCAAGAGTATTAATCGGGTAAAATTGATTCTCCTCACCGTTTTTTTGAAGGCCACCAGGCCCCACCAAACCAAGCCCTGCACACTTGCAGTAGCCAATTACCTCCCTGGAGGCTATGACTTCCTCCTGGGACAGGACTCTCTGTCCCCACCTAACTCAAGACGACCCAGGGGACCCGACCCCTCACAGTCTCCATCAAGCACAAATAGTCCTCACAGACCTGCCTCAGAACCACTGCCAGTGCCACCTGAGAACCCTAAGCAGTGCCATGCTCCATTCATCCAGAAAGTTGAACCAATTGCAGATTTAATTCCTGTGCCTGGTACTGCCTTAGTACCAGTGCCAGAGCATGCCATAGATCTCCCTTCAGGAGATCCTGGTCCAGATCACCTTTCTTCTCCTGGCTTGGCCCCACTACCAGTGTCGGTAGAAGAGCCAACACAAAGTGTCTAGGGTCCCTTCCAGATTCCCTTGACTTCAGCAGAAGCTCACCCCCTGGTGCTGCCTCGCTACCTATGCCCGAGTTGGTCATTGTAACCTGTGAACCTCATACTCTCACAAAGATTTCTTCTGCTCTTCCCCAGTCTCCAGAAGATGAGATTCTGATGGAAAATTCTTCCATATCTCAGCTGGTTGCAGACCTTAAAGAACTGCAACAGCAGATGGTAGAAACTGTTGGCACTGCTCCTGCTTCGGTTGTCAAGGCAGCTGGAACAGGTGGCATTCCAGCACCTCCCTTGGACTCAGGTTCACTGATTCCTCCTAAAATGTCAAACCATCAACCTAAAAGGGGTTCAAGGAAGAAAAGCCAGTGGCGTAGAAAGTCCAGGTAGCCTATGAAAGACACAGAGCTCTCCTGGAACTCGTGCTCCTCTGGTACAGTGCCCCACTTTCATTGAGTACCTTGGCACCCAACCAAAGTTGGATGCAAGGTTACTCCATTTACTCTCATTCTTTGTGAATGTGTAACTTACTTTTCTCTTGTAACTTCAGTCATTTGTAATTTCACTCAAGCCTTCTAACAACTAACCTTTTACCTTGTCTAACTCCCATACTAAGCA
Source organism: Macrobrachium rosenbergii (assembly GCA_039081455.1). Lineage (NCBI taxonomy): Eukaryota > Metazoa > Arthropoda > Malacostraca > Decapoda > Palaemonidae > Macrobrachium > Macrobrachium rosenbergii. The sequence continues at coordinate 41,568,302 of JANJGK010000001.1, forward strand.
TCACACTCTGACTAATGCAGAGTGCTAACTCAAGACCCTCTGGCACTTCAAGTCTTTGACTTTCCTTTCGTGCAATTACTTGCATGTCAAATTTTAAAACCCTCTAAAGGGAAAATTAATTGTGTATCGCAGAGCCACTAGGCCTCACGGCACTAGTGCCACCACCTCAGCAAGGTACTATGGCACTCACCAAATGAATAGTCACACAAATGTATAAAGGCTTTTAGATTGTATGAAATTTTACTTTATTGTAGGTAAGTCAGGTCTCTACCTTAACAGGCAGAAATCCGTCTTAGCGTATATGCATGCCACATTGTTTTTGTAATACTGCAAGTATAGTTATTGTATAATCTGCATAGTGGCTTAACCACAAGGTTAAATCAACTCAATATTAAAGTATACCAAGTAGTACTAAGTAATTGCAGGTGCTGCCTAAGTCTTCATGCATGCCAACTCAAAAGTAGTTCATTATTAAAAGCAGACACCTTAGTAGTATTATTCTAACACAGTTTGTGAAGGCTTTAGAAGAGAGACAATAATGTAAAACATTAGGCTCACTTGCAGACGTTCAAACCCAAAAGAGTGTGAAATGTCTTGTCCTTGCTAGAAGTGTTTCTTAATACCTGTAAAAAGCTCACCATGTTTCACAGAGAGAGATGAGCCCTCTGCCACTCCTTGTTTTCAAGCTTAAACCTGACAATAGATTCGTCAAGGTCTAAAGTACCCTTCCCTTGTACACCTCCTGCGCCTCTCCAAAATTACACTCTAAATTTGTCTCTACAATCTGCTGGCTGAAGACCTTTTATTCCAAATAGTGCCTTGTTCTTGGGTATTCACACACCAGCGAACTTTCTCACCTGACATGCCCAAGGCACTTCAAGCCGGCATGTTGGGGCAGGTCATATAAGGCCAGGACAGAGGTCAAGGAAGAGAGACGCAGATCGAACACCATCCGAAGAGCATGACACTTCCTTTGTTCTGACAGAGAGCCTTAATGTCCAAGAATCCCTCTGAGTATCCATTTAAAAGTCCACTTGATAAAGGCTCCATTGATGTTGATT